>JBBELK010000306.1:0-427579 GCA_037783545.1 Henricia sp. BOLD:AAB3569 | reverse complement strand
GCACACGTTTAGGACTTTCAACGTGAGAGCACGAAAAATCTTACAGTACGGAAGCAGAGTGGCGCAGCGGAAGCGTGCTGGGCCCATAACCCAGAGGTCCGAGGATCGAAACCTCGCTCTGCTACAAGTGTCTGGTTGTTTTTAGGAGGGCCATTTTGACTCACCGTATTAAAGTTATTGCACACGTTTAGGACTTTCAACGTGAGAGCACGAAAAATCTTACAGTACGGAAGCAGAGTGGCGCAGCGGAAGCGTGCTGGGCCCATAACCCAGAGGTCCGAGGATCGAAACCTCGCTCTGCTACAAGTGTCTGGTTGTTTTTAGGAGGGCCATTTTGACTCACCGTATTAAAGTTATTGCACACGTTTAGGACTTTCAACGTGAGAGCACGAAAAATCTTACAGTACGGAAGCAGAGTGGCGCAGCGGAAGCGTGCTGGGCCCATAACCCAGAGGTCCGAGGATCGAAACCTCGCTCTGCTACAAGTGTCTGGTTGTTTTTAGGAGGGCCATTTTGACTCACCGTATTAAAGTTATTGCACACGTTTAGGACTTTCAACGTGAGAGCACGAAAAATCTTACAGTACGGAAGCAGAGTGGCGCAGCGGAAGCGTGCTGGGCCCATAACCCAGAGGTCCGAGGATCGAAACCTCGCTCTGCTACAAGTGTCTGGTTGTTTTTAGGAGGGCCATTTTGACTCACCGTATTAAAGTTATTGCACACGTTTAGGACTTTCAACGTGAGAGCACGAAAAATCTTACAGTACGGAAGCAGAGTGGCGCAGCGGAAGCGTGCTGGGCCCATAACCCAGAGGTCCGAGGATCGAAACCTCGCTCTGCTACAAGTGTCTGGTTGTTTTTAGGAGGGCCATTTTGACTCACCGTATTAAAGTTATTGCACACGTTTAGGACTTTCAACGTGAGAGCACGAAAAATCTTACAGTACGGAAGCAGAGTGGCGCAGCGGAAGCGTGCTGGGCCCATAACCCAGAGGTCCGAGGATCGAAACCTCGCTCTGCTACAAGTGTCTGGTTGTTTTTAGGAGGGCCATTTTGACTCACCGTATTAAAGTTATTGCACACGTTTAGGACTTTCAACGTGAGAGCACGAAAAATCTTACAGTACGGAAGCAGAGTGGCGCAGCGGAAGCGTGCTGGGCCCATAACCCAGAGGTCCGAGGATCGAAACCTCGCTCTGCTACAAGTGTCTGGTTGTTTTTAGGAGGGCCATTTTGACTCACCGTATTAAAGTTATTGCACACGTTTAGGACTTTCAACGTGAGAGCACGAAAAATCTTACAGTACGGAAGCAGAGTGGCGCAGCGGAAGCGTGCTGGGCCCATAACCCAGAGGTCCGAGGATCGAAACCTCGCTCTGCTACAAGTGTCTGGTTGTTTTTAGGAGGGCCATTTTGACTCACCGTATTAAAGTTATTGCACACGTTTAGGACTTTCAACGTGAGAGCACGAAAAATCTTACAGTACGGAAGCAGAGTGGCGCAGCGGAAGCGTGCTGGGCCCATAACCCAGAGGTCCGAGGATCGAAACCTCGCTCTGCTACAAGTGTCTGGTTGTTTTTAGGAGGGCCATTTTGACTCACCGTATTAAAGTTATTGCACACGTTTAGGACTTTCAACGTGAGAGCACGAAAAATCTTACAGTACGGAAGCAGAGTGGCGCAGCGGAAGCGTGCTGGGCCCATAACCCAGAGGTCCGAGGATCGAAACCTCGCTCTGCTACAAGTGTCTGGTTGTTTTTAGGAGGGCCATTTTGACTCACCGTATTAAAGTTATTGCACACGTTTAGGACTTTCAACGTGAGAGCACGAAAAATCTTACAGTACGGAAGCAGAGTGGCGCAGCGGAAGCGTGCTGGGCCCATAACCCAGAGGTCCGAGGATCGAAACCTCGCTCTGCTACAAGTGTCTGGTTGTTTTTAGGAGGGCCATTTTGACTCACCGTATTAAAGTTATTGCACACGTTTAGGACTTTCAACGTGAGAGCACGAAAAATCTTACAGTACGGAAGCAGAGTGGCGCAGCGGAAGCGTGCTGGGCCCATAACCCAGAGGTCCGAGGATCGAAACCTCGCTCTGCTACAAGTGTCTGGTTGTTTTTAGGAGGGCCATTTTGACTCACCGTATTAAAGTTATTGCACACGTTTAGGACTTTCAACGTGAGAGCACGAAAAATCTTACAGTACGGAAGCAGAGTGGCGCAGCGGAAGCGTGCTGGGCCCATAACCCAGAGGTCCGAGGATCGAAACCTCGCTCTGCTACAAGTGTCTGGTTGTTTTTAGGAGGGCCATTTTGACTCACCGTATTAAAGTTATTGCACACGTTTAGGACTTTCAACGTGAGAGCACGAAAAATCTTACAGTACGGAAGCAGAGTGGCGCAGCGGAAGCGTGCTGGGCCCATAACCCAGAGGTCCGAGGATCGAAACCTCGCTCTGCTACAAGTGTCTGGTTGTTTTTAGGAGGGCCATTTTGACTCACCGTATTAAAGTTATTGCACACGTTTAGGACTTTCAACGTGAGAGCACGAAAAATCTTACAGTACGGAAGCAGAGTGGCGCAGCGGAAGCGTGCTGGGCCCATAACCCAGAGGTCCGAGGATCGAAACCTCGCTCTGCTACAAGTGTCTGGTTGTTTTTAGGAGGGCCATTTTGACTCACCGTATTAAAGTTATTGCACACGTTTAGGACTTTCAACGTGAGAGCACGAAAAATCTTACAGTACGGAAGCAGAGTGGCGCAGCGGAAGCGTGCTGGGCCCATAACCCAGAGGTCCGAGGATCGAAACCTCGCTCTGCTACAAGTGTCTGGTTGTTTTTAGGAGGGCCATTTTGACTCACCGTATTAAAGTTATTGCACACGTTTAGGACTTTCAACGTGAGAGCACGAAAAATCTTACAGTACGGAAGCAGAGTGGCGCAGCGGAAGCGTGCTGGGCCCATAACCCAGAGGTCCGAGGATCGAAACCTCGCTCTGCTACAAGTGTCTGGTTGTTTTTAGGAGGGCCATTTTGACTCACCGTATTAAAGTTATTGCACACGTTTAGGACTTTCAACGTTAGAGCACGAAAAATCTTACAGTACGGAAGCAGAGTGGCGCAGCGGAAGCGTGCTGGGCCCATAACCCAGAGGTCCGAGGATCGAAACCTCGCTCTGCTACAAGTGTCTGGTTGTTTTTAGGAGGGCCATTTTGACTCACCGTATTAAAGTTATTGCACACGTTTAGGACTTTCAACGTGAGAGCACGAAAAATCTTACAGTACGGAAGCAGAGTGGCGCAGCGGAAGCGTGCTGGGCCCATAACCCAGAGGTCCGAGGATCGAAACCTCGCTCTGCTACAAGTGTCTGGTTGTTTTTAGGAGGGCCATTTTGACTCACCGTATTAAAGTTATTGCACACGTTTAGGACTTTCAACGTGAGAGCACGAAAAATCTTACAGTACGGAAGCAGAGTGGCGCAGCGGAAGCGTGCTGGGCCCATAACCCAGAGGTCCGAGGATCGAAACCTCGCTCTGCTACAAGTGTCTGGTTGTTTTTAGGAGGGCCATTTTGACTCACCGTATTAAAGTTATTGCACACGTTTAGGACTTTCAACGTGAGAGCACGAAAAATCTTACAGTACGGAAGCAGAGTGGCGCAGCGGAAGCGTGCTGGGCCCATAACCCATAGGTCCGAGGATCGAAACCTCGCTCTGCTACAAGTGTCTGGTTGTTTTTAGGAGGGCCATTTTGACTCACCGTATTAAAGTTATTGCACACGTTTAGGACTTTCAACGTGAGAGCACGAAAAATCTTACAGTACGGAAGCAGAGTGGCGCAGCGGAAGCGTGCTGGGCCCATAACCCAGAGGTCCGAGGATCGAAACCTCGCTCTGCTACAAGTGTCTGGTTGTTTTTAGGAGGGCCATTTTGACTCACCGTATTAAAGTTATTGCACACGTTTAGGACTTTCAACGTGAGAGCACGAAAAATCTTACAGTACGGAAGCAGAGTGGCGCAGCGGAAGCGTGCTGGGCCCATAACCCAGAGGTCCGAGGATCGAAACCTCGCTCTGCTACAAGTGTCTGGTTGTTTTTAGGAGGGCCATTTTGACCCACCGTATTAAAGTTATTGCACACGTTTAGGACTTTAACGTGAGAGCACGAAAAATCTTACAGTACGGAAGCAGAGTGGCGCAGCGGAAGCGTGCTGGGCCACCAGAGGTCCGAGGATCGAAACCTCGCTCTGCTACAAGTGTCTGGTTGTTTTTAGGAGGGCCATTTTGACTCGCCGTATTAAAGTTATTGCACACGTTTAGGACTTTCAACGTGAGAGCACGAACAATCTTACAGTACGGAAGCAGAGTGGCGCAGCGGAAGCGTGCTGGGCCCATAACCCAGAGGTCCGAGGATCGAAACCTCGCTCTGCTACAAGTGTCTGGTTGTTTTTAGGAGGGCCATTTTGACTCACCGTATTAAAGTTATTGCACACGTTTAGGACTTTCAACGTGAGAGCACGAAAAATCTTACAGTACGGAAGCAGAGTGGCGCAGCGGAAGCGTGCTGGGCCCATAACCCAGAGGTCCGAGGATCGAAACCTCGCTCTGCTACAAGTGTCTGGTTGTTTTTAGGAGGGCCATTTTGACTCACCGTATTAAAGTTATTGCACACGTTTAGGACTTTCAACGTGAGAGCACGAAAAATCTTACAGTACGGAAGCAGAGTGGCGCAGCGGAAGCGTGCTGGGCCCATAACCCAGAGGTCCGAGGATCGAAACCTCGCTCTGCTACAAGTGTCTGGTTGTTTTTAGGAGGGCCATTTTGACTCACCGTATTAAAGTTATTGCACACGTTTAGGACTTTCAACGTGAGAGCACGAAAAATCTTACAGTACGGAAGCAGAGTGGCGCAGCGGAAGCGTGCTGGGCCCATAACCCAGAGGTCCGAGGATCGAAACCTCGCTCTGCTACAAGTGTCTGGTTGTTTTTAGGAGGGCCATTTTGACTCACCGTATTAAAGTTATTGCACACGTTTAGGACTTTCAACGTGAGAGCACGAAAAATCTTACAGTACGGAAGCAGAGTGGCGCAGCGGAAGCGTGCTGGGCCCATAACCCAGAGGTCCGAGGATCGAAACCTCGCTCTGCTACAAGTGTCTGGTTGTTTTTAGGAGGGCCATTTTGACTCACCGTATTAAAGTTATTGCACACGTTTAGGACTTTCAACGTGAGAGCACGAAAAATCTTACAGTACGGAAGCAGAGTGGCGCAGCGGAAGCGTGCTGGGCCCATAACCCAGAGGTCCGAGGATCGAAACCTCGCTCTGCTACAAGTGTCTGGTTGTTTTTAGGAGGGCCATTTTGACTCACCGTATTAAAGTTATTGCACACGTTTAGGACTTTCAACGTGAGAGCACGAAAAATCTTACAGTACGGAAGCAGAGTGGCGCAGCGGAAGTGTGCTGGGCCCATAACCCAGAGGTCCGAGGATCGAAACCTCGCTCTGCTACAAGTGTCTGGTTGTTTTTAGGAGGGCCATTTTGACTCACCGTATTAAAGTTATTGCACACGTTTAGGACTTTCAACGTGAGAGCACGAAAAATCTTACAGTACGGAAGCAGAGTGGCGCAGCGGAAGCGTGCTGGGCCAACCCAGAGGTCCGAGGATCGAAACCTCGCTCTGCTACAAGTGTCTGGTTGTTTTTAGGAGGGCCATTTTGACTCACCGTATTAAAGTTATTGCACACGTTTAGGACTTTCAACGTGAGAGCACGAAAAATCTTACAGTACGGAAGCAGAGTGGCGCAGCGGAAGCGTGCTGGGCCCATAACCCAGAGGTCCGAGGATCGAAACCTCGCTCTGCTACAAGTGTCTGGTTGTTTTTAGGAGGGCCATTTTGACTCACCGTATTAAAGTTATTGCACACGTTTAGGACTTTCAACGTGAGAGCACGAAAAATCTTACAGTACGGAAGCAGAGTGGCGCAGCGGAAGCGTGCTGGGCCCATAACCCAGAGGTCCGAGGATCGAAACCTCGCTCTGCTACAAGTGTCTGGTTGTTTTTAGGAGGGCCATTTTGACTCACCGTATTAAAGTTATTGCACACGTTTAGGACTTTCAACGTGAGAGCACGAACAATCTTACAGTACGGAAGCAGAGTGGCGCAGCGGAAGCGTGCTGGACCCATAACCCAGAGGTCCGAGGATCGAAACCTCGCTCTGCTACAAGTGTCTGGTTGTTTTTAGGAGGGCCATTTTGACTCACCGTATTAAAGTTATTGCACACGTTTAGGACTTTCAACGTGAGAGCACGAAAAATCTTACAGTACGGAAGCAGAGTGGCGCAGCGGAAGCGTGCTGGGCCCATAACCCAGAGGTCCGAGGATCGAAACCTCGCTCTGCTACAAGTGTCTGGTTGTTTTTAGGAGGGCCATTTTGACTCACCGTATTAAAGTTATTGCACACGTTTAGGACTTTCAACGTGAGAGCACGAAAAATCTTACAGTACGGAAGCAGAGTGGCGCAGCGGAAGCGTGCTGGGCCCATAACCCAGAGGTCCGAGGATCGAAACCTCGCTCTGCTACAAGTGTCTGGTTGTTTTTAGGAGGGCCATTTTGACTCACCGTATTAAAGTTATTGCACACGTTTAGGACTTTCAACGTGAGAGCACGAAAAATCTTACAGTACGGAAGCAGAGTGGCGCAGCGGAAGTGTGCTGGGCCCATAACCCAGAGGTCCGAGGATCGAAACCTCGCTCTGCTACAAGTGTCTGGTTGTTTTTAGGAGGGCCATTTTGACTCACCGTATTAAAGTTATTGCACACGTTTAGGACTTTCAACGTGAGAGCACGAAAAATCTTACAGTACGGAAGCAGAGTGGCGCAGCGGAAGCGTGCTGGGCACCAGAGGTCCGAGGATCGAAACCTCGCTCTGCTACAAGTGTCTGGTTGTTTTTAGGAGGGCCATTTTGACTCACCGTATTAAAGTTATTGCACACGTTTAGGACTTTCAACGTGAGAGCACGAAAAATCTTACAGTACGGAAGCAGAGTGGCGCAGCGGAAGCGTGCTGGGCCCATAACCCAGAGGTCCGAGGATCGAAACCTCGCTCTGCTACAAGTGTCTGGTTGTTTTTAGGAGGGCCATTTTGACTCACCGTATTAAAGTTATTGCACACGTTTAGGACTTTCAACGTGAGAGCACGAAAAATCTTACAGTACGGAAGCAGAGTGGCGCAGCGGAAGCGTGCTGGGCCCATAACCCAGAGGTCCGAGGATCGAAACCTCGCTCTGCTACAAGTGTCTGGTTGTTTTTAGGAGGGCCATTTTGACTCACCGTATTAAAGTTATTGCACACGTTTAGGACTTTCAACGTGAGAGCACGAACAATCTTACAGTACGGAAGCAGAGTGGCGCAGCGGAAGCGTGCTGGACCCATAACCCAGAGGTCCGAGGATCGAAACCTCGCTCTGCTACAAGTGTCTGGTTGTTTTTAGGAGGGCCATTTTGACTCACCGTATTAAAGTTATTGCACACGTTTAGGACTTTCAACGTGAGAGCACGAAAAATCTTACAGTACGGAAGCAGAGTGGCGCAGCGGAAGCGTGCTGGGCCCATAACCCAGAGGTCCGAGGATCGAAACCTCGCTCTGCTACAAGTGTCTGGTTGTTTTTAGGAGGGCCATTTTGACTCACCGTATTAAAGTTATTGCACACGTTTAGGACTTTCAACGTGAGAGCACGAAAAATCTTACAGTACGGAAGCAGAGTGGCGCAGCGGAAGCCTGCTGGGCCTATAACCCAGAGGTCCGAGGATCGAAACCTCGCTCTGCTACAAGTGTCTGGTTGTTTTTAGGAGGGCCTTTTTGACCCACCGTATTAAAGTTATTGCACACGTTTAGGACTTTCAACGTGAGAGCACGAACAATCTTACAGTACGGAAGCAGAGTGGCGCAGCGGAAGCGTGCTGGGCCCCAGAGGTCCGAGGATCGAAACCTCGCTCTGCTACAAGTGTCTGGTTGTTTTTAGGAGGGCCATTTTGACTCACCGTATTAAAGTTATTGCACACGTTTAGGACTTTCAACGTGAGAGCACGAAAAATCTTACAGTACGGAAGCAGAGTGGCGCAGCGGAAGCGTGCTGGGCCCATAACCCAGAGGTCCGAGGATCGAAACCTCGCTCTGCTACAAGTGTCTGGTTGTTTTTAGGAGGGCCATTTTGACTCACCGTATTAAAGTTATTGCACACGTTTAGGACTTTCAACGTGAGAGCACGAAAAATCTTACAGTACGGAAGCAGAGTGGCGCAGCGGAAGCGTGCTGGGCCCATAACCCAGAGGTCCGAGGATCGAAACCTCGCTCTGCTACAAGTGTCTGGTTGTTTTTAGGAGGGCCATTTTGACTCACCGTATTAAAGTTATTGCACACGTTTAGGACTTTCAACGTGAGAGCACGAAAAATCTTACAGTACGGAAGCAGAGTGGCGCAGCGGAAGCGTGCTGGGCCCATAACCCAGAGGTCCGAGGATCGAAACCTCGCTCTGCTACAAGTGTCTGGTTGTTTTTAGGAGGGCCATTTTGACTCACCGTATTAAAGTTATTGCACACGTTTAGGACTTTCAACGTGAGAGCACGAAAAATCTTACAGTACGGAAGCAGAGTGGCGTAGCGGAAGCGTGCTGGGCCCATAACCCAGAGGTCCGAGGATCGAAACCTCGCTCTGCTACAAGTGTCTGGTTGTTTTTAGGAGGGCCATTTTGACTCACCGTATTAAAGTTATTGCACACGTTTAGGACTTTCAACGTGAGAGCACGAAAAATCTTACAGTACGGAAGCAGAGTGGCGCAGCGGAAGCTTGCTGGGCCCATAACCCAGAGGTCCGAGGATCGAAACCTCGCTCTGCTACAAGTGTCTGGTTGTTTTTAGGAGGGCCATTTTGACTCACCGTATTAAAGTTATTGCACACGTTTAGGACTTTCAACGTGAGAGCACGAAAAATCTTACAGTACGGAAGCAGAGTGGCGCAGCGGAAGCGTGCTGGGCCCATAACCCAGAGGTCCGAGGATCGAAACCTCGCTCTGCTACAAGTGTCTGGTTGTTTTTAGGAGGGCCATTTTGACTCACCGTATTAAAGTTATTGCACACGTTTAGGACTTTCAACGTGAGAGCACGAAAAATCTTACAGTACGGATGCAGAGTGGCGCAGCGGAAGCGTGCTGGGCCCATAACCCAGAGGTCCGAGGATCGAAACCTCGCTCTGCTACAAGTGTCTGGTTGTTTTTAGGAGGGCCATTTTGACTCACCGTATTAAAGTTATTGCACACGTTTAGGACTTTCAACGTGAGAGCACGAAAAATCTTACAGTACGGAAGCAGAGTGGCGCAGCGGAAGTGTGCTGGGCCCATAACCCAGAGGTCCGAGGATCGAAACCTCGCTCTGCTACAAGTGTCTGGTTGTTTTTAGGAGGGCCATTTTGACTCACCGTATTAAAGTTATTGCACACGTTTAGGACTTTCAACGTGAGAGCACGAAAAATCTTACAGTACGGAAGCAGAGTGGCGCAGCGGAAGCGTGCTGGGCCCCAGAGGTCCGAGGATCGAAACCTCGCTCTGCTACAAGTGTCTGGTTGTTTTTAGGAGGGCCATTTTGACTCACCGTATTAAAGTTATTGCACACGTTTAGGACTTTCAACGTGAGAGCACGAAAAATCTTACAGTACGGAAGCAGAGTGGCGCAGCGGAAGCGTGCTGGGCCCATAACCCAGAGGTCCGAGGATCGAAACCTCGCTCTGCTACAAGTGTCTGGTTGTTTTTAGGAGGGCCATTTTGACTCACCGTATTAAAGTTATTGCACACGTTTAGGACTTTCAACGTGAGAGCACGAAAAATCTTACAGTACGGAAGCAGAGTGGCGCAGCGGAAGCGTGCTGGGCCCATAACCCAGAGGTCCGAGGATCGAAACCTCGCTCTGCTACAAGTGTCTGGTTGTTTTTAGGAGGGCCATTTTGACTCACCGTATTAAAGTTATTGCACACGTTTAGGACTTTCAACGTGAGAGCACGAACAATCTTACAGTACGGAAGCAGAGTGGCGCAGCGGAAGCGTGCTGGACCCATAACCCAGAGGTCCGAGGATCGAAACCTCGCTCTGCTACAAGTGTCTGGTTGTTTTTAGGAGGGCCATTTTGACTCACCGTATTAAAGTTATTGCACACGTTTAGGACTTTCAACGTGAGAGCACGAAAAATCTTACAGTACGGAAGCAGAGTGGCGCAGCGGAAGCGTGCTGGGCCCATAACCCAGAGGTCCGAGGATCGAAACCTCGCTCTGCTACAAGTGTCTGGTTGTTTTTAGGAGGGCCATTTTGACTCACCGTATTAAAGTTATTGCACACGTTTAGGACTTTCAACGTGAGAGCACGAAAAATCTTACAGTACGGAAGCAGAGTGGCGCAGCGGAAGCCTGCTGGGCCCATAACCCAGAGGTCCGAGGATCGAAACCTCGCTCTGCTACAAGTGTCTGGTTGTTTTTAGGAGGGCCATTTTGACTCACCGTATTAAAGTTATTGCACACGTTTAGGACTTTCAACGTGAGAGCACGAAAAATCTTACAGTACGGAAGCAGAGTGGCGCAGCGGAAGCCTGCTGGGCCCATAACCCAGAGGTCCGAGGATCGAAACCTCGCTCTGCTACAAGTGTCTGGTTGTTTTTAGGAGGGCCTTTTTGACCCACCGTATTAAAGTTATTGCACACGTTTAGGACTTTCAACGTGAGAGCACGAAAAATCTTACAGTACGGAAGCAGAGTGGCGCAGCGGAAGCGTGCTGGGCCCCAGAGGTCCGAGGATCGAAACCTCGCTCTGCTACAAGTGTCTGGTTGTTTTTAGGAGGGCCATTTTGACTCACCGTATTAAAGTTATTGCACACGTTTAGGACTTTCAACGTGAGAGCACGAAAAATCTTACAGTACGGAAGCAGAGTGGCGCAGCGGAAGCGTGCTGGGCCCATAACCCAGAGGTCCGAGGATCGAAACCTCGCTCTGCTACAAGTGTCTGGTTGTTTTTAGGATGGCCATTTTGACTCACCGTATTGAAGTTATTGCACACGTTTAGGACTTTCAACGTGAGAGCACGAAAAATCTTACAGTACGGAAGCAGAGTGGCGCAGCGGAAGCGTGCTGGGCCCATAACCCAGAGGTCCGAGGATCGAAACCTCGCTCTGCTACAAGTGTCTGGTTGTTTTTAGGAGGGCCATTTTGACTCACCGTATTAAAGTTATTGCACACGTTTAGGACTTTCAACGTGAGAGCACGAAAAATCTTACAGTACGGAAGCAGAGTGGCGCAGCGGAAGCGTACTGGGCCCATAACCCAGAGGTCCGAGGATCGAAACCTCGCTCTGCTACAAGTGTCTGGTTGTTTTTAGGAGGGCCATTTTGACTCACCGTATTAAAGTTATTGCACACGTTTAGGACTTTCAACGTGAGAGCACGAAAAATCTTACAGTACGGAAGCAGAGTGGCGCAGCGGAAGCGTACTGGGCCCATAACCCAGAGGTCCGAGGATCGAAACCTCGCTCTGCTACAAGTGTCTGGTTGTTTTTAGGAGGGCCATTTTGACTCACCGTATTAAAGTTATTGCACACGTTTAGGACTTTCAACGTGAGAGCACGAAAAATCTTACAGTACGGAAGCAGAGTGGCGCAGCGGAAGCGTGCTGGGCCCATAACCCAGAGGTCCGAGGATCGAAACCTCGCTCTGCTACAAGTGTCTGGTTGTTTTTAGGAGGGCCATTTTGACTCACCGTATTAAAGTTATTGCACACGTTTAGGACTTTCAACGTGAGAGCACGAAAAATCTTACAGTACGGAAGCAGAGTGGCGCAGCGGAAGCGTGCTGGGCCCATAACCCAGAGGTCCGAGGATCGAAACCTCGCTCTGCTACAAGTGTCTGGTTGTTTTTAGGAGGGCCATTTTGACCCACCGTATTAAAGTTATTGCACACGTTTAGGACTTTCAACGTGAGAGCACGAAAAATCTTACAGTACGGAAGCAGAGTGGCGCAGCGGAAGCGTGCTGGGCCCAGAGGTCCGAGGATCGAAACCTCGCTCTGCTACAAGTGTCTGGTTGTTTTTAGGAGGGCCATTTTGACTCACCGTATTAAATTTATTGCACACGTTTAGGACTTTCAACGTGAGAGCACGAAAAATCTTACAGTACGGAAGCAGAGTGGCGCAGCGGAAGCGTGCTGGGCCCATAACCCAGAGGTCCGAGGATCGAAACCTCGCTCTGCTACAAGTGTCTGGTTGTTTTTAGGAGGGCCATTTTGACTCACCGTATTAAAGTTATTGCACACGTTTAGGACTTTCAACGTGAGAGCACGAAAAATCTTACAGTACGGAAGCAGAGTGGCGCAGCGGAAGCGTGCTGGTCCCATAACCCAGAGGTCCGAGGATCGAAACCTCGCTCTGCTACAAGTGTCTGGTTGTTTTTAGGAGGGCCATTTTGACTCACCGTATTAAAGTTATTGCACACGTTTAGGACTTTCAACGTGAGAGCACGAAAAATCTTACAGTACGGAAGCAGAGTGGCGCAGCGGAAGCGTGCTGGGCCCATAACCCAGAGGTCCGATGATCGAATCCTCGCTCTGCTACAAGTGTCTGGTTGTTTTTAGGAGGGCCATTTTGACTCACCGTATTAAAGTTATTGCACACGTTTAGGACTTTCAACGTGAGAGCACGAAAAATCTTACAGTACGGAAGCAGAGTGGCGCAGCAGAAGCGTGCTGGGCCCATAACCCAGAGGTCCGAGGATCGAAACCTCGCTCTGCTACAAGTGTCTGGTTGTTTTTAGGAGGGCCATTTTGACTCACCGTATTAAAGTTATTGCACACGTTTAGGACTTTCAACGTGAGAGCACGAAAAATCTTACAGTACGGAAGCAGAGTGGCGCAGCGGAAGCCTGCTGGGCCCATAACCCAGAGGTCCGAGGATCGAAACCTCGCTCTGCTACAAGTGTCTGGTTGTTTTTAGGAGGGCCTTTTTGACCCACCGTATTAAAGTTATTGCACACGTTTAGGACTTTCAACGTGAGAGCACGAACAATCTTACAGTACGGAAGCAGAGTGGCGCAGCGGAAGCGTGCTGGGCCCAGAGGTCCGAGGATCGAAACCTCGCTCTGCTACAAGTGTCTGGTTGTTTTTAGGAGGGCCATTTTGACTCACCGTATTAAAGTTATTGCACACGTTTAGGACTTTCAACGTGAGAGCACGAAAAATCTTACAGTACGGAAGCAGAGTGGCGCAGCGGAAGCGTGCTGGGCCCATAACCCAGAGGTCCGAGGATCGAAACCTCGCTCTGCTACAAGTGTCTGGTTGTTTTTAGGATGGCCATTTTGACTCACCGTATTAAAGTTATTGCACACGTTTAGGACTTTCAACGTGAGAGCACGAAAAATCTTACAGTACGGAAGCAGAGTGGCGCAGCGGAAGCGTGCTGGGCCCATAACCCAGAGGTCCGAGGATCGAAACCTCGCTCTGCTACAAGTGTCTGGTTGTTTTTAGGAGGGCCATTTTGACTCACCGTATTAAAGTTATTGCACACGTTTAGGACTTTCAACGTGAGAGCACGAAAAATCTTACAGTACGGAAGCAGAGTGGCGCAGCGGAAGCGTACTGGGCCCATAACCCAGAGGTCCGAGGATCGAAACCTCGCTCTGCTACAAGTGTCTGGTTGTTTTTAGGAGGGCCATTTTGACTCACCGTATTAAAGTTATTGCACACGTTTAGGACTTTCAACGTGAGAGCACGAAAAATCTTACAGTACGGAAGCAGAGTGGCGCAGCGGAAGCGTGCTGGGCCCATAACCCAGAGGTCCGAGGATCGAAACCTCGCTCTGCTACAAGTGTCTGGTTGTTTTTAGGAGGGCCATTTTGACTCACCGTATTAAAGTTATTGCACACGTTTAGGACTTTCAACGTGAGAGCACGATCAATCTTACAGTACGGAAGCAGAGTGGCGCAGCGGAAGCGTGCTGGGCCCAGAGGTCCGAGGATCGAAACCTCGCTCTGCTACAAGTGTCTGGTTGTTTTTAGGAGGGCCATTTTGACTCACCGTATTAAAGTTATTGCACACGTTTAGGACTTTCAACGTGAGAGCACGAAAAATCTTACAGTACGGAAGCAGAGTGGCGCAGCGGAAGCGTGCTGGGCCCATAACCCAGAGGTCCGAGGATCGAAACCTCGCTCTGCTACAAGTGTCTGGTTGTTTTTAGGATGGCCATTTTGACTCACCGTATTGAAGTTATTGCACACGTTTAGGACTTTCAACGTGAGAGCACGAAAAATCTTACAGTACGGAAGCAGAGTGGCGCAGCGGAAGCGTGCTGGGCCCATAACCCAGAGGTCCGAGGATCGAAACCTCGCTCTGCTACAAGTGTCTGGTTGTTTTTAGGAGGGCCATTTTGACTCACCGTATTAAAGTTATTGCACACGTTTAGGACTTTCAACGTGAGAGCACGAAAAATCTTACAGTACGGAAGCAGAGTGGCGCAGCGGAAGCGTACTGGGCCCATAACCCAGAGGTCCGAGGATCGAAACCTCGCTCTGCTACAAGTGTCTGGTTGTTTTTAGGAGGGCCATTTTGACTCACCGTATTAAAGTTATTGCACACGTTTAGGACTTTCAACGTGAGAGCACGAAAAATCTTACAGTACGGAAGCAGAGTGGCGCAGCGGAAGCGTGCTGGGCCCATAACCCAGAGGTCCGAGGATCGAAACCTCGCTCTGCTACAAGTGTCTGGTTGTTTTTAGGAGGGCCATTTTGACTCACCGTATTAAAGTTATTGCACACGTTTAGGACTTTCAACGTGAGAGCACGAAAAATCTTACAGTACGGAAGCAGAGTGGCGCAGCGGAAGCGTGCTGGGCCCATAACCCAGAGGTCCGAGGATCGAAACCTCGCTCTGCTACAAGTGTCTGGTTGTTTTTAGGAGGGCCATTTTGACTCACCGTATTAAAGTTATTGCACACGTTTAGGACTTTCAACGTGAGAGCACGAAAAATCTTACAGTACGGAAGCAGAGTGGCGCAGCGGAAGCGTGCTGGGCCCATAACCCAGAGGTCCGAGGATCGAAACCTCGCTCTGCTACAAGTGTCTGGTTGTTTTTAGGAGGGCCATTTTGACCCACCGTATTAAAGTTATTGCACACGTTTAGGACTTTCAACGTGAGAGCACGAAAAATCTTACAGTACGGAAGCAGAGTGGCGCAGCGGAAGCGTGCTGGGCCCATAACCCAGAGGTCCGAGGATCGAAACCTCGCTCTGCTACAAGTGTCTGGTTGTTTTTAGGAGGGCCATTTTGACTCACCGTATTAAATTTATTGCACACGTTTAGGACTTTCAACGTGAGAGCACGAAAAATCTTACAGTACGGAAGCAGAGTGGCGCAGCGGAAGCGTGCTGGGCCCATAACCCAGAGGTCCGAGGATCGAAACCTCGCTCTGCTACAAGTGTCTGGTTGTTTTTAGGAGGGCCATTTTGACTCACCGTATTAAAGTTATTGCACACGTTTAGGACTTTCAACGTGAGAGCACGAAAAATCTTACAGTACGGAAGCAGAGTGGCGCAGCGGAAGCGTGCTGGTCCCATAACCCAGAGGTCCGAGGATCGAAACCTCGCTCTGCTACAAGTGTCTGGTTGTTTTTAGGAGGGCCATTTTGACTCACCGTATTAAAGTTATTGCACACGTTTAGGACTTTCAACGTGAGAGCACGAAAAATCTTACAGTACGGAAGCAGAGTGGCGCAGCGGAAGCGTGCTGGGCCCATAACCCAGAGGTCCGATGATCGAATCCTCGCTCTGCTACAAGTGTCTGGTTGTTTTTAGGAGGGCCATTTTGACTCACCGTATTAAAGTTATTGCACACGTTTAGGACTTTCAACGTGAGAGCACGAAAAATCTTACAGTACGGAAGCAGAGTGGCGCAGCAGAAGCGTGCTGGGCCCATAACCCAGAGGTCCGAGGATCGAAACCTCGCTCTGCTACAAGTGTCTGGTTGTTTTTAGGAGGGCCATTTTGACTCACCGTATTAAAGTTATTGCACACGTTTAGGACTTTCAACGTGAGAGCACGAAAAATCTTACAGTACGGAAGCAGAGTGGCGCAGCGGAAGCCTGCTGGGCCCATAACCCAGAGGTCCGAGGATCGAAACCTCGCTCTGCTACAAGTGTCTGGTTGTTTTTAGGAGGGCCTTTTTGACCCACCGTATTAAAGTTATTGCACACGTTTAGGACTTTCAACGTGAGAGCACGAACAATCTTACAGTACGGAAGCAGAGTGGCGCAGCGGAAGCGTGCTGGGCCCAGAGGTCCGAGGATCGAAACCTCGCTCTGCTACAAGTGTCTGGTTGTTTTTAGGAGGGCCATTTTGACTCACCGTATTAAAGTTATTGCACACGTTTAGGACTTTCAACGTGAGAGCACGAAAAATCTTACAGTACGGAAGCAGAGTGGCGCAGCGGAAGCGTGCTGGGCCCATAACCCAGAGGTCCGAGGATCGAAACCTCGCTCTGCTACAAGTGTCTGGTTGTTTTTAGGATGGCCATTTTGACTCACCGTATTAAAGTTATTGCACACGTTTAGGACTTTCAACGTGAGAGCACGAAAAATCTTACAGTACGGAAGCAGAGTGGCGCAGCGGAAGCGTGCTGGGCCCATAACCCAGAGGTCCGAGGATCGAAACCTCGCTCTGCTACAAGTGTCTGGTTGTTTTTAGGAGGGCCATTTTGACTCACCGTATTAAAGTTATTGCACACGTTTAGGACTTTCAACGTGAGAGCACGAAAAATCTTACAGTACGGAAGCAGAGTGGCGCAGCGGAAGCGTACTGGGCCCATAACCCAGAGGTCCGAGGATCGAAACCTCGCTCTGCTACAAGTGTCTGGTTGTTTTTAGGAGGGCCATTTTGACTCACCGTATTAAAGTTATTGCACACGTTTAGGACTTTCAACGTGAGAGCACGAAAAATCTTACAGTACGGAAGCAGAGTGGCGCAGCGGAAGCGTGCTGGGCCCATAACCCAGAGGTCCGAGGATCGAAACCTCGCTCTGCTACAAGTGTCTGGTTGTTTTTAGGAGGGCCATTTTGACTCACCGTATTAAAGTTATTGCACACGTTTAGGACTTTCAACGTGAGAGCACGAAAAATCTTACAGTACGGAAGCAGAGTGGCGCAGCGGAAGCGTGCTGGGCCCATAACCCAGAGGTCCGAGGATCGAAACCTCGCTCTGCTACAAGTGTCTGGTTGTTTTTAGGAGGGCCATTTTGACTCACCGTATTAAAGTTATTGCACACGTTTAGGACTTTCAACGTGAGAGCACGAAAAATCTTACAGTACGGAAGCAGAGTGGCGCAGCGGAAGCGTGCTGGGCCCATAACCCAGAGGTCCGAGGATCGAAACCTCGCTCTGCTACAAGTGTCTGGTTGTTTTTAGGAGGGCCATTTTGACCCACCGTATTAAAGTTATTGCACACGTTTAGGACTTTCAACGTGAGAGCACGAAAAATCTTACAGTACGGAAGCAGAGTGGCGCAGCGGAAGCGTGCTGGGCCCAGAGGTCCGAGGATCGAAACCTCGCTCTGCTACAAGTGTCTGGTTGTTTTTAGGAGGGCCATTTTGACTCACCGTATTAAAGTTATTGCACACGTTTAGGACTTTCAACGTGAGAGCACGAAAAATCTTACAGTACGGAAGCAGAGTGGCGCAGCGGAAGCGTGCTGGGCCCATAACCCAGAGGTCCGAGGATCGAAACCTCGCTCTGCTACAAGTGTCTGGTTGTTTTTAGGAGGGCCATTTTGACTCACCGTATTAAATTTATTGCACACGTTTAGGACTTTCAACGTGAGAGCACGAAAAATCTTACAGTACGGAAGCAGAGTGGCGCAGCGGAAGCGTGCTGGGCCCATAACCCAGAGGTCCGAGGATCGAAACCTCGCTCTGCTACAAGTGTCTGGTTGTTTTTAGGAGGGCCATTTTGACTCACCGTATTAAAGTTATTGCACACGTTTAGGACTTTCAACGTGAGAGCACGAAAAATCTTACAGTACGGAAGCAGAGTGGCGCAGCGGAAGCGTGCTGGTCCCATAACCCAGAGGTCCGAGGATCGAAACCTCGCTCTGCTACAAGTGTCTGGTTGTTTTTAGGAGGGCCATTTTGACTCACCGTATTAAAGTTATTGCACACGTTTAGGACTTTCAACGTGAGAGCACGAAAAATCTTACAGTACGGAAGCAGAGTGGCGCAGCGGAAGCGTGCTGGGCCCATAACCCAGAGGTCCGATGATCGAATCCTCGCTCTGCTACAAGTGTCTGGTTGTTTTTAGGAGGGCCATTTTGACTCACCGTATTAAAGTTATTGCACACGTTTAGGACTTTCAACGTGAGAGCACGAAAAATCTTACAGTACGGAAGCAGAGTGGCGCAGCAGAAGCGTGCTGGGCCCATAACCCAGAGGTCCGAGGATCGAAACCTCGCTCTGCTACAAGTGTCTGGTTGTTTTTAGGAGGGCCATTTTGACTCACCGTATTAAAGTTATTGCACACGTTTAGGACTTTCAACGTGAGAGCACGAAAAATCTTACAGTACGGAAGCAGAGTGGCGCAGCGGAAGCCTGCTGGGCCCATAACCCAGAGGTCCGAGGATCGAAACCTCGCTCTGCTACAAGTGTCTGGTTGTTTTTAGGAGGGCCTTTTTGACCCACCGTATTAAAGTTATTGCACACGTTTAGGACTTTCAACGTGAGAGCACGAACAATCTTACAGTACGGAAGCAGAGTGGCGCAGCGGAAGCGTGCTGGGCCCAGAGGTCCGAGGATCGAAACCTCGCTCTGCTACAAGTGTCTGGTTGTTTTTAGGAGGGCCATTTTGACTCACCGTATTAAAGTTATTGCACACGTTTAGGACTTTCAACGTGAGAGCACGAAAAATCTTACAGTACGGAAGCAGAGTGGCGCAGCGGAAGCGTGCTGGGCCCATAACCCAGAGGTCCGAGGATCGAAACCTCGCTCTGCTACAAGTGTCTGGTTGTTTTTAGGATGGCCATTTTGACTCACCGTATTAAAGTTATTGCACACGTTTAGGACTTTCAACGTGAGAGCACGAAAAAT
The DNA here is from genome assembly GCA_037783545.1 of Henricia sp. BOLD:AAB3569. NCBI lineage: Eukaryota > Metazoa > Echinodermata > Asteroidea > Spinulosida > Echinasteridae > Henricia > Henricia sp. BOLD:AAB3569. The sequence continues at coordinate 408,462 of JBBELK010000306.1, read as the reverse complement.
CTTACAGTACGGAAGCAGAGTGGCGCAGCGGAAGCGTGCTGGGCCCATAACCCAGAGGTCCGAGGATCGAAACCTCGCTCTGCTACAAGTGTCTGGTTGTTTTTAGGAGGGCCATTTTGACTCACCGTATTAAAGTTATTGCACACGTTTAGGACTTTCAACGTGAGAGCACGAAAAATCTTACAGTACGGAAGCAGAGTGGCGCAGCGGAAGCGTACTGGGCCCATAACCCAGAGGTCCGAGGATCGAAACCTCGCTCTGCTACAAGTGTCTGGTTGTTTTTAGGAGGGCCATTTTGACTCACCGTATTAAAGTTATTGCACACGTTTAGGACTTTCAACGTGAGAGCACGAAAAATCTTACAGTACGGAAGCAGAGTGGCGCAGCGGAAGCGTGCTGGGCCCATAACCCAGAGGTCCGAGGATCGAAACCTCGCTCTGCTACAAGTGTCTGGTTGTTTTTAGGAGGGCCATTTTGACTCACCGTATTAAAGTTATTGCACACGTTTAGGACTTTCAACGTGAGAGCACGAAAAATCTTACAGTACGGAAGCAGAGTGGCGCAGCGGAAGCGTGCTGGGCCCATAACCCAGAGGTCCGAGGATCGAAACCTCGCTCTGCTACAAGTGTCTGGTTGTTTTTAGGAGGGCCATTTTGACTCACCGTATTAAAGTTATTGCACACGTTTAGGACTTTCAACGTGAGAGCACGAAAAATCTTACAGTACGGAAGCAGAGTAGCGCAGCGGAAGCGTGCTGGGCCCATAACCCAGAGGTCCGAGGATCGAAACCTCGCTCTGCTACAAGTGTCTGGTTGTTTTTAGGAGGGCCATTTTGACCCACCGTATTAAAGTTATTGCACACGTTTAGGACTTTCAACGTGAGAGCACGAAAAATCTTACAGTACGGAAGCAGAGTGGCGCAGCGGAAGCGTGCTGGGCCCAGAGGTCCGAGGATCGAAACCTCGCTCTGCTACAAGTGTCTGGTTGTTTTTAGGAGGGCCATTTTGACTCACCGTATTAAAGTTATTGCACACGTTTAGGACTTTCAACGTGAGAGCACGAAAAATCTTACAGTACGGAAGCAGAGTGGCGCAGCGGAAGCGTGCTGGGCCCATAACCCAGAGGTCCGAGGATCGAAACCTCGCTCTGCTACAAGTGTCTGGTTGTTTTTAGGAGGGCCATTTTGACTCACCGTATTAAATTTATTGCACACGTTTAGGACTTTCAACGTGAGACCACGAAAAATCTTACAGTACGGAAGCAGAGTGGCGCAGCGGAAGCGTGCTGGGCCCATAACCCAGAGGTCCGAGGATCGAAACCTCGCTCTGCTACAAGTGTCTGGTTGTTTTTAGGAGGGCCATTTTGACTCACCGTATTAAAGTTATTGCACACGTTTAGGACTTTCAACGTGAGAGCACGAAAAATCTTACAGTACGGAAGCAGAGTGGCGCAGCGGAAGCGTGCTGGGCCCATAACCCAGAGGTCCGATGATCGAATCCTCGCTCTGCTACTAGTGTCTGGTTGTTTTTAGGAGGGCCATTTTGACTCACCGTATTAAAGTTATTGCACACGTTTAGGACTTTCAACGTGAGAGCACGAAAAATCTTACAGTACGGAAGCAGAGTGGCGCAGCGGAAGCGTGCTGGGCCCATAACCCAGAGGTCCGAGGATCGAAACCTCGCTCTGCTACAAGTGTCTGGTTGTTTTTAGGAGGGCCATTTTGACTCACCGTATTAAAGTTATTGCACACGTTTAGGACTTTCAACGTGAGAGCGCGAAAAATCTTACAGTACGGAAGCAGAGTGGCGCAGCGGAAGCGTGCTGGGCCCATAACCCAGAGGTCCGAGGATCGAAACCTCGCTCTGCTACAAGTGTCTGGTTGTTTTTAGGAGGGCCATTTTGACTCACCGTATTAAAGTTATTGCACACGTTTAGGACTTTCAACGTGAGAGCACGAAAAAATCTTACAGTACGGAAGCAGAGTGGCGCAGCGGAAGCGTGCTGGTCCCATAACCCAGAGGTCCGAGGATCGAAACCTCGCTCTGCTACAAGTGTCTGGTTGTTTTTAGGAGGGCCATTTTGACTCACCGTATTAAAGTTATTGCACACGTTTAGGACTTTCAACGTGAGAGCACGAAAAATCTTACAGTACGGAAGCAGAGTGGCGCAGCGGAAGCGTGCTGGGCCCATAACCCAGAGGTCCGAGGATCGAAACCTCGCTCTGCTACAAGTGTCTGGTTGTTTTTAGGAGGGCCATTTTGACTCACCGTATTAAAGTTATTGCACACGTTTAGGACTTTCAACGTGAGAGCACGAAAAATCTTACAGTACGGAAGCAGAGTGGCGCAGCGGAAGCGTGCTGGGCCCATAACCCAGAGGTCCGAGGATCGAAACCTCGATCTGCTACAAGTGTCTGGTTGTTTTTAGGAGGGCCATTTTGACTCACCGTATTAAAGTTATTGCACACGTTTAGGACTTTCAACGTGAGAGCACGAAAAACTTACAGTACGGAAGCAGAGTGGCGCAGCGGAAGCGTGCTGGGCCCATAACCCAGAGGTCCGAGGATCGAAACCTCGCTCTGCTACAAGTGTCTGGTTGTTTTTAGGAGGGCCATTTTGACTCACCGTATTAAAGTTATTGCACACGTTTAGGACTTTCAACGTGAGAGCACGAAAAATCTTACAATACGGAAGCAGAGTGGCGCAGCGGAAGCGTGCTGGGCCCATAACCCAGAGGTCCGAGGATCGAAACCTCGCTCTGCTACAAGTGTCTGGTTGTTTTTAGGAGGGCCATTTTGACTCACCGTATTAAAGTTATTGCACACGTTTAGGACTTTCAACGTGAGAGCACGAAAAATCTTACAGTACGGAAGCAGAGTGGCGCAGCGGAAGCGTGCTGGGCCCATAACCCAGAGGTCCGAGGATCGAAACCTCGCTCTGCTACAAGTGTCTGGTTGTTTTTAGGAGGGCCATTTTGACTCACCGTATTAAAGTTATTGCACACGTTTAGGACTTTCAACGTGAGAGCACGAAAAATCTTACAGTACGGAAGCAGAGTGGCGCAGCGGAAGCGTGCTGGGCCCATAACCCAGAGGTCCGAGGATCGAAACCTCGCTCTGCTACAAGTGTCTGGTTGTTTTTAGGAGGGCCATTTTGACTCACCGTATTAAAGTTATTGCACACGTTGAGGACTTTCAACGTGAGAGCACGAAAAATCTTACAGTACGGAAGCAGAGTGGCGCAGCGGAAGCGTGCTGGGCCCATAACCCAGAGGTCCGAGGATCGAAACCTCGCTCTGCTACAAGTGTCTGGTTGTTTTTAGGAGGGCCATTTTGACTCACCGTATTAAAGTTATTGCACACGTTTAGGACTTTCAACGTGAGAGCACGAAAAATCTTACAGTACGGAAGCAGAGTGGCGCAGCGGAAGCGTGCTGGGCCCATAACCCAGAGGTCCGAGGATCGAAACCTCGCTCTGCTACAAGTGTCTGGTTGTTTTTAGGAGGGCCATTTTGACTCACCGTATTAAAGTTATTGCACACGTTTAGGACTTTCAACGTGAGAGCACGAAAAATCTTACAGTACGGAAGCAGAGTGGCGCAGCGGAAGCGTGCTGGGCCCATAACCCAGAGGTCCGAGGATCGAAACCTCGATCTGCTACAAGTGTCTGGTTGTTTTTAGGAGGGCCATTTTGACTCACCGTATTAAAGTTATTGCACACGTTTAGGACTTTCAACGTGAGAGCACGAAAAATCTTACAGTACGGAAGCAGAGTGGCGCAGCGGAAGCGTGCTGGGCCCATAACCCAGAGGTCCGAGGATCGAAACCTCGCTCTGCTACAAGTGTCTGGTTGTTTTTAGGAGGGCCATTTTGACTCACCGTATTAAAGTTATTGCACACGTTTAGGACTTTCAACGTGAGAGCACGAAAAATCTTACAGTACGGAAGCAGAGTGGCGCAGCGGAAGCGTGCTGGGCCCATAACCCAGAGGTCCGAGGATCGAAACCTCGCTCTGCTACAAGTGTCTGGTTGTTTTTAGGAGGGCCATTTTGACTCACCGTATTAAAGTTATTGCACACGTTTAGGACTTTCAACGTGAGAGCACGAAAAATCTTACAGTACGGAAGCAGAGTGGCGCAGCGGAAGCGTGCTGGGCCCATAACCCAGAGGTCCGAGGATCGAAACCTCGCTCTGCTACAAGTGTCTGGTTGTTTTTAGGAGGGCCATTTTGACTCACCGTATTAAAGTTATTGCACACGTTTAGGACTTTCAACGTGAGAGCACGAAAAATCTTACAGTACGGAAGCAGAGTGACGCAGCGGAAGCGTGCTGGGCCCATAACCCAGAGGTCCGAGGATCGAAACCTCGCTCTGCTACAAGTGTCTGGTTGTTTTTAGGAGGGCCATTTTGACTCACCGTATTAAAGTTATTGCACACGTTTAGGACTTTCAACGTGAGAGCACGAACAATCTTACAGTACGGAAGCAGAGTGGCGCAGCGGAAGCGTGCTGGGCCCATAACCCAGAGGTCCTAGGATCGAAACCTCGCTCTGCTACAAGTGTCTGGTTGTTTTTAGGAGGGCCATTTTGACTCACCGTATTAAAGTTATTGCACACGTTTAGGACTTTCAACGTGAGAGCACGAAAAATTTTACAGTACGGAAGCAGAGTGGCGCAGCGGAAGCGTGCTGTGCCCATAACCCAGAGGTCCATGGATCGAAACCTCGCTCTGCTACAAGTGTCTGGTTGTTTTTAGGAGGGCCATTTTGACTCACCGTATTAAAGTTATTGCACACGTTTAGGACTTTCAACGTGAGAGCACGAAAAATTTTACAGTACGGAAGCAGAGTGGCGCAGCGGAAGCGTGCTGTGCCTATAACCCAGAGGTCCGAGGATCGAAACCTCGCTCTGCTACAAGTGTCTGGTTGTTTTTAGGAGGGCCATTTTGACTCACCGTATTAAAGTTATTGCACACGTTTAGGACTTTCAACGTGAGAACACGAAAAATCTTACAGTACGGAAGCAGAGTGGCGCAGCGGAAGCGTGCTGGGCCCATAACCCAGAGGTCCGAGGATCGAAACCTCGCTCTGCTACAAGTGTCTGGTTGTTTTTAGGAGGGCCATTTTGACTCACCGTATTAAAGTTATTGCACACGTTTAGGACTTTCAACGTGAGAGCACGAAAAATCTTACAGTACGGAAGCAGAGTGGCGCAGCGGAAGCGTGCTGGGCCCATAACCCAGAGGTCCGAGGATCGAAACCTCGCTCTACTACAAGTGTCTGGTTGTTTTTAGGAGGGCCATTTTGACTCACCGTATTAAAGTTATTGCACACGTTTAGGACTTTCAACGTGAGAGCACGAAAAATCTTACAGTACGGAAGCAGAGTGACGCAGCGGAAGCGTGCTGGGCCCATAACCCAGAGGTCCGAGGATCGAAACCTCGCTCTGCTACAAGTGTCTGGTTGTTTTTAGGAGGGCCATTTTGACTCACCGTATTAAAGTTATTGCACACGTTTAGGACTTTCAACGTGAGAGCACGAACAATCTTACAGTACGGAAGCAGAGTGGCGCAGCGGAAGCGTGCTGGGCCCATAACCCAGAGGTCCTAGGATCGAAACCTCGCTCTGCTACAAGTGTCTGGTTGTTTTTAGGAGGGCCATTTTGACTCACCGTATTAAAGTTATTGCACACGTTTAGGACTTTCAACGTGAGAGCACGAAAAATCTTACAGTACGGAAGCAGAGTTGCGCAGCGGAAGCGTGCTGGGCCCATAACCCAGAGGTCCGAGGATCGAAACCTCGCTCTGCTACAAGTGTCTGGTTGTTTTTAGGAGGCCCATTTTGACTCACCGTATTAAAGTTATTGCACACGTTTAGGACTTTCAACGTGAGAGCACGAAAAATCTTACAGTATGGAAGCAGAGTGGCGCAGCGGAAGCGTGCTGGGCCCATAACCCAGAGGTCCGAGGATCGAAACCTCGATCTGCTACAAGTGTCTGGTTGTTTTTAGGAGGGCCATTTTGACTCACCGTATTAAAGTTATTGCACACGTTTAGGACTTTCAACGTGAGAGCACGAAAAATCTTACAGTACGGAAGCAGAGTGGCGCAGCGGAAGCGTGCTGGGCCCATAACCCAGAGGTCCGAGGATCGAAACTTCGCTCTGCTACAAGTGTCTGGTTGTTTTTAGGAGGGCCATTTTGACTCACCGTATTAAAGTTATTGCACACGTTTAGGACTTTCAACGTGAGAGCACGAAAAATCTTACAGTACGGAAGCAGAGTGGCGCAGTCGAAGCGTGCTGGGCCCATAACCCAGAGGTCCGAGGATCGAAACCTCGCTCTGCTACAATTGTCTGGTTGTTTTTAGGAGGGCCATTTTGACTCACCGTATTAAAGTTATTGCACACGTTTAGGACTTTCAACGTGAGAGCACGAAAAATCTTACAGTACGGAAGCAGAGTGGCGCAGCGGAAGCGTGCTGGGCCCATAACCCAGAGGTCCGAGGATCGAAACCTCGCTCTGCTACAAGTGTCTGGTTGTTTTTAGGAGGGCCATTTTGACTCACCGTATTAAAGTTATTGCACACGTTTAGGACTTTCAACGTGAGAGCACGAAAAATTTTACAGTACGGAAGCAGAGTGGCGCAGCGGAAGCGTGCTGTGCCCATAACCCAGAGGTCCGAGGATCGAAACCTCGCTCTGATACAAGTGTCTGGTTGTTTTTAGGAGGGCCATTTTGACTCACCGTATTAAAGTTATTGCACACGTTTAGGACTTTCAACGTGAGAGCACGAACAATCTTACAGTACGGAAGCAGAGTGGCGCAGCGGAAGCGTGCTGTGCCCATAACCCAGAGGTCCGAGGATCGAAACCTCGCTCTGCTACAAGTGTCTGGTTGTTTTTAGGAGGGCCATTTTGACTCACCGTATTAAAGTTATTGCACACGTTTAGGACTTTCAACGTGAGAGCACGAAAAATCTTACAGTACGGAAGCAGAGTGGCGCAGCGGAAGCGTGCTGGGCCCATAACCAAGAGGTCCGAGGATCGAAACCTCGCTCTGCTACAAGTGTCTGGTTGTTTTTAGGAGGGCCATTTTGACTCACCGTATTAAAGTTATTGCACACGTTTAGGACTTTCAACGTGAGAGCACGAAAAATCTTACAGTACGGAAGCAGAGTGGCGCAGCGGAAGCGTGCTGTGCCCATAACCCAAAGGTCCGAGGATCGAAACCTCGCTCTGCTACAAGTGTCTGGTTGTTTTTAGGAGGGCCATTTTGACTCACCGTATTAAAGTTATTGCACACGTTTAGGACTTTCAACGTGAGAGCACGAAAAATCTTACAGTACGGAAGCAGAGTGGCGCAGCGGAAGCGTGCTGGGCCCATAACCCAGAGGTCCGAGGATCGAAACCTCGCTCTGCTACAAGTGTCTGGTTGTTTTTAGGAGGGCCATTTTGACTCACCGTATTAAAGTTATTGCACACGTTTAGGACTTTCAACGTGAGAGCACGAAAAATCTTACAGTACGGAAGCAGAGTGGCGCAGCGGAAGCGTGCTGGGCCCATAACCCAGAGGTCCGAGGATCGAAACCTCGCTCTGCTACAAGTGTCTGGTTGTTTTTAGGAGGGCCATTTTGACTCACCGTATTAAAGTTATTGCACACGTTTAGGACTTTCAACGTGAGAGCACGAAAAATCTTACAGTACGGAAGCAGAGTGGCGCAGCGGAAGCGTGCTGGGCCCATAACCCAGAGGTCCGAGGATCGAAACCTCGCTCTGCTACAAGTGTCTGGTTGTTTTTAGGAGGGCCATTTTGACTCACCGTATTAAAGTTATTGCACACGTTTAGGACTTTCAACGTGAGAGCACGAAAAATCTTACAGTACGGAAGCAGAGTGGCGCAGCGGAAGCGTGCTGGGCCCATAACCCAGAGGTCCGAGGATCGAAACCTCGCTCTGCTACAAGTGTCTGGTTGTTTTTAGGAGGGCCATTTTGACTCACCGTATTAAAGTTTTTGCACATGTTTAAGACTTTCAACGTGAGAGCACGAAAAATCTTACAGTACGGAAGCAGAGTGGCGCAGCGGAAGCGTGCTGGGCCCATAACCCAGAGGTCCGAGGATCGAAACCTCGCTCTGCTACAAGTGTCTGGTTGTTTTTAGGAGGGCCATTTTGACTCACCGTATTAAAGTTATTGCACACGTTTAGGACTTTTAACGTGAGAGCACGAAAAATCTTACAGTACGGAAGCAGAGTGGCGCAGCGGAAGCGTGCTGGGCCCATAACCCAGAGGTCCGAGGATCGAAACCTCGCTCTGCTACAAGTGTCTGGTTGTTTTTAGGAGGGCCATTTTGACTCACCGTATTAAAGTTATTGCACACGTTTAGGACTTTCAACGTGAGAGCACGAACAATCTTACAGTACGGAAGCAGAGTGGCGCAGCGGAAGCGTGCTGGGCCCATAACCCAGAGGTCCTAGGATCGAAACCTCGCTCTGCTACAAGTGTCTGGTTGTTTTTAGGAGGGCCATTTTGACTCACCGTATTAAAGTTATTGCACACGTTTAGGACTTTCAACGTGAGAGCACGAAAAATCTTACAGTACGGAAGCAGAGTTGCGCAGCGGAAGCGTGCTGGGCCCATAACCCAGAGGTCCGAGGATCGAAACCTCGCTCTGCTACAAGTGTCTGGTTGTTTTTAGGAGGCCCATTTTGACTCACCGTATTAAAGTTATTGCACACGTTTAGGACTTTCAACGTGAGAGCACGAAAAATCTTACAGTATGGAAGCAGAGTGGCGCAGCGGAAGCGTGCTGGGCCCATAACCCAGAGGTCCGAGGATCGAAACCTCGATCTGCTACAAGTGTCTGGTTGTTTTTAGGAGGGCCATTTTGACTCACCGTATTAAAGTTATTGCACACGTTTAGGACTTTCAACGTGAGAGCACGAAAAATCTTACAGTACGGAAGCAGAGTGGCGCAGCGGAAGCGTGCTGGGCCCATAACCCAGAGGTCCGAGGATCGAAACTTCGCTCTGCTACAAGTGTCTGGTTGTTTTTAGGAGGGCCATTTTGACTCACCGTATTAAAGTTATTGCACACGTTTAGGACTTTCAACGTGAGAGCACGAAAAATCTTACAGTACGGAAGCAGAGTGGCGCAGTCGAAGCGTGCTGGGCCCATAACCCAGAGGTCCGAGGATCGAAACCTCGCTCTGCTACAATTGTCTGGTTGTTTTTAGGAGGGCCATTTTGACTCACCGTATTAAAGTTATTGCACACGTTTAGGACTTTCAACGTGAGAGCACGAAAAATCTTACAGTACGGAAGCAGAGTGGCGCAGCGGAAGCGTGCTGGGCCCATAACCCAGAGGTCCGAGGATCGAAACCTCGCTCTGCTACAAGTGTCTGGTTGTTTTTAGGAGGGCCATTTTGACTCACCGTATTAAAGTTATTGCACACGTTTAGGACTTTCAACGTGAGAGCACGAAAAATTTTACAGTACGGAAGCAGAGTGGCGCAGCGGAAGCGTGCTGTGCCCATAACCCGGAGGTCCGAGGATCGAAACCTCGCTCTGATACAAGTGTCTGGTTGTTTTTAGGAGGGCCATTTTGACTCACCGTATTAAAGTTATTGCACACGTTTAGGACTTTCAACGTGAGAGCACGAACAATCTTACAGTACGGAAGCAGAGTGGCGCAGCGGAAGCGTGCTGTGCCCATAACCCAGAGGTCCGAGGATCGAAACCTCGCTCTGCTACAAGTGTCTGGTTGTTTTTAGGAGGGCCATTTTGACTCACCGTATTAAAGTTATTGCACACGTTTAGGACTTTCAACGTGAGAGCACGAAAAATCTTACAGTACGGAAGCAGAGTGGCGCAGCGGAAGCGTGCTGGGCCCATAACCAAGAGGTCCGAGGATCGAAACCTCGCTCTGCTACAAGTGTCTGGTTGTTTTTAGGAGGGCCATTTTGACTCACCGTATTAAAGTTATTGCACACGTTTAGGACTTTCAACGTGAGAGCACGAAAAATCTTACAGTACGGAAGCAGAGTGGCGCAGCGGAAGCGTGCTGTGCCCATAACCCAAAGGTCCGAGGATCGAAACCTCGCTCTGCTACAAGTGTCTGGTTGTTTTTAGGAGGGCCATTTTGACTCACCGTATTAAAGTTATTGCACACGTTTAGGACTTTCAACGTGAGAGCACGAAAAATCTTACAGTACGGAAGCAGAGTGGCGCAGCGGAAGCGTGCTGGGCCCATAACCCAGAGGTCCGAGGATCGAAACCTCGCTCTGCTACAAGTGTCTGGTTGTTTTTAGGAGGGCCATTTTGACTCACCGTATTAAAGTTATTGCACACGTTTAGGACTTTCAACGTGAGAGCACGAAAAATCTTACAGTACGGAAGCAGAGTGGCGCAGCGGAAGCGTGCTGGGCCCATAACCCAGAGGTCCGAGGATCGAAACCTCGCTCTGCTACAAGTGTCTGGTTGTTTTTAGGAGGGCCATTTTGACTCACCGTATTAAAGTTATTGCACACGTTTAGGACTTTCAACGTGAGAGCACGAAAAATCTTACAGTACGGAAGCAGAGTGGCGCAGCGGAAGCGTGCTGGGCCCATAACCCAGAGGTCCGAGGATCGAAACCTCGCTCTGCTACAAGTGTCTGGTTGTTTTTAGGAGGGCCATTTTGACTCACCGTATTAAAGTTATTGCACACGTTTAGGACTTTCAACGTGAGAGCACGAAAAATCTTACAGTACGGAAGCAGAGTGGCGCAGCGGAAGCGTGCTGGGCCCATAACCCAGAGGTCCGAGGATCGAAACCTCGCTCTGCTACAAGTGTCTGGTTGTTTTTAGGAGGGCCATTTTGACTCACCGTATTAAAGTTTTTGCACATGTTTAAGACTTTCAACGTGAGAGCACGAAAAATCTTACAGTACGGAAGCAGAGTGGCGCAGCGGAAGCGTGCTGGGCCCATAACCCAGAGGTCCGAGGATCGAAACCTCGCTCTGCTACAAGTGTCTGGTTGTTTTTAGGAGGGCCATTTTGACTCACCGTATTAAAGTTATTGCACACGTTTAGGACTTTTAACGTGAGAGCACGAAAAATCTTACAGTACGGAAGCAGAGTGGCGCAGCGGAAGCGTGCTGGGCCCATAACCCAGAGGTCCGAGGATCGAAACCTCGCTCTGCTACAAGTGTCTGGTTGTTTTTAGGAGGGCCATTTTGACTCACCGTATTAAAGTTTTTGCACATGTTTAAGACTTTCAACGTGAGAGCACGAAAAATCTTACAGTACGGAAGCAGAGTGGCGCAGCGGAAGCGTGCTGGGCCCATAACCCAGAGGTCCGAGGATCGAAACCTCGCTCTGCTACAAGTGTCTGGTTGTTTTTAGTAGGGCCATTTTGACTCACCGTATTAAAGTTATTGCACACGTTTAGGACTTTCAACGTGAGAGCACGAACAATCTTACAGTACGGAAGCAGAGTGGCGCAGCGGAAGCGTGCTGGGCCCATAACCCAGAGGTCCGAGGATCGAAACCTCGCTCTGCTACAAGTGTCTGGTTGTTTTTAGGAGGGCCATTTTGACTCACCGTATTAAAGTTATTGCACACGTTTAAGACTTTCAACGTGAGAGCACGAAAAATCTTACAGTACGGAAGCAGAGTGGCGCAGCGGAAGCGTGCTGGGCCCATAACCCAGAGGTCCGAGGATCGAAACCTCGCTCTGCTACAAGTGTCTGGTTGTTTTTAGGAGGGCCATTTTGACTCACCGTATTAAAGTTATTGCACACGTTTAGGACTTTCAACGTGAGAGCACGAAAAATCTTACAGTACGGAAGCAGAGTGGCGCAGCGGAAGCGTGCTGGGCCCATAACCCAGAGGTCCGAGGATCGAAACCTCGCTCTGCTACAAGTGTCTGGTTGTTTTTAGGAGGGCCATTTTGACTCACCGTATTAAAGTTATTGCACACGTTTAGGACTTTCAACGTGAGAGCACGAAAAATCTTACAGTACGGAAGCAGAGTGGCGCAGCGGAAGCGTGCTGGGCCCATAACCCAGAGGTCCGAGGATCGAAACCTCGCTCTGCTACAAGTGTCTGGTTGTTTTTAGGAGGGCCATTTTGACTCACCGTATTAAAGTTATTGCACACGTTTAGGACTTTCAACGTGAGAGCACGAAAAATCTTACAGTACGGAAGCAGAGTGGCGCAGCGGAAGCGTGCTGGGCCCATAACCCAGAGGTCCGAGGATCGAAACCTCGCTCTGCTACAAGTGTCTGGTTGTTTTTAGGAGGGCCATTTTGACTCACCGTATTAAAGTTTTTGCACATGTTTAAGACTTTCAACGTGAGAGCACGAACAATCTTACAGTACGGAAGCAGAGTGGCGCAGCGGAAGCGTGCTGGGTTCATAACCCAGAGGTCCGAGGATCGAAACCTCGCTCTGCTACAAGTGTCTGGTTGTTTTTAGGAGGGCCATTTTGACTCACCGTATTAAAGTTATTGCACACGTTTAGGACTTTCAACGTGAGAGCACGAACAATCTTACAGTACGGAAGCAGAGTGGCGCAGCGGAAGCGTGCTGGGCCCATAACCCAGAGGTCCGAGGATCGAAACCTCGCTCTGCTACAAGTGTCTGGTTGTTTTTAGGAGGGCCATTTTGACTCACCGTATTAAAGTTATTGCACACGTTTAGGACTTTCAACGTGAGAGCACGAAAAATCTTACAGTACGGAAGCAGAGTGGCGCAGCGGAAGCGTGCTGGGCCCATAACCCAGAGGTCCGAGGATCGAAACCTCGCTCTGCTACAAGTGTCTGGTTGTTTTTAGGAGGGCCATTTTGACTCACCGTATTAAAGTTATTGCACACGTTTAGGACTTTCAACGTGAGAGCACGAAAAATCTTACAGTACGGAAGCAGAGTGGCGCAGCGGAAGCTTGCTGGGCCCATAACCCAGAGGTCCGAGGATCGAAACCTCGCTTTGCTAAAAGTGTCTGGTTGTTTTTAGGAGGGCCATTTTGACTCACCGTATTAAAGTTATTGCACACGTTTAGGACTTTCAACGTGAGAGCACGAAAAATCTTACAGTACGGAAGCAGAGTGGCGCAGCGGAAGCGTGCTGGGCCCATAACCCAGAGGTCCGAGGATCGAAACCTCGCTCTGCTACAAGTGTCTGGTTGTTTTTAGGAGGGCCATTTTGACTCACCGTATAAAAGTTATTGCACACGTTTAGGACTTTCAACGTGAGAGCACGAAAAATCTTACAGTACGGAAGCAGAGTGGCGCAGCGGAAGCGTGCTGGGCCCATAACCCAGAGGTCCGAGGATCGAAACCTCGCTCTGCTACAAGTGTCTGGTTGTTTTTAGGAGGGCCATTTTGACTCACCGTATTAAAGTTATTGCACACGTTTAGGACTTTCAACGTGAGAGCACGAAAAATCTTACAGTACGGAAGCAGAGTGGCGCAGCGGAAGCGTGCTGGGCCCATAACCCAGAGGTCCGAGGATCTAAACCTCGCTCTGCTACAAGTGTCTGGTTGTTTTTAGGAGGGCCATTTTGACTCACCGTATTAAAGTTATTGCACGTTTAGGACTTTCAACGTGAGAGCACGAAAAATCTTACAGTACGGAAGCAGAGTGGCGCATTCGAAGCGTGCTGGGCCCATAACCCAGAGGTCCGAGGATCGAAACCTCGCTCTGCTACAAGTGTCTGGTTGTTTTTAGGAGGGCCATTTTGACTCACCGTATTAAAGTTATTGCACACGTTTAGGACTTTCAACGTGAGAGCACGAAAAATATTACAGTACGGAAGCAGAGTGGCGCAGCGGAAGCGTGCTGGGCCCATAACCCAGAGGTCCGAGGATCGAAACCTCGCTCTGCTACAAGTGTCTGGTTGTTTTTAGGAGGGCCATTTTGACTCACCGTATTAAAGTTATTGCACACGTTTAGGACTTTCAACGTGAGAGCACGAAAAATCTTACAGTACGGAAGCAGAGTGGCGCAGCGGAAGCGTGCTGGGCCCATAACCCAGAGGTCCGAGGATCGAAACCTCGCTCTGCTACAAGTGTCTGGTTGTTTTTAGGAGGGCCATTTTGACTCACCGTATTAAAGTTATTGCACACGTTTAGGACTTTCAACGTGAGAGCACGAAAAATCTTACAGTACGGAAGCAGAGTGGCGCAGCGGAAGCGTGCTGGGCCCATAACCCAGAGGTCCGAGGATCGAAACCTCGCTCTGCTACAAGTGTCTGGTTGTTTTTAGGAGGGCCATTTTGACTCACCGTATTAAAGTTATTGCACACGTTTAGGACTTTCAACATGAGAGCACGAAAAATCTTACAGTACGGAAACAGAGTGGCGCAGCGGAAGCGTGCTGGGCCCATAACCCAGAGGTCCGAGGATCGAAACCTCGCTCTGCTACAAGTGTCTGGTTGTTTTTAGGAGGGCCATTTTGACTCACCGTATTAAAGTTATTGCACACGTTTAGGACTTTCAACGTGAGAGCACGAAAAATCTTACAGTACGGAAGCAGAGTGGCGCAGCGGAAGCGTGCTGGGCCCATAACCCAGAGGTCCGAGGATCGAAACCTCGCTCTGCTACAAGTGTCTGGTTGTTTTTAGGAGGGCCATTTTGACTCACCGTATTAAAGTTATTGCACACGTTTAGGACTTTCAACGTGAGAGCACGAAAAATCTTACAGTACGGAAGCAGAGTGGCGCAGCGGAAGCGTGCTGGGCCCATAACCCAGAGGTCCGAGGATCGAAACCTCGCTCTGCTACAAGTGTCTGGTTGTTTTTAGGAGGGCCATTTTGACTCACCGTATTAAAGTTATTGCACACGTTTAGGACTTTCAACGTGAGAGCACGAAAAATCTTACAGTACGGAAGCAGAGTGGCGCAGCGGAAGCGTGCTGGGCCCATAACCCAGAGGTCCGAGGATCGAAACCTCGCTCTGCTACAAGTGTCTGGTTGTTTTTAGGAGGGCCATTTTGACTCACCGTATTAAAGTTATTGCACACGTTTAGGACTTTCAACATGAGAGCACGAAAAATCTTACAGTACGGAAGCAGAGTGGCGCAGCGGAAGCGTGCTGGGCCCATAACCCAGAGGTCCGAGGATCGAAACCTCGCTCTGCTACAAGTGTCTGGTTGTTTTTAGGAGGGCCATTTTGACTCACCGTATTAAAGTTATTGCACACGTTTAGGACTTTCAACGTGAGAGCACGAAAAATCTTACAGTACGGAAGCAGAGTGGCGCAGCGGAAGCGTGCTGGGCCCATAACCCAGAGGTCCGAGGATCGAAACCTCGCTCTGCTACAAGTGTCTGGTTGTTTTTAGGAGGGCCATTTTGACTCACCGTATTAAAGTTATTGCACACGTTTAGGACTTTCAACGTGAGAGCACGAAAAATCTTACAGTACGGAAGCAGAGTGGCGCAGCGGAAGCGTGCTGGGCCCATAACCCAGAGGTCCGAGGATCGAAACCTCGCTCTGCTACAAGTGTCTGGTTGTTTTTAGGAGGGCCATTTTGACTCACCGTATAAAAGTTATTGCACACGTTTAGGACTTTCAACGTGAGAGCACGAAAAATCTTACAGTACGGAAGCAGAGTGGCGCAGCGGAAGCGTGCTGGGCCCATAACCCAGAGGTCCGAGGATCGAAACCTCGCTCTGCTACAAGTGTCTGGTTGTTTTTAGGAGGGCCATTTTGACTCACCGTATTAAAGTTATTGCACACGTTTAGGACTTTCAACGTGAGAGCACGAAAAATCTTACAGTACGGAAGCAGAGTGGCGCAGCGGAAGCGTGCTGGGCCCATAACCCAGAGGTCCGAGGATCTAAACCTCGCTCTGCTACAAGTGTCTGGTTGTTTTTAGGAGGGCCATTTTGACTCACCGTATTAAAGTTATTGCACACGTTTAGGACTTTCAACGTGAGAGCACGAAAAATCTTACAGTACGGAAGCAGAGTGGCGCATTCGAAGCGTGCTGGGCCCATAACCCAGAGGTCCGAGGATCGAAACCTCGCTCTGCTACAAGTGTCTGGTTGTTTTTAGGAGGGCCATTTTGACTCACCGTATTAAAGTTATTGCACACGTTTAGGACTTTCAACGTGAGAGCACGAAAAATCTTACAGTACGGAAGCAGAGTGGCGCAGCGGAAGCGTGCTGGGCCCATAACCCAGAGGTCCGAGGATCGAAACCTCGCTCTGCTACAAGTGTCTGGTTGTTTTTAGGAGGGCCATTTTGACTCACCGTATTAAAGTTATTGCACACGTTTAGGACTTTCAACGTGAGAGCACGAAAAATCTTACAGTACGGAAGCAGAGTGGCGCAGCGGAAGCGTGCTGGGCCCATAACCCAGAGGTCCGAGGATCGAAACCTCGCTCTGCTACAAGTGTCTGGTTGTTTTTAGGAGGGCCATTTTGACTCACCGTATTAAAGTTATTGCACACGTTTAGGACTTTCAACGTGAGAGCACGAAAAATCTTACAGTACGGAAGCAGAGTGGCGCAGCGGAAGCGTGCTGGGCCCATAACCCAGAGGTCCGAGGATCGAAACCTCGCTCTGCTACAAGTGTCTGGTTGTTTTTAGGAGGGCCATTTTGACTCACCGTATTAAAGTTATTGCACACGTTTAGGACTTTCAACATGAGAGCACGAAAAATCTTACAGTACGGAAGCAGAGTGGCGCAGCGGAAGCGTGCTGGGCCCATAACCCAGAGGTCCGAGGATCGAAACCTCGCTCTGCTACAAGTGTCTGGTTGTTTTTAGGAGGGCCATTTTGACTCACCGTATTAAAGTTATTGCACACGTTTAGGACTTTCAACGTGAGAGCACGAAAAATCTTACAGTACGGAAGCAGAGTGGCGCAGCGGAAGCGTGCTGGGCCCATAACCCAGAGGTCCGAGGATCGAAACCTCGCTCTGCTACAAGTGTCTGGTTGTTTTTTAGGAGGGCCATTTTGACTCACCGTATTAAAGTTATTGCACACGTTTAGGACTTTCAACGTGAGAGCACGAAAAATCTTACAGTACGGAAGCAGAGTGGCGCAGCGGAAGCGTGCTGGGCCCATAACCCAGAGGTCCGAGGATCGAAACCTCGCTCTGCTACAAGTGTCTGGTTGTTTTTAGGAGGGCCATTTTGACTCACCGTATTAAAGTTATTGCACACGTTTAGGACTTTCAACGTGAGAGCACGAAAAATCTTACAGTACGGAAGCAGAGTGGCGCAGCGGAAGCGTGCTGGGCCCATAACCCAGAGGTCCGAGGATCGAAACCTCGCTCTGCTACAAGTGTCTGGTTGTTTTTAGGAGGGCCATTTTGACTCACCGTATTAAAGTTATTGCACACGTTTAGGACTTTCAACGTGAGAGCACGAAAAATCTTACAGTACGGAAGCAGAGTGGCGCAGCGGAAGCGTGCTGGGCCCATAACCCAGAGGTCCGAGGATCGAAACCTCGCTCTGCTACAAGTGTCTGGTTGTTTTTAGGAGGGCCATTTTGACTCACCGTATTAAAGTTATTGCACACGTTTAGGACTTTCAACGTGAGAGCACGAAAAATCTTACAGTACGGAAGCAGAGTGGCGCAGCGGAAGCGTGCTGGGCCCATAACCCAGAGGTCCGAGGATCGAAACCTCGCTCTGCTACAAGTGTCTGGTTGTTTTTAGGAGGGCCATTTTGACTCACCGTATTAAAGTTATTGCACACGTTTAGGACTTTCAACGTGAGAGCACGAAAAATCTTACAGTACGGAAGCAGAGTGGCGCAGCGGAAGCGTGCTGGGCCCATAACCCAGAGGTCCGAGGATCGAAACCTCGCTCTGCTACAAGTGTCTGGTTGTTTTTAGGAGGGCCATTTTGACTCACCGTATTAAAGTTATTGCACACGTTTAGGACTTTCAACGTGAGAGCACGAAAAATCTTACAGTACGGAAGCAGAGTGGCGCAGCGGAAGCGTGCTGGGCCCATAACCCAGAGGTCCGAGGATCGAAACCTCGCTCTGCTACAAGTGTCTGGTTGTTTTTAGGAGGGCCATTTTGACTCACCGTATTAAAGTTATTGCACACGTTTAGGACTTTCAACGTGAGAGCACGAAAAATTTTACAGAACGGAAGCAGAGTGGCGCAGCGGAAGCGTGCTGGGCCCATAACCCAGAGGTCCGAGGATCGAAACCTCGCTCTGCTACAAGTATCTGGTTGTTTTTAGGAGGGCCATTTTGACCCACCGTATTAAAGTTTTTGCACACGTTTAGGACTTTCAACATGAGAGCACGAAAAATCTTACAGTACGGAAGCAGAGTGGCGCAGCGGAAGCGTGCTGGGCCCATAACCCAGAGGTCCGAGGATCGAAACCTCGCTCTGCTACAAGTGTCTGGTTGTTTTTAGGAGGGCCATTTTGACTCACCGTATTAAAGTTATTGCACACGTTTAGGACTTTCAACGTGAGAGCACGAAAAATCTTACAGTACGGAAGCAGAGTGGCGCAGTCGAAGCGTGCTGGGCCCATAACCCAGAGGTCCGAGGATCGAAACCTCGCTCTGCTACAAGTGTCTGGTTGTTTTTAGGAGGGCCATTTTGACTCACCGTATTAAAGTTATTGCACACGTTTAGGACTTTCAACGTGAGAGCACGAAAAATCTTACAGTACGGAAGCAGAGTGGCGCAGCGGAAGCGTGCTGGGCCCATAACCCAGAGGTCCGAGGATCGAAACCTCGCTCTGCTACAAGTGTCTGGTTGTTTTTAGGAGGGCCATTTTGACTCACCGTATTAAAGTTATTGCACACGTTTAGGACTTTCAACGTGAGAGCACGAACAATTTTACAGTACGGAAGCAGAGTGGCGCAGCGGAAGCGTGCTGTGCCCATAACCCAGAGGTCCGAGGATCGAAACCTCGCTCTGCTACAAGTGTCTGGTTGTTTTTAGGAGGGCCATTTTGACTCACCGTATTAAAGTTATTGCACACGTTTAGGACTTTCAACGTGAGAGCACGAAAAATTTTACAGTACGGAAGCAGAGTGGCGCAGCGGAAGCGTGCTGTGCCCATAACCCAGAGGTCCGAGGATCGAAACCTCGCTCTGCTACAAGTGTCAGGTTGTTTTTAGGAGGGCCATTTTGACTCACCGTATTAAAGTTATTGCACACGTTTAGGACTTTCAACGTGAGAGCACGAAAAATTTTACAGTACGGAAGCAGAGTGGCGCAGCGGAAGCGTGCTGGGCCCATAACCCAGAGGTCCGAGGATCGAAACCTCGCTCTGCTACAAGTGTCTGGTTGTTTTTAGGAGGGCCATTTTGACTCACCGTATTAAAGTTATTGCACACGTTTAGGACTGTCAACGTGAGAGCACGAAAAATCTTACAGTACGGAAGCAGAGTGGCGCAGTCGAAGCGTGCTGGGCCCATAACCCAGAGGTCCGAGGATCGAAACCTCGCTCTGCTACAAGTGTCTGGTTGTTTTTAGGAGGGCCATTTTGACTCACCGTATTAAAGTTATTGCACACGTTTAGGACTTTCAACGTGAGAGCACGAAAAATCTTACAGTACGGAAGCAGAGTGGCGCAGTCGAAGCGTGCTGGGCCCATAACCCAGAGGTCCGAGGATCGAAACCTCGCTCTGCTACAAGTGTCTGGTTGTTTTTAGGAGGGCCATTTTGACTCACCGTATTAAAGTTATTGCACACGTTTAGGACTTTCAACGTGAGAGCACGAAAAAACTGACAGTACGGAAGCAGAGTGGCGCAGCGGAAGCGTGCTGGGCCCATAACCCAGAGGTCCGAGGATCGAAACCTCGCTCTGCTACAAGTGTCTGGTTGTTTTTAGGAGGGCCATTTTGACTCACCGTATTAAAGTTATTGCACACGTTTAGGACTTTCAACGTGAGAGCACGAAAAATCTTACAGTACGGAAGCAGAGTGGCGCAGCGGAAGCGTGCTGGGCCCATAACCCAGAGGTCCGAGGATCGAAACCTCGCTCTGCTACAAGTGTCTGGTTGTTTTTAGGAGGGCCATTTTGACTCACCGTATTAAAGTTATTGCACACGTTTAGGACTTTCAACGTGAGAGCACGAAAAATCTTACAGTACGGAAGCAGAGTGGCGCAGCGGAAGCGTGCTGTGCCCATAACCCAGAGGTCCGAGGAGCGAAACCTCGCTCTGCTACAAGTGTCTGGTTGTTTTTAGGAGGGCCATTTTGACTCACCGTATTAAAGTTATTGCACACGTTTAGGACTTTCAACGTGAGAGCACGAAAAAGCTTACAGTACGGAAGCAGAGTGGCGCAGTCGAAGCGTGCTGGGCCCATAACCCAGAGGTCCGAGGATCGAAACCTCGCTCTGCTACAAGTGTCTGGTTGTTTTTAGGAGGGCCATTTTGACTCACCGTATTAAAGTTATTGCACACGTTTAGGACTTTCAACGTGAGAGCACGAAAAATCCTACAGTACGGAAGCAGAGTGGCGCAGCGGAAGCGTGCTGGGCCCATAACCCAGAGGTCCGAGGATCGAAACCTCGCTCTGCTACAAGTGTCTGGTTGTTTTTAGGAGGGCCATTTTGACTCACCGTATTAAAGTTATTGCACACGTTTAGGACTGTCAACGTGAGAGCACGAAAAATCTTACAGTACGGAAGCAGAGTGGCGCAGTCGAAGCGTGCTGGGCCCATAACCCAGAGGTCCGAGGATCGAAACCTCGCTCTGCTACAAGTGTCTGGTTGTTTTTAGGAGGGCCATTTTGACTCACCGTATTAAAGTTATTGCACACGTTTAGGACTTTCAACGTGAGAGCACGAAAAATCTTACAGTACGGAAGCAGAGTGGCGCAGTCGAAGCGTGCTGGGCCCATAACCCAGAGGTCCGAGGATCGAAACCTCGCTCTGCTACAAGTGTCTGGTTGTTTTTAGGAGGGCCATTTTGACTCACCGTATTAAAGTTATTGCACACGTTTAGGACTTTCAACGTGAGAGCACGAAAAAACTGACAGTACGGAAGCAGAGTGGCGCAGCGGAAGCGTGCTGGGCCCATAACCCAGAGGTCCGAGGATCGAAACCTCGCTCTGCTACAAGTGTCTGGTTGTTTTTAGGAGGGCCATTTTGACTCACCGTATTAAAGTTATTGCACACGTTTAGGACTTTCAACGTGAGAGCACGAAAAATCTTACAGTACGGAAGCAGAGTGGCGCAGCGGAAGCGTGCTGGGCCCATAACCCAGAGGTCCGAGGATCGAAACCTCGCTCTGCTACAAGTGTCTGGTTGTTTTTAGGAGGGCCATTTTGACTCACCGTATTAAAGTTATTGCACACGTTTAGGACTTTCAACGTGAGAGCACGAAAAATCTTACAGTACGGAAGCAGAGTGGCGCAGCGGAAGCGTGCTGTGCCCATAACCCAGAGGTCCGAGGAGCGAAACCTCGCTCTGCTACAAGTGTCTGGTTGTTTTTAGGAGGGCCATTTTGACTCACCGTATTAAAGTTATTGCACACGTTTAGGACTTTCAACGTGAGAGCACGAAAAAGCTTACAGTACGGAAGCAGAGTGGCGCAGTCGAAGCGTGCTGGGCCCATAACCCAGAGGTCCGAGGATCGAAACCTCGCTCTGCTACAAGTGTCTGGTTGTTTTTAGGAGGGCCATTTTGACTCACCGTATTAAAGTTATTGCACACGTTTAGGACTTTCAACGTGAGAGCACGAAAAATCCTACAGTACGGAAGCAGAGTGGCGCAGCGGAAGCGTGCTGGGCCCATAACCCAGAGGTCCGAGGATCGAAACCTCGCTCTGCTACAAGTGTCTGGTTGTTTTTAGGAGGGCCATTTTGACTCACCGTATTAAAGTTATTGCACACGTTTAGGACTTTCAACGTGAGAGCACGAAAAATCTTACAGTACGGAAGCAGAGTGGCGCAGCGGAAGCGTGCTGGGCCCATAACCCAGAGGTCCGAGGATCGAAACCTCGCTCTGCTACAAGTGTCTGGTTGTTTTTAGGAGGGCCATTTTGACTCACCGTATTAAAGTTATTGCACACGTTTAGGACTTTCAACGTGAGAGCACGAAAAATCTTACAGTACGGAAGCAGAGTGGCGCAGCGGAAGCGTGCTGTGCCCATAACCTAGAGGTCCGAGGATCGAAACCTCGCTCTGCTACAAGTGTCTGGTTGTTTTTAGGAGGGCCATTTTGACTCACCGTATTAAAGTTATTGCACACGTTTAGGACTTTCAACGTGAGAGCACGAACAATCTTACAGTACGGAAGCAGAGTGGCGCAGCGGAAGCGTGCTGGGCCCATAACCCAGAGGTCCGAGGATCGAAACCTCGCTCTGCTACAAGTGTCTGGTTGTTTTTAGGAGGGCCATTTTGACTCACCGTATTAAAGTTATTGCACACGTTTAGGACTTTCAACGTGAGAGCACGAAAAATCTTACAGTACGGAAGCAGAGTGGCGCAGCGGAAGCGTGCTGGGCCCATAACCCAGAGGTCCGAGGATCGAAACCTCGCTCTGCTACAAGTGTCTGGTTGTTTTTAGGAGGGCCATTTTGACTCACCGTATTAAAGTTATTGCACACGTTTAGGACTTTCAACGTGAGAGCACGAAAAATCTTACAGTACGGAAGCAGATTGGCGCAGCGGAAGCGTGCTGTGCCCATAACCCAGAGATCCGAGGATCGAAAACTCGCTCTGCTACAAGTGTCTGGTTGTTTTTAGGAGGGCCATTTTGACTCACCGTATTAAAGTTATTGCACACGTTTAGGACTTTCAACGTGAGAGCACGAACAATCTTACAGTACGGAAGCAGAGTGGCGCAGCGGAAGCGTGCTGGGCCCATAACCCAGAGGTCCGAGGATCGAAACCTCGCTCTGCTACAAGTGTCTGGTTGTTTTTAGGAGGGCCATTTTGACTCACCGTATTAAAGTTATTGCACACGTTTAGGACTTTCAACGTGAGAGCACGAAAAATCTTACAGTACGAAAGCAGAGTGGCGCAGCGGAAGCGTGCTGGGCCCATAACCCAGAGGTCCGAGGATCGGAACCTCGCTCTGCTACAAGTGTCTGGTTGTTTTTAGGAGGGCCATTTTGACTCACCGTATTAAAGTTATTGCACACGTTTAGGACTTTCAACGTGAGAGCACGAAAAATCTTAGAGTACGGAAGCAGAGTGGCGCAGTCGAAGCGTGCTGGGCCCATAACCCAGAATCGAAACCTCGCTCTGCTACAAGTGTCTGGTTGTTTTTAGGAGGGCCATTTTGACTCACCGTATTAAAGTTATTGCACACGTTTAGGACTTTCAACGTGAGAGCACGAAAAATCTTACAGTACGGAAGCAGAGTGGCGCAGTCGAAGCGTGCTGGGCCCATAACCCAGAGGTCCGAGGATCGAAACCTCGCTCTGCTACAAGTGTCTGGTTGTTTTTAGGAGGGCCATTTTGACTCACCGTATTAAAGTTATTGCACACGTTTAGGACTTTCAACGTGAGAGCACGAAAAATATTACAGTACGGAAGCAGAGTGGCGCAGCGGAAGCGTGCTGGGACCATAACCCAGAGGTCCGAGGATCGAAACCTCGCTCTGCTACAAGTGTCTGGTTGTTTTTAGGAGGGCCATTTTGACTCACCGTATTAAAGTTATTGCACACGTTTAGGACTTTCAACGTGAGAGCACGAAAAATATTACAGTACGGAAGCAGAGTGGCGCAGCGGAAGCGTGCTGGGCCCATAACCCAGAGGTCCGAGGATCGAAACCTCGCTCTGCTACAAGTGTCTGGTTGTTTTTAGGAGGGCCATTTTGACTCACCGTATTAAAGTTATTGCACACGTTTAGGACTTTCAACGTGAGAGCACGAAAAAATTTACAGTACGGAAGCAGAGTGGCGCAGCGGAAGCGTGCTGTGCCCATAACCCAGAGGTCCGAGGATCGAAACCTCGCTCTGCTACAAGTGTCTGGTTGTTTTTAGGAGGGCCATTTTGACTCACCGTATTAAAGTTATTGCACACGTTTAGGACTTTCAACGTGAGAGCACGAAAAATTTTACAGTACGGAAGCAGAGTGGCGCAGCGGAAGCGTGCTGTGCCCATAACCCAGAGGTCCGAGGATCGAAACCTCGCTCTGCTACAAGTGTCTGGTTGTTTTTAGGAGGGCCATTTTGACTCACCGTATTAAAGTTATTGCACACGTTTAGGACTTTCAACGTGAGAGCACGAAAAATTTTACAGTACGGAAGCAGAGTGGCGCAGCGGAAGCGTGCTGGGCCCATAACCCAGAGGTCCGAGGATCGAAACCTCGCTCTGCTACAAGTGTCTGGTTGTTTTTAGGAGGGCCATTTTGACTCACCGTATTAAAGTTATTGCACACGTTTAGGACTGTCAACGTGAGAGCACGAAAAATCTTACAGTACGGAAGCAGAGTGGCGCAGTCGAAGCGTGCTGGGCCCATAACCCAGAGGTCCGAGGATCGAAACCTCGCTCTGCTACAAGTGTCTGGTTGTTTTTAGGAGGGCCATTTTGACTCACCGTATTAAAGTTATTGCACACGTTTAGGACTTTCAACGTGAGAGCACGAAAAATCTTACAGTACGGAAGCAGAGTGGCGCAGTCGAAGCGTGCTGGGCCCATAACCCAGAGGTCCGAGGATCGAAACCTCGCTCTGCTACAAGTGTCTGGTTGTTTTTAGGAGGGCCATTTTGACTCACCGTATTAAAGTTATTGCACACGTTTAGGACTTTCAACGTGAGAGCACGAGAAATCTTACAGTACGGAAGCAGAGTGGCGCAGCGGAAGCGTGCTGGGCCCATAACCCAGAGGTCCGAGGATCGAAACCTCGCTCTGCTACAAGTGTCTGGTTGTTTTTAGGAGGGCCATTTTGACTCACCGTATTAAAGTTATTGCACACGTTTAGGACTTTCAACGTGAGAGCACGAAAAATCTTACAGTACGGAAGCAGAGTGGCGCAGCGGAAGCGTGCTGGGCCCATAACCCAGAGGTCCGAGGATCGAAACCTCGCTCTGCTACAAGTGTCTGGTTGTTTTTAGGAGGGCCATTTTGACTCACCGTATTAAAGTTATTGCACACGTTTAGGACTTTCAACGTGAGAGCACGAAAAAGCTTACAGTACGGAAGCAGAGTGGCGCAGTCGAAGCGTGCTGGGCCCATAACCCAGAGGTCCGAGGATCGAAACCTCGCTCTGCTACAAGTGTCTGGTTGTTTTTAGGAGGGCCATTTTGACTCACCGTATTAAAGTTATTGCACACGTTTAGGACTTTCAACGTGAGAGCACGAATAATCCTACAGTACGGAAGCAGAGTGGCGCAGCGGAAGCGTGCTGGGCCCATAACCCAGAGGTCCGAGGATCGAAACCTCGCTCTGCTACAAGTGTCTGGTTGTTTTTAGGAGGGCCATTTTGACTCACCGTATTAAAGTTATTGCACACGTTTAGGACTGTCAACGTGAGAGCACGAAAAATCTTACAGTACGGAAGCAGAGTGGCGCAGTCGAAGCGTGCTGGGCCCATAACCCAGAGGTCCGAGGATCGAAACCTCGCTCTGCTACAAGTGTCTGGTTGTTTTTAGGAGGGCCATTTTGACTCACCGTATTAAAGTTATTGCACACGTTTAGGACTTTCAACGTGAGAGCACGAAAAATCTTACAGTACGGAAGCAGAGTGGCGCAGTCGAAGCGTGCTGGGCCCATAACCCAGAGGTCCGAGGATCGAAACCTCGCTCTGCTACAAGTGTCTGGTTGTTTTTAGGAGGGCCATTTTGACTCACCGTATTAAAGTTATTGCACACGTTTAGGACTTTCAACGTGAGAGCACGAAAAAACTGACAGTACGGAAGCAGAGTGGCGCAGCGGAAGCGTGCTGGGCCCATAACCCAGAGGTCCGAGGATCGAAACCTCGCTCTGCTACAAGTGTCTGGTTGTTTTTAGGAGGGCCATTTTGACTCACCGTATTAAAGTTATTGCACACGTTTAGGACTTTCAACGTGAGAGCACGAAAAATCTTACAGTACGGAAGCAGAGTGGCGCAGCGGAAGCGTGCTGGGCCCATAACCCAGAGGTCCGAGGATCGAAACCTCGCTCTGCTACAAGTGTCTGGTTGTTTTTAGGAGGGCCATTTTGACTCACCGTATTAAAGTTATTGCACACGTTTAGGACTTTCAACGTGAGAGCACGAAAAATCTTACAGTACGGAAGCAGAGTGGCGCAGCGGAAGCGTGCTGTGCCCATAACCCAGAGGTCCGAGGAGCGAAACCTCGCTCTGCTACAAGTGTCTGGTTGTTTTTAGGAGGGCCATTTTGACTCACCGTATTAAAGTTATTGCACACGTTTAGGACTTTCAACGTGAGAGCACGAAAAAGCTTACAGTACGGAAGCAGAGTGGCGCAGTCGAAGCGTGCTGGGCCCATAACCCAGAGGTCCGAGGATCGAAACCTCGCTCTGCTACAAGTGTCTGGTTGTTTTTAGGAGGGCCATTTTGACTCACCGTATTAAAGTTATTGCACACGTTTAGGACTTTCAACGTGAGAGCACGAAAAATCCTACAGTACGGAAGCAGAGTGGCGCAGCGGAAGCGTGCTGGGCCCATAACCCAGAGGTCCGAGGATCGAAACCTCGCTCTGCTACAAGTGTCTGGTTGTTTTTAGGAGGGCCATTTTGACTCACCGTATTAAAGTTATTGCACACGTTTAGGACTTTCAACGTGAGAGCACGAAAAATCTTACAGTACGGAAGCAGAGTGGCGCAGCGGAAGCGTGCTGGGCCCATAACCCAGAGGTCCGAGGATCGAAACCTCGCTCTGCTACAAGTGTCTGGTTGTTTTTAGGAGGGCCATTTTGACTCACCGTATTAAAGTTATTGCACACGTTTAGGACTTTCAACGTGAGAGCACGAAAAATCTTACAGTACGGAAGCAGAGTGGCGCAGCGGAAGCGTGCTGTGCCCATAACCTAGAGGTCCGAGGATCGAAACCTCGCTCTGCTACAAGTGTCTGGTTGTTTTTAGGAGGGCCATTTTGACTCACCGTATTAAAGTTATTGCACACGTTTAGGACTTTCAACGTGAGAGCACGAACAATCTTACAGTACGGAAGCAGAGTGGCGCAGCGGAAGCGTGCTGGGCCCATAACCCAGAGGTCCGAGGATCGAAACCTCGCTCTGCTACAAGTGTCTGGTTGTTTTTAGGAGGGCCATTTTGACTCACCGTATTAAAGTTATTGCACACGTTTAGGACTTTCAACGTGAGAGCACGAAAAATCTTACAGTACGGAAGCAGAGTGGCGCAGCGGAAGCGTGCTGGGCCCATAACCCAGAGGTCCGAGGATCGAAACCTCGCTCTGCTACAAGTGTCTGGTTGTTTTTAGGAGGGCCATTTTGACTCACCGTATTAAAGTTATTGCACACGTTTAGGACTTTCAACGTGAGAGCACGAAAAATCTTACAGTACGGAAGCAGATTGGCGCAGCGGAAGCGTGCTGTTCCCATAACCCAGAGATCCGAGGATCGAAAACTCGCTCTGCTACAAGTGTCTGGTTGTTTTTAGGAGGGCCATTTTGACTCACCGTATTAAAGTTATTGCACACGTTTAGGACTTTCAACGTGAGAGCACGAACAATCTTACAGTACGGAAGCAGAGTGGCGCAGCGGAAGCGTGCTGGGCCCATAACCCAGAGGTCCGAGGATCGAAACCTCGCTCTGCTACAAGTGTCTGGTTGTTTTTAGGAGGGCCATTTTGACTCACCGTATTAAAGTTATTGCACACGTTTAGGACTTTCAACGTGAGAGCACGAAAAATCTTACAGTACGAAAGCAGAGTGGCGCAGCGGAAGCGTGCTGGGCCCATAACCCAGAGGTCCGAGGATCGGAACCTCGCTCTGCTACAAGTGTCTGGTTGTTTTTAGGAGGGCCATTTTGACTCACCGTATTAAAGTTATTGCACACGTTTAGGACTTTCAACGTGAGAGCACGAAAAATCTTAGAGTACGGAAGCAGAGTGGCGCAGTCGAAGCGTGCTGGGCCCATAACCCAGAATCGAAACCTCGCTCTGCTACAAGTGTCTGGTTGTTTTTAGGAGGGCCATTTTGACTCACCGTATTAAAGTTATTGCACACGTTTAGGACTTTCAACGTGAGAGCACGAAAAATCTTACAGTACGGAAGCAGAGTGGCGCAGTCGAAGCGTGCTGGGCCCATAACCCAGAGGTCCGAGGATCGAAACCTCGCTCTGCTACAAGTGTCTGGTTGTTTTTAGGTGGGCCATTTTGACTCACCGTATTAAAGTTATTGCACACGTTTAGGACTTTCAACGTGAGAGCACGAAAAATATTACAGTACGGAAGCAGAGTGGCGCAGCGGAAGCGTGCTGGGACCATAACCCAGAGGTCCGAGGATCGAAACCTCGCTCTGCTACAAGTGTCTGGTTGTTTTTAGGAGGGCCATTTTGACTCACCGTATTAAAGTTATTGCACACGTTTAGGACTTTCAACGTGAGAGCACGAAAAATATTACAGTACGGAAGCAGAGTGGCGCAGCGGAAGCGTGCTGGGCCCATAACCCAGAGGTCCGAGGATCGAAACCTCGCTCTGCTACAAGTGTCTGGTTGTTTTTAGGAGGGCCATTTTGACTCACCGTATTAAAGTTATTGCACACGTTTAGGACTTTCAACGTGAGAGCACGAAAAAATTTACAGTACGGAAGCAGAGTGGCGCAGCGGAAGCGTGCTGTGCCCATAACCCAGAGGTCCGAGGATCGAAACCTCGCTCTGCTACAAGTGTCTGGTTGTTTTTAGGAGGGCCATTTTGACTCACCGTATTAAAGTTATTGCACACGTTTAGGACTTTCAACGTGAGAGCACGAAAAATTTTACAGTACGGAAGCAGAGTGGCGCAGCGGAAGCGTGCTGTGCCCATAACCCAGAGGTCCGAGGATCGAAACCTCGCTCTGCTACAAGTGTCTGGTTGTTTTTAGGAGGGCCATTTTGACTCACCGTATTAAAGTTATTGCACACGTTTAGGACTTTCAACGTGAGAGCACGAAAAATTTTACAGTACGGAAGCAGAGTGGCGCAGCGGAAGCGTGCTGGGCCCATAACCCAGAGGTCCGAGGATCGAAACCTCGCTCTGCTACAAGTGTCTGGTTGTTTTTAGGAGGGCCATTTTGACTCACCGTATTAAAGTTATTGCACACGTTTAGGACTGTCAACGTGAGAGCACGAAAAATCTTACAGTACGGAAGCAGAGTGGCGCAGTCGAAGCGTGCTGGGCCCATAACCCAGAGGTCCGAGGATCGAAACCTCGCTCTGCTACAAGTGTCTGGTTGTTTTTAGGAGGGCCATTTTGACTCACCGTATTAAAGTTATTGCACACGTTTAGGACTTTCAACGTGAGAGCACGAAAAATCTTACAGTACGGAAGCAGAGTGGCGCAGTCGAAGCGTGCTGGGCCCATAACCCAGAGGTCCGAGGATCGAAACCTCGCTCTGCTACAAGTGTCTGGTTGTTTTTAGGAGGGCCATTTTGACTCACCGTATTAAAGTTATTGCACACGTTTAGGACTTTCAACGTGAGAGCACGAGAAATCTTACAGTACGGAAGCAGAGTGGCGCAGCGGAAGCGTGCTGGGCCCATAACCCAGAGGTCCGAGGATCGAAACCTCGCTCTGCTACAAGTGTCTGGTTGTTTTTAGGAGGGCCATTTTGACTCACCGTATTAAAGTTATTGCACACGTTTAGGACTTTCAACGTGAGAGCACGAAAAATCTTACAGTACGGAAGCAGAGTGGCGCAGCGGAAGCGTGCTGGGCCCATAACCCAGAGGTCCGAGGATCGAAACCTCGCTCTGCTACAAGTGTCTGGTTGTTTTTAGGAGGGCCATTTTGACTCACCGTATTAAAGTTATTGCACACGTTTAGGACTTTCAACGTGAGAGCACGAAAAATCTTACAGTACGGAAGCAGAGTGGCGCAGCGGAAGCGTGCTGTGCCCATAACCCAGAGGTCCGAGGAGCGAAACCTCGCTCTGCTACAAGTGTCTGGTTGTTTTTAGGAGGGCCATTTTGACTCACCGTATTAAAGTTATTGCACACGTTTAGGACTTTCAACGTGAGAGCACGAAAAATCTTACAGTACGGAAGCAGAGTGGCGCAGTCGAAGCGTGCTGGGCCCATAACCCAGAGGTCCGAGGATCGAAACCTCGCTCTGCTACAAGTGTCTGGTTGTTTTTAGGAGGGCCATTTTGACTCACCGTATTAAAGTTATTGCACACGTTTAGGACTTTCAACGTGAGAGCACGAAAAATCCTACAGTACGGAAGCAGAGTGGCGCAGCGGAAGCGTGCTGGGCCCATAACCCAGAGGTCCGAGGATCGAAACCTCGCTCTGCTACAAGTGTCTGGTTGTTTTTAGGAGGGCCATTTTGACTCACCGTATTAAAGTTATTGCACACGTTTAGGACTTTCAACGTGAGAGCACGAAAAATCTTACAGTACGGAAGCAGAGTGGCGCAGCGGAAGCGTGCTGGGCCCATAACCCAGAGGTCCGAGGATCGAAACCTCGCTCTGCTACAAGTGTCTGGTTGTTTTTAGGAGGGCCAATTTGACTCACCGTATTAAAGTTATTGCACACGTTTAGGACTTTCAACGTGAGAGCACGAAAAATCTTACAGTACGGAAGCAGAGTGGCGCAGCGGAAGCGTGCTGTGCCCATAACCTAGAGGTCCGAGGATCGAAACCTCGCTCTGCTACAAGTGTCTGGTTGTTTTTAGGAGGGCCATTTTGACTCACCGTATTAAAGTTATTGCACACGTTTAGGACTTTCAACGTGAGAGCACGACAAATCTTACAGTACGGAAGCAGAGTGGCGCAGCGGAAGCGTGCTGGGCCCATAACCCAGAGGTCCGAGGATCGAAACCTCGCTCTGCTACAAGTGTCTGGTTGTTTTTAGGAGGGCCATTTTGACTCACCGTATTAAAGTTATTGCACACGTTTAGGACTTTCAACGTGAGAGCACGAAAAATCTTACAGTACGGAAGCAGAGTGGCGCAGCGGAAGCGTGCTGGGCCCATAACCCAGAGGTCCGAGGATCGAAACCTCGCTCTGCTACAAGTGTCTGGTTGTTTTTAGGAGGGCCATTTTGACTCACCGTATTAAAGTTATTGCACACGTTTAGGACTTTCAACGTGAGAGCACGAAAAATCTTACAGTACGGAAGCAGAGTGGCGCAGCGGAAGCGTGCTGGGCCCATAACCCAGAGGTCCGAGGATCGGAACCTCGCTCTGCTACAAGTGTCTGGTTGTTTTTAGGAGGGCCATTTTGACTTACCGTATTAAAGTTATTGCACACGTTTAGGACTTTCAACGTGAGAGCACGAAAAATCTTACAGTACGGAAGCAGAGTGGCGCAGTCGAAGCGTGCTGGGCCCATAACCCAGAGGTCCGAGGATCGAAACCCCGCTCTGCTACAAGTGTCTGGTTGTTTTTAGGAGGGCCATTTTGACTCACCGTATTAAAGTTATTGCACACGTTTAGGACTTTCAACGTGAGAGCACGAAAAATCTTACAGTACGGAAGCAGAGTGGCGCAGTCGAAGCGTGCTGGGCCCATAACCCAGAGGTCCGAGGATCGAAACCTCGCTCTGCTACAAGTGTCTGGTTGTTTTTAGGAGGGCCATTTTGACTCACCGTATTAAAGTTATTGCACACGTTTAGGACTTTCAACGTGAGAGCACGAAAAATCTTACAGTACGGAAGCAGAGTGGCGCAGCGGAAGCGTGCTGGGACCATAACCCAGAGGTCCGAGGATCGAAACCTCGCTCTGCTACAAGTGTCTGGTTGTTTTTAGGAGGGCCATTTTGACTCACCGTATTAAAGTTATTGCACACGTTGAGGACTTTCAACGTGAGAGCACGAAAAATCTTACAGTACGGAAGCAGAGTGGCGCAGCGGAAGCGTGCTGGGCCCATAACCCAGAGGTCCGAGGATCGAAACCTCGCTCTGCTACAAGTGTCTGGTTGTTTTTAGGAGGGCCATTTTGACTCACCGTATTAAAGTTATTGCACACGTTTAGGACTTTCAACGTGAGAGCACGAAAAATCTTACAGTACGGAAGCAGAGTGGCGCAGCGGAAGCGTGCTGTTCCCATAACCCAGAGGTCCGAGGATCGAAACCTCGCTCTGCTACAAGTGTCTGGTTGTTTTTAGGAGGGCCATTTTGACTCACCGTATTAAAGTTATTGCACACGTTTAGGACTTTCAACGTGAGAGCACGAAAAATCTTACAGTACGGAAGCAGAGTGGCGCAGCGGAAGCGTGCTGGGCCCATAACCCAGAGGTCCGAGGATCGAAACCTCGCTCTGCTACAAGTGTCTGGTTGTTTTTAGGAGGGCCATTTTGACTCACCGTATTAAAGTTATTGCACACGTTTAGGACTTTCAACGTGAGAGCACGAAAAATCTTACAGTACGGAAGCAGAGTGGCGCAGCGGAAGCGTGCTGGGCCCATAACCCACAGGTCCGAGGATCGAAACCTCGCTCTGCTACAAGTGTCTGGTTGTTTTTAGGAGGGCCATTTTGACTCACTGTATTAAAGTTATTGCACACGTTTAGGACTTTCAACGTGAGAGCACGAAAAATCTTACAGTACGGAAGCAGAGTGGCGCAGCGGAAGCGTGCTGGGCCCATAACCCAGAGGTCCGAGGATCGAAACCTCGCTCTGCTACAAGTGTCTGGTTGTTTTTAGGAGGGCCATTTTGACTCACCGTATTAAAGTTATTGCACACGTTTAGGACTTTCAACGTGAGAGCACGAAAAATCTTACAGTACGGAAGCAGAGTGGCGCAGCGGAAGCGTGCTGGGCCCATAACCCAGAGGTCGGAGGATCGAAACCTCGCTCTGCTACAAGTGTCTGGTTGTTTTTAGGAGGGCCATTTTGACTCACCGTATTAAAGTTTTTGCACATGTTTAAGACTTTCAACGTGAGAGCACGAAAAATCTTACAGTACGGAAGCAGAGTGGCGCAGCGGAAGCGTGCTGGGCCCATAACCCAGAGGTCCGAGGATCGAAACCTCGCTCTGCTACAAGTGTCTGGTTGTTTTTAGGAGGGCCATTTTGACTCACCGTATTAAAGTCATTGCACACGTTTAGGACTTTCAACGTGAGAGCACGAACAATCTTACAGTACGGAAGCAGAGTGGCGCAGCGGAAGCGTGCTGGGCCCATAACCCAGAGGTCCGAGGATCGAAACCTCGCTCTGCTACAAGTGTCTGGTTGTTTTTAGGAGGGCCATTTTGACTCACCGTATTAAAGTTATTGCACACGTTTAGGACTTTCAACGTGAGAGCACGAAAAATCTTACAGTACGGAAGCAGAGTGGCGCAGCGGAAGCGTGCTGGGCCCATAACCCAGAGGTCCGAGGATCGAAACCTCGCTCTGCTACAAGTGTCTGGTTGTTTTTAGGAGGGCCATTTTGACTCACCGTATTAAAGTTATTGCACACGTTTAGGACTTTCAACGTGAGAGCACGAAAAATCTTACAGTACGGAAGCAGAGTGGCGCAGCGGAAGCGTGCTGGGCCCATAACCCAGAGGTCCGAGGATCGAAACCTCGCTCTGCTACAAGTGTCTGGTTGTTTTTAGGAGGGCCATTTTGACTCACCGTATTAAAGTTATTGCACACGTTTAGGACTTTCAACGTGAGAGCACGAAAAATCTTACAGTACGGAAGCAGAGTGGCGCAGCGGAAGCGTGCTGGGCCCATAACCCAGAGGTCCGAGGATCGAAACCTCGCTCTGCTACAAGTGTCTGGTTGTTTTTAGGAGGGCCATTTTGACTCACCGTATTAAAGTTATTGCACACGTTTAGGACTTTCAACGTGAGAGCACGAAAAATCTTACAGTACGGAAGCAGAGTGGCACAGCGGAAGCGTGCTGGGCCCATAACCCAGAGGTCCGAGGATCGAAACCTCGCTCTGCTACAAGTGTCTGGTTGTTTTTAGGAGGGCCATTTTGACTCACCATATTAAAGTTTTTGCACATGTTTAAGACTTTCAACGTGAGAGCACGAAAAATCTTACAGTACGGAAGCAGAGTGGCGCAGCGGAAGCGTGCTGGGCCCATAACCCAGAGGTCCGAGCATCGAAACCTCGCTCTGCTACAAGTGTCTGGTTGTTTTTAGGAGGGCCATTTTGACTCACCGTATTAAAGTTATTGCACACGTTTAGCACTTTCAACGTGAGAGCACGAAAAATCTTACAGTACGGAAGCAGAGTGGCGCAGCGGAAGCGTGCTGGGCCCATAACCCAGAGGTCGGAGGATCGAAACCTCGCTCTGCTACAAGTGTCTGGTTGTTTTTAGGAGGGCCATTTTGACTCACCGTATTAAAGTTTTTGCACATGTTTAAGACTTTCAACGTGAGAGCACGAAAAATCTTACAGTACGGAAGCAGAGTGGCGCAGCGGAAGCGTGCTGGGCCCATAACCCAGAGGTCCGAGGATCGAAACCTCGCTCTGCTACAAGTGTCTGGTTGTTTTTAGGAGGGCCATTTTGACTCACCGTATTAAAGTCATTGCACACGTTTAGGACTTTCAACGTGAGAGCACGAACAATCTTACAGTACGGAAGCAGAGTGGCGCAGCGGAAGCGTGCTGGGCCCATAACCCAGAGGTCCGAGGATCGAAACCTCGCTCTGCTACAAGTGTCTGGTTGTTTTTAGGAGGGCCATTTTGACTCACCGTATTAAAGTTATTGCACACGTTTAGGACTTTCAACGTGAGAGCACGAAAAATCTTACAGTACGGAAGCAGAGTGGCGCAGCGGAAGCGTGCTGGGCCCATAACCCAGAGGTCCGAGGATCGAAACCTCGCTCTGCTACAAGTGTCTGGTTGTTTTTAGGAGGGCCATTTTGACTCACCGTATTAAAGTTATTGCACACGTTTAGGACTTTCAACGTGAGAGCACGAAAAATCTTACAGTACGGAAGCAGAGTGGCGCAGCGGAAGCGTGCTGGGCCCATAACCCAGAGGTCCGAGGATCGAAACCTCGCTCTGCTACAAGTGTCTGGTTGTTTTTAGGAGGGCCATTTTGACTCACCGTATTAAAGTTATTGCACACGTTTAGGACTTTCAACGTGAGAGCACGAAAAATCTTACAGTACGGAAGCAGAGTGGCGCAGCGGAAGCGTGCTGGGCCCATAACCCAGAGGTCCGAGGATCGAAACCTCGCTCTGCTACAAGTGTCTGGTTGTTTTTAGGAGGGCCATTTTGACTCACCGTATTAAAGTTATTGCACACGTTTAGGACTTTCAACGTGAGAGCACGAAAAATCTTACAGTACGGAAGCAGAGTGGCACAGCGGAAGCGTGCTGGGCCCATAACCCAGAGGTCCGAGGATCGAAACCTCGCTCTGCTACAAGTGTCTGGTTGTTTTTAGGAGGGCCATTTTGACTCACCATATTAAAGTTTTTGCACATGTTTAAGACTTTCAACGTGAGAGCACGAAAAATCTTACAGTACGGAAGCAGAGTGGCGCAGCGGAAGCGTGCTGGGCCCATAACCCAGAGGTCCGAGCATCGAAACCTCGCTCTGCTACAAGTGTCTGGTTGTTTTTAGGAGGGCCATTTTGACTCACCGTATTAAAGTTATTGCACACGTTTAGGACTTTCAACGTGAGAGCACGAACAATCTTACAGTACGAAAGTAGAGTGGCGCAGCGGAAGCGTGCTGGGCCCATAACCCAGAGGTCCGAGGATCGAAACCTCGCTCTGCTACAAGTGTCTGGTTGTTTTTAGGAGGTCCATTTTGACTCACCGTATTAAATTTATTGCACACGTTTAGGACTTTCAACGTGAGAGCACGAAAAATCTTACAGTACGGAAGCAGAGTGGCGCAGCGGAAGCGTGCTGGGCCCATAACCCAGAGGTCCGAGGATCGAAACCTCGCTCTGCTACAAGTGTCTGGTTGTTTTTAGGAGGGCCATTTTGACTCACCGTATTAAAGTTATTGCACACGTTTAGGACTTTCAACGTGAGAGCACGAAAAATCTTACAGTACGGAAGCAGAGTGGCGCAGCGGAAGCGTGCTGGGCCCATAACCCAGAGGTCCGAGGATCGAAACCTCGCTCTGCTACAAGTGTCTGGTTGTTTTTAGGAGGGCCATTTTGACTCACCGTATACAAGTTATTGCACACGTTTAGGACTTTCAACGTGAGAGCACGAAAAATCTTACAGTACGGAAGCAGAGTGGCGCAGCGGAAGCGTGCTGGGCCCATAACCCAGAGGTCCGAGGATCGAAACCTCGCTCTGCTACAAGTGTCTGGTTGTTTTTAGGAGGGCCATTTTGACTCACCGTATTAAAGTTATTGCACACGTTTAGGACTTTCAACGTGAGAGCACGAAAAATCTTACAGTACGGAAGCAGAGTGGCGCAGCGGAAGCGTGCTGGGCCCATAACCCAGAAGTCCGAGGATCGAAACCTCGCTCTGCTACAAGTGTCTGGTTGTTTTTAGGAGGGCCATTTTGACTCACCGTATTAAAGTTATTGCACACGTTTAGGACTTTCAACGTGAGAGCACGAAAAATCTTACAGTACGGAAGCAGAGTGGCGCAGTCGAAGCGTGCTGGGCCCATAACCCAGAGGTCCGAGGATCGAAACCTCGCTCTGCTACAAGTGTCTGGTTGTTTTTAGGAGGGCCATTTTGACTCACCGTATTAAAGTTATTGCACACGTTTAGGACTTTCAACGTGAGAGCACGAAAAATCTTACAGTACGGAAGCAGAGTGGCGCAGCGGAAGCGTGCTGGGCCCATAACCCAGAGGTCCGAGGATTGTAACCTCGCTCTGCTACAAGTGTCTGGTTGTTTTTAGGAGGGCCATTTTGACTCACCGTATTAAAGTTATTGCACACGTTTAGGACTTTCAACGTGAGAGCACGAAAAATCTTACAGTACGGAAGCAGAGTGGCGCAGCGGAAGCGTGCTGGGCCCATAACCCAGAGGTCCGAGGATCGAAACCTCGCTCTGCTACAAGTGTCTGGTTGTTTTTAGGAGGGCCATTTTGACTCACCGTATTAAAGTTATTGCACACGTTTAGGACTTTCAACGTGAGAGCACGAAAAATCTTACAGTACGGAAGCAGAGTGGCGCAGCGGAAGCGTGCTGGGCCCATAACCCAGAGGTCCGAGGATCGAAACCTCGCTCTGCTACAAGTGTCTGGTTGTTTTTAGGAGGGCCATTTTGACTCACCGTATTAAAGTTTTTGCACATGTTTAAGACTTTCAACGTGAGAGCACGAAAAATCTTACAGTACGGAAGCAGAGTGGCGCAGCGGAAGCGTGCTGGTCCCATAACCCAGAGGTCCGAGGATCGAAACCTCGCTCTGCTACAAGTGTCTGGTTGTTTTTAGGAGGGCCATTTTGACTCACCGTATTAAAGTTATTGCACACGTTTAGGACTTTCAACGTGAGAGCACGAACAATCTTACAGTACGGAAGCAGAGTGGCGCAGCGGAAGCGTGCTGGGCCCATAACCCAGAGGTCCGAGGATCGAAACCTCGCTCTGCTACAAGTGTCTGGTTGTTTTTAGGAGGGCCATTTTGACTCACCGTATTAAAGTTATTGCACACGTTTAGGACTTTCAACGTGAGAGCACGAAAAATCTTACAGTACGGAAGCAGAGTGGCGCAGCGGAAGCGTGCTGGGCCCATAACCCAGAGGTCCGAGGATCGAAACCTCGCTCTGCTACAAGTGTCTGGTTGTTTTTAGGAGGGCCATTTTGACTCACCGTATTAAAGTTATTGCACACGTTTAGGACTTTCAACGTGAGAGCACGAAAAATCTTACAGTACGGAAGCAGAGTGGCGCAGCGGAAGCGTGCTGGGCCCATAACCCAGAGGTCCGAGGATCGAAACCTCGCTCTGCTACAAGTGTCTGGTTGTTTTTAGGAGGGCCATTTTGACTCACCGTATTAAAGTTATTGCACACGTTTAGGACTTTCAACGTGAGAGCACGAACAATCTTACAGTACGGAAGCAGAGTGGCGCAGCGGAAGCGTGCTGGGCCCATAACCCAGAGGTCCGAGGATCGAAACCTCGCTCTGCTACAAGTGTCTGGTTGTTTTTAGGAGGGCCATTTTGACTCACCGTATTAAAGTTATTGCACACGTTTAGGACTTTCAACGTGAGAGCACGAAAAATCTTACAGTACGGAAGCAGAGTGGCGCAGCGGAAGCGTGCTGGGCCCATAACCCAGAGGTCCGAGGATCGAAACCTCGCTCTGCTACAAGTGTCTGGTTGTTTTTAGGAGGGCCATTTTGACTCACCGTATTAAAGTTATTGCACACGTTTAGGACTTTCAACGTGAGAGCACGAAAAATCTTACAGTACGGAAGCAGAGTGGCGCAGCGGAAGCGTGCTGGGCCCACCCAGAGGTCCGAGCATCGAAACCTCGCTCTGCTACAAGTGTCTGGTTGTTTTTAGGAGGGCCATTTTGACTCACCGTATTAAAGTTATTGCACACGTTTAGGACTTTCAACGTGAGAGCACGAACAATCTTACAGTACGAAAGTAGAGTGGCGCAGCGGAAGCGTGCTGGGCCCATAACCCAGAGGTCCGAGGATCGAAACCTCGCTCTGCTACAAGTGTCTGGTTGTTTTTAGGAGGGCCATTTTGACTCACCGTATTAAAGTTATTGCACACGTTTAGGACTTTCATCGTGAGAGCACGAAAAATCTTACAGTACGGAAGCAGAGTGGCGCAGTCGAAGCGTGCTGGGCCCATAACCCAGAGGTCCGAGGATCGAAACCTCGCTCTGCTACAAGTGTCTGGTTGTTTTTAGGAGGGCCATTTTGACTCACCGTATTAAAGTTATTGCACACGTTTAGGACTTTCAACGTGAGAGCACGAAAAATCTTACAGTACGGAAGCAGAGTGGCGCAGCGGAAGCGTGCTGGGCCCATAACCCAGAGGTCCGAGGATTGTAACCTCGCTCTGCTACAAGTGTCTGGTTGTTTTTAGGAGGGCCATTTTGACTCACCGTATTAAAGTTATTGCACACGTTTAGGACTTTCAACGTGAGAGCACGAAAAATCTTACAGTACGGAAGCAGAGTGGCGCAGCGGAAGCGTGCTGGGCCCATAACCCAGAGGTCCGAGGATCGAAACCTCGCTCTGCTACAAGTGTCTGGTTGTTTTTAGGAGGGCCATTTTGACTCACCGTATTAAAGTTATTGCACACGTTTAGGACTTTCAACGTGAGAGCACGAAAAATCTTACAGTACGGAAGCAGAGTGGCGCAGCGGAAGCGTGCTGGGCCCATAACCCAGAGGTCTGAGGATCGAAACCTCGCTCTGCTACAAGTGTCTGGTTGTTTTTAGGAGGGCCATTTTGACTCACCGTATTAAAGTTTTTGCACATGTTTAAGACTTTCAACGTGAGAGCACGAAAAATCTTACAGTACGGAAGCAGAGTGGCGCAGCGGAATCGTGCTGGTCCCATAACCCAGAGGTCCGAGGATCGAAACCTCGCTCTGCTACAAGTGTCTGGTTGTTTTTAGGAGGCCCATTTTGACTCACCGTATTAAAGTTATTGCACACGTTTAGGACTTTCAACGTGAGAGCACGAACAATCTTACAGTACGGAAGCAGAGTGGCGCAGCGGAAGCGTGCTGGGCCCACAACCCAGAGGTCCGAGGATCGAAACCTCGCTCTGCTACAAGTGTCTGGTTGTTTTTAGGAGGGCCATTTTGACTCACCGTATTAAAGTTATTGCACACGTTTAGGACTTTCAACGTGAGAGCACGAAAAATCTTACAGTACGGAAGCAGAGTGGCGCAGCGGAAGCGTGCTGGGCCCATAACCCAGAGGTCCGAGGATCGAAACCTCGCTCTGCTACAAGTGTCTGGTTGTTTTTAGGAGGGCCATTTTGACTCACCGTATTAAAGTTATTGCACACGTTTAGGACTTTCAACGTGAGAGCACGAAAAATCTTACAGTACGGAAGCAGAGTGGCGCAGCGGAAGCGTGCTGGGCCCATAACCCAGAGGTCCGAGGATCGAAACCTCGCTCTGCTACAAGTGTCTGGTTGTTTTTAGGAGGGCCATTTTGACTCACCGTATTAAAGTTATTGCACACGTTTAGGACTTTCAACGTGAGAGCACGAAAAATCTTACAGTACGGAAGCAGAGTGGCGCAGCGGAAGCGTGCTGGGCCCATAACCCAGAGGTCCGAGGATCGAAACCTCGCTCTGCTACAAGTGTCTGGTTGTTTTTAGGAGGGCCATTTTGACTCACCGTATAAAAGTTATTGCACACGTTTAGGACTTTCAACGTGAGAGCACGAAAAATCTTACAGTACGGAAGCAGAGTGGCGCAGCGGAAGCGTGCTGGGCCCATAACCCAGAGGTCCGAGGATCGAAACCTCGCTCTGCTACAAGTGTCTGGTTGTTTTTAGGAGGGCCATTTTGACTCACCGTATTAAAGTTATTGCACACGTTTAGGACTTTCAACGTGAGAGCACGAAAAATCTTACAGTACGGAAGCAGAGTGGCGCAGCGGAAGCGTGCTGGGCCCATAACCCAGAGGTCCGAGGATCGAAACCTCGCTCTGCTACAAGTGTCTGGTTGTTTTTAGGAGGGCCATTTTGACTCACCGTATTAAAGTTATTGCACACGTTTAGGACTTTCAACGTGAGAGCACGAAAAATCTTACAGTACGGAAGCAGAGTGGCGCAGCGGAAGCGTGCTGGGCCCATAACCCAGAGGTCCGAGGATCGAAACCTCGCTCTGCTACAAGTGTCTGGTTGTTTTTAGGAGGGCCATTTTGACTCACCGTATTAAAGTTATTGCACACGTTTAGGACTTTCAACGTGAGAGCACGAAAAATCTTACAGTACGGAAGCAGAGTGGCGCAGCGGAAGCGTGCTGGGCCCATAACCCAGAGGTCCGAGGATCGAAACCTCGCTCTGCTACAAGTGTCTGGTTGTTTTTAGGAGGGCCATTTTGACTCACCGTATTAAACTTATTGCACACGTTTAGGACTTTCAACGTGAGAGCACGAAAAATCTTACAGTACGGAAGCAGAGTGGCGCAGCGGAAGCGTGCTGGGCCCATAACCCAGAGGTCCGAGGATCGAAACCTCGCTCTGCTACAAGTGTCTGGTTGTTTTTAGGAGGGCCATTTTGACTCACCGTATTAAAGTTATTGCACACGTTTAGGACTTTCAACGTGAGAGCACGAAAAATCTTACAGTACGGAAGCAGAGTGGCGCAGCGGAAGCCTGCTGGGCCCATAACCCAGAGGTCCGAGGATCGAAACCTCGCTCTGCTACAAGTGTCTGGTTGTTTTTAGGAGGGCCATTTTGACTCACCGTATTAAAGTTATTGCACACGTTTAGGACTTTCAACGTGAGAGCACGACAAATCTTACAGTACGGAAGCAGAGTGGCGCAGCGGAAGCGTGCTGGGCCCATAACCCAGATGTCCGAGGATCGAAACCTCGCTCTGCTACAAGTGTCTGGTTGTTTTTAGGAGGGCCATTTTGACTCACCGTATTAAAGTTATTGCACACGTTTAGGACTTTCAACGTAAGAGCACGAAAAATTTTACAGTACGGAAGCAGAGTGGCGCAGCGGAAGCGTGCTGGGCCCATAACCCAGAGGTCCGAGGATCGAAACCTCGCTCTGCTACAAGTGTCTGGTTGTTTTTAGGAGGGCCATTTTGACTCACCGTATTAAAGTTATTGCACACGTTTAGGACTTTCAACGTGAGAGCACGAACAATATTACAGTACGGAAGCAGAGTGGCGCAGCGGAAGCGTGCTGGGCCCATAACCCAGAGGTCCTAGGATCGAAACCTCGCTCTGCTACAAGTGTCTGGTTGTTTTTAGGAGGGCCATTTTGACTCACCGTATTAAAGTTATTGCACACGTTTAGGACTTTCAACGTGAGAGCACGAACAATCTTACAGTACGGAAGCAGAGTGGCGCAGCGGAAGCGTGCTGGGCCCATAACCCAGAGGTCCGAGGATCGAAACCTCGCTCTGCTACAAGTGTCTGGTTGTTTTTAGGAGGGCCATTTTGACTCACCGTATTAAAGTTATTGCACACGTTTAGGACTTTCAACGTGAGAGCACGAAAAATCTTACAGTACGGAAGCAGAGTGGCGCAGCGGAAGCGTGCTGGGCCCATAACCCAGAGGTCCAAGGATCGAAACCTCGCTCTGCTACAAGTGTCTGGTTGTTTTTAGGAGGGCCATTTTGACTCACCGTATTAAAGTTATTGCACACGTTTAGGACTTTCAACGTGAGAGCACGAAAAATCTTACAGTACGGAAGCAGAGTGGCGCAGCGGAAGCGTGCTGGGCCCATAACCCAGAGGTCCGAGGATCGAAACCTCGCTCTGCTACAAGTGTCTGGTTGTTTTTAGGAGGGCCATTTTGACTCACCGTATTAAAGTTATTGCACACGTTTAGGACTTTCAACGTGAGAGCACGAAAAATCTTACAGTACGGAAGCAGAGTGGCGCAGCGGAAGCGTGCTGGGCCCATAACCCAGAGGTCCGAGGATCGAAACCTCGCTCTGCTACAAGTGTCTGGTTGTTTTTAGGAGGGCCATTTTGACTCACCGTATTAAAGTTATTGCACACGTTTAGGACTTTCAACGTGAGAGCACGAAAAATCTTACAGTACGGAAGCAGAGTGGCGCAGCGGAAGCGTGCTGGGCCCATAACCCAGAGGTCCGAGGATCGAAACCTCGCTCTGCTACAAGTGTCTGGTTGTTTTTAGGAGGGCCATTTTGACTCACCGTATTAAAGTTATTGCACACGTTTAGGACTTTCAACGTGAGAGCACGAAAAATCTTACAGTACGGAAGCAGAGTGGCGCAGCGGAAGCGTGCTGGGCCCATAACCCAGAGGTCCGAGGATCGAAACCTCGCTCTGCTACAAGTGTCTGGTTGTTTTTAGGAGGGCCATTTTGACTCACCGTATTAAAGTTATTGCACACGTTTAGGACTTTCAACGTGAGAGCACGAAAAATCTTACAGTACGGAAGCAGAGTGGCGCAGCGGAAGCGTGCTGGGCCCATAACCCAGAGGTCCGAGGATCGAAACCTCGCTCTGCTACAAGTGTCTGGTTGTTTTTAGGAGGGCCATTTTGACTCACCGTATTAAAGTTATTGCACACGTTTAGGACTTTCAACGTGAGAGCACGAACAATCTTACAGTACGGAAGCAGAGTGGCGCAGCGGAAGCGTGCTGGGCCCATAACCCAGAGGTCCGAGGATCGAAACCTCGCTCTGCTACAAGTGTCTGGTTGTTTTTAGGAG
The DNA here is from genome assembly GCA_037783545.1 of Henricia sp. BOLD:AAB3569. Classification (NCBI taxonomy): domain Eukaryota; kingdom Metazoa; phylum Echinodermata; class Asteroidea; order Spinulosida; family Echinasteridae; genus Henricia; species Henricia sp. BOLD:AAB3569. The sequence goes on along the minus strand of JBBELK010000306.1, from coordinate 365,243 downwards.
GGCCATTTTGACTCACCGTATTAAAGTTATTGCACACGTTTAGGACTTTCAACGTGAGAGCACGAACAATCTTACAGTACGGAAGCAGAGTGGCGCAGCGGAAGCGTGCTGGGCCCATAACCCAGAGGTCCGAGGATCGAAACCTCGCTCTGCTACAAGTGTCTGGTTGTTTTTAGGAGGGCCATTTTGACTCACCGTATTAAAGTTATTGCACACGTTTAGGACTTTCAACGTGAGAGCACGAAAAATCTTACAGTACGGAAGCAGAGTGGCGCAGCGGAAGCGTGCTGGGCCCATAACCCAGAGGTCCGAGGATCGAAACCTCGCTCTGCTACAAGTGTCTGGTTGTTTTTAGGAGGGCCATTTTGACTCACCGTATTAAAGTTATTGCACACGTTTAGGACTTTCAACGTGAGAGCACGAAAAATCTTACAGTACGGAAGCAGAGTGGCGCAGCGGAAGCGTGCTGGGCCCATAACCCAGAGGTCCGAGGATCGAAACCTCGCTCTGCTACAAGTGTCTGGTTGTTTTTAGGAGGGCCATTTTGACTCACCGTATTAAAGTTATTGGACACGTTTAGGACTTTCAACGTGAGAGCACGAAAAATCTTACAGTACGGAAGCAGAGTGGCGCAGCGGAAGCGTGCTGGGCCCATAACCCAGAGGTCCGAGGATCGAAACCTCGCTCTGCTACAAGTGTCTGGTTGTTTTTAGGAGGGCCATTTGACTCACCGTATTAAAGTTATTGCACACGTTTAGGACTTTCAACGTGAGAGCACGAAAAATCTTACAGTACGGAAGCAGAGTGGCGCAGCGGAAGCGTGCTGGGCCCATAACCCAGAGGTCCGAGGATCGAAACCTCGCTCTGCTACAAGTGTCTGGTTGTTTTTAGGAGGGCCATTTTGACTCACCGTATTAAAGTTATTGCACACGTTTAGGACTTTCAACGTGAGAGCACGAAAAATCTTACAGTACGGAAGCAGAGTGGCGCAGCGGAAGCGTGCTGGGCCCATAACCCAGAGGTCCGAGGAGCGAAACCTCGCTCTGCTACAAGTGTCTGGTTGTTTTTAGGAGGGCCATTTTGACTCACCGTATTAAAGTTATTGCACACGTTTAGGACTTTCAACGTGAGAGCACGAAAAATCTTACAGTACGGAAGCAGAGTGGCGCAGCGGAAGCGTGCTGGGCCCATAACCCAGAGGTCCGAGGATCGAAACCTCGCTCTGCTACAAGTGTCTGGTTGTTTTTAGGAGGGCCATTTTGACTCACCGTATTAAAGTTATTGCACACGTTTAGGACTTTCAACGTGAGAGCACGAAAAATCTTACAGTACGGAAGCCGAGTGGCGCAGCGGAAGCGGCTGGGCCCATAACCCAGAGGTCCGAGGATCGAAACCTCGCTCTGCTACAAGTGTCTGATTGTTTTTAGGAGGCCATTTTGACTCACTGTATTAAAGTTATTGCACACGTTTAGGACTTTCAACGTGAGAGCACGAAAAATCTTACAGTACGGAAGCAGAGTGGCGCAGCGGAAGCGTGCTGGGCCCATAACCCAGAGGTCCGAGGATCGAAACCTCGCTCTGCTACAAGTGTCTGGTTGTTTTTAGGAGGGCCATTTTGACTCACCGTATTAAAGTTATTGCACACGTTTAGGACTTTCAACGTGAGAGCACGAAAAATCTTACAGTACGGAAGCAGAGTGGCGCAGCGGAAGCGTGCTGGGCCCATAACCCAGAGGTCCGAGGATCGAAACCTCGCTCTGCTACAAGTGTCTGGTTGTTTTTAGGAGGGCCATTTTGACTCACCGTATTAAAGTTATTGACACGTTTAGGACTTTCAACGTGAGAGCACGAAAAATCTTACAGTACGGAAGCAGAGTGGCGCAGCGGAAGCGTGCTGGGCCCATAACCCAGAGGTCCGAGGATCGAAACCTCGCTCTGCTACAAGTGTCTGGTTGTTTTTAGGAGGGCCATTTTGACTCACCGTATTAAAGTTATTGCACACGTTTAGGACTTTCAACGTGAGAGCACGAAAAATCTTACAGTACGGAAGCAGAGTGGCGCAGCGGAAGCGTGCTGGGCCCATAACCCAGAGGTCCGAGGATCGAAACCTCGCTCTGCTACAAGTGTCTGGTTGTTTTTAGGAGGGCCATTTTGACTCACCGTATTAAAGTTATTGCACACGTTTAGGACTTTCAACGTGAGAGCACGAAAAATCTTACAGTACGGAAGCAGAGTGGCGCAGCGGAAGCGTGCTGGGCCCATAACCCAGAGGTCCGAGGAGCGAAACCTCGCTCTGCTACAAGTGTCTGGTTGTTTTTAGGAGGGCCATTTTGACTCACCGTATTAAAGTTATTGCACACGTTTAGGACTTTCAACGTGAGAGCACGAAAAATCTTACAGTACGGAAGCAGAGTGGCGCAGCGGAAGCGTGCTGGGCCCATAACCCAGAGGTCCGAGGATCGAAACCTCGCTCTGCTACAAGTGTCTGGTTGTTTTTAGGAGGGCCATTTTGACTCACCGTATTAAAGTTATTGCACACGTTTAGGACTTTCAACGTGAGAGCACGAAAAATCTTACAGTACGGAAGCCGAGTGGCGCAGCGGAAGCGGCTGGGCCCATAACCCAGAGGTCCGAGGATCGAAACCTCGCTCTGCTACAAGTGTCTGATTGTTTTTAGGAGGCCATTTTGACTCACTGTATTAAAGTTATTGCACACGTTTAGGACTTTCAACGTGAGAGCACGAAAAATCTTACAGTACGGAAGCAGAGTGGCGCAGCGGAAGCGTGCTGGGCCCATAACCCAGAGGTCCGAGGATCGAAACCTCGCTCTGCTACAAGTGTCTGGTTGTTTTTAGGAGGGCCATTTTGACTCACCGTATTAAAGTTATTGCACACGTTTAGGACTTTCAACGTGAGAGCACGAAAAATCTTACAGTACGGAAGCAGAGTGGCGCAGCGGAAGCGTGCTGTGCCCATAACCCAGAGGTCCGAGGATCGAAACCTCGCTCTGCTACAAGTGTCTGGTTGTTTTTAGGAGGGCCATTTTGACTCACCGTATTAAAGTTATTGCACACGTTTAGGACTTTCAACGTGAGAGCACGAAAAATCTTACAGTACGGAAGCAGAGTGGCGCAGCGGAAGCGTGCTGGGCCCATAACCCAGAGGTCCGAGGATCGAAACCTCGCTCTGCTACAAGTGTCTGGTTGTTTTTAGGAGGGCCATTTTGACTCACCGTATTAAAGTTATTGCACACGTTTAGGACTTTCAACGTGAGAGCACGAAAAATCTTACAGTACGGAAGCAGAGTGGCGCAGCGGAAGCGTGCTGGGCCCATAACCCAGAGGTCCGAGGATCGAAACCTCGCTCTGCTAGAAGTGTCTGGTTGTTTTTAGGAGGGCCATTTTGACTCACTGTATTAAAGTTATTGCACACGTTTAGGACTTTCAACGTGAGAGCACGAAAAATCTTACAGTACGGAAGCAGAGTGGCGCAGCGGAAGCGTGCTGGGCCCATAACCCAGAGGTCCGAGGATCGAAACCTCGCTCTGCCACAAGTGTCTGGTTGTTTTTAGGAGGGCCATTTTGACTCACCGTATTAAAGTTATTGCACACGTTTAGGACTTTCAACGTGAGAGCACGAAAAATCTTACAGTACGAAAGCAGAGTGGCGCAGCGGAAGCGTGCTGGGCCCATAACCCAGAGGTCCGAGGATCGAAACCTCGCTCTGCTACAAGTGTCTGGTTGTTTTTAGGAGGGCCATTTTGACTCACCGTATTAAAGTTATTGACACGTTTAGGACTTTCAACGTGAGAGCACGAAAAATCTTACAGTACGGAAGCAGAGTGGCGCAGCGGAAGCGTGCTGGGCCCATAACCCAGAGGTCCGAGGATCGAAACCTCGCTCTGCTACAAGTGTCTGGTTGTTTTTAGGAGGGCCATTTTGACTCACCGTATTAAAGTTATTGCACACGTTTAGGACTTTCAACGTGAGAGCACGAAAAATCTTACAGTACGGAAGCAGAGTGGCGCAGCGGAAGCGTGCTGGGCCCATAACCCAGAGGTCCGAGGATCGAAACCTCGCTCTGCTACAAGTGTCTGGTTGTTTTTAGGAGGGCCATTTTGACTCACCGTATTAAAGTTATTGCACACGTTTAGGACTTTCAACGTGAGAGCACGAAAAATCTTACAGTACGGAAGCAGAGTGGCGCAGCGGAAGCGTGCTGGGCCCATAACCCAGAGGTCCGAGGAGCGAAACCTCGCTCTGCTACAAGTGTCTGGTTGTTTTTAGGAGGGCCATTTTGACTCACCGTATTAAAGTTATTGCACACGTTTAGGACTTTCAACGTGAGAGCACGAAAAATCTTACAGTACGGAAGCAGAGTGGCGCAGCGGAAGCGTGCTGGGCCCATAACCCAGAGGTCCGAGGATCGAAACCTCGCTCTGCTACAAGTGTCTGGTTGTTTTTAGGAGGGCCATTTTGACTCACCGTATTAAAGTTATTGCACACGTTTAGGACTTTCAACGTGAGAGCACGAAAAATCTTACAGTACGGAAGCCGAGTGGCGCAGCGGAAGCGGCTGGGCCCATAACCCAGAGGTCCGAGGATCGAAACCTCGCTCTGCTACAAGTGTCTGATTGTTTTTAGGAGGCCATTTTGACTCACTGTATTAAAGTTATTGCACACGTTTAGGACTTTCAACGTGAGAGCACGAAAAATCTTACAGTACGGAAGCAGAGTGGCGCAGCGGAAGCGTGCTGGGCCCATAACCCAGAGGTCCGAGGATCGAAACCTCGCTCTGCTACAAGTGTCTGGTTGTTTTTAGGAGGGCCATTTTGACTCACCGTATTAAAGTTATTGCACACGTTTAGGACTTTCAACGTGAGAGCACGAAAAATCTTACAGTACGGAAGCAGAGTGGCGCAGCGGAAGCGTGCTGTGCCCATAACCCAGAGGTCCGAGGATCGAAACCTCGCTCTGCTACAAGTGTCTGGTTGTTTTTAGGAGGGCCATTTTGACTCACCGTATTAAAGTTATTGCACACGTTTAGGACTTTCAACGTGAGAGCACGAAAAATCTTACAGTACGGAAGCAGAGTGGCGCAGCGGAAGCGTGCTGGGCCCATAACCCAGAGGTCCGAGGATCGAAACCTCGCTCTGCTACAAGTGTCTGGTTGTTTTTAGGAGGGCCATTTTGACTCACCGTATTAAAGTTATTGCACACGTTTAGGACTTTCAACGTGAGAGCACGAAAAATCTTACAGTACGGAAGCAGAGTGGCGCAGCGGAAGCGTGCTGGGCCCATAACCCAGAGGTCCGAGGATCGAAACCTCGCTCTGCTAGAAGTGTCTGGTTGTTTTTAGGAGGGCCATTTTGACTCACTGTATTAAAGTTATTGCACACGTTTAGGACTTTCAACGTGAGAGCACGAAAAATCTTACAGTACGGAAGCAGAGTGGCGCAGCGGAAGCGTGCTGGGCCCATAACCCAGAGGTCCGAGGATCGAAACCTCGCTCTGCCACAAGTGTCTGGTTGTTTTTAGGAGGGCCATTTTGACTCACCGTATTAAAGTTATTGCACACGTTTAGGACTTTCAACGTGAGAGCACGAAAAATCTTACAGTACGAAAGCAGAGTGGCGCAGCGGAAGCGTGCTGGGCCCATAACCCAGAGGTCCGAGGATCGAAACCTCGCTCTGCTACAAGTGTCTGGTTGTTTTTAGGAGGGCCATTTTGACTCACCGTATTAAAGTTATTGCACACGTTTAGGACTTTCAACGTGAGAGCACGAAAAATCTTACAGTACGGAAGCAGAGTGGCGCAGCGGAAGCGTGCTGGGCCCATAACCCAGAGGTCCGAGGATCGAAACCTCGCTCTGCTACAAGTGTCTGGTTGTTTTTAGGAGGGCCATTTTGACTCACCGTATTAAAGTTATTGCACACGTTTAGGACTTTCAACGTGAGAGCACGAAAAATCTTACAGTACGGAAGCAGAGTGGCGCAGCGGAAGCGTGCTGGGCCCATAACCCAGAGGTCCGAGGATCGAAACCTCGCTCTGCTACAAGTGTCTGGTTGTTTTTAGGAGGGCCATTTTGACTCACCGTATTAAAGTTATTGCACACGTTTAGGACTTTCAACGTGAGAGCACGAAAAATCTTACAGTACGGAAGCAGAGTGGCGCAGCGGAAGCGTGCTGGGCCCATAACCCAGAGGTCCGAGGATCGAAACCTCGCTCTGCTACAAGTGTCTGGTTGTTTTTAGGAGGGCCATTTTGACTCACCGTATTAAGGTTATTGCACACGTTTAGGACTTTCAACGTGAGAGCACGAAAAATCTTACAGTACGGAAGCAGAGTGGCGCAGCGGAAGCGTGCTGGGCCCATAACCCAGAGGTCCGAGGATCGAAACCTCGCTCTGCTACAAGTGTCTGGTTGTTTTTAGGAGGGCCATTTTGACTCACCGTATTAAAGTTATTGCACACGTTTAGGACTTTCAACGTGAGAGCACGAAAAATCTTACAGTACGGAAGCAGAGTGGCGCAGCGGAAGCGTGCTGGGCCCATAACCCAGAGGTCCGAGGAGCGAAACCTCGCTCTGCTACAAGTGTCTGGTTGTTTTTAGGAGGGCCATTTTGACTCACCGTATTAAAGTTATTGCACACGTTTAGGACTTTCAACGTGAGAGCACGAAAAATCTTACAGTACGGAAGCAGAGTGGCGCAGCGGAAGCGTGCTGGGCCCATAACCCAGAGGTCCGAGGATCGAAACCTCGCTCTGCTACAAGTGTCTGGTTGTTTTTAGGAGGGCCATTTTGACTCACCGTATTAAAGTTATTGCACACGTTTAGGACTTTCAACGTGAGAGCACGAAAAATCTTACAGTACGGAAGCCGAGTGGCGCAGCGGAAGCGGCTGGGCCCATAACCCAGAGGTCCGAGGATCGAAACCTCGCTCTGCTACAAGTGTCTGATTGTTTTTAGGAGGCCATTTTGACTCACTGTATTAAAGTTATTGCACACGTTTAGGACTTTCAACGTGAGAGCACGAAAAATCTTACAGTACGGAAGCAGAGTGGCGCAGCGGAAGCGTGCTGGGCCCATAACCCAGAGGTCCGAGGATCGAAACCTCGCTCTGCTACAAGTGTCTGGTTGTTTTTAGGAGGGCCATTTTGACTCACCGTATTAAAGTTATTGCACACGTTTAGGACTTTCAACGTGAGAGCACGAAAAATCTTACAGTACGGAAGCAGAGTGGCGCAGCGGAAGCGTGCTGGGCCCATAACCCAGAGGTCCGAGGATCGAAACCTCGCTCTGCTACAAGTGTCTGGTTGTTTTTAGGAGGGCCATTTTGACTCACCGTATTAAAGTTATTGCACACGTTTAGGACTTTCAACGTGAGAGCACGAAAAATCTTACAGTACGGAAGCCGAGTGGCGCAGCGGAAGCGTGCTGGGCCCATAACCCAGAGGTCCGAGGATCGAAACCTCGCTCTGCTACAAGTGTCTGGTTGTTTTTAGGAGGGCCATTTTGACTCACTGTATTAAAGTTATTGCACACGTTTAGGACTTTCAACGTGAGAGCACGAAAAATCTTACAGTACGGAAGCAGAGTGGCGCAGCGGAAGCGTGCTGTGCCCATAACCCAGAGGTCCGAGGATCGAAACCTCGCTCTGCTACAAGTGTCTGGTTGTTTTTAGGAGGGCCATTTTGACTCACCGTATTAAAGTTATTGCACACGTTTAGGACTTTCAACGTGAGAGCACGAAAAATCTTACAGTACGGAAGCAGAGTGGCGCAGCGGAAGCGTGCTGGGCCCATAACCCAGAGGTCCGAGGATCGAAACCTCGCTCTGCTACAAGTGTCTGGTTGTTTTTAGGAGGGCCATTTTGACTCACCGTATTAAAGTTATTGCACACGTTTAGGACTTTCAACGTGAGAGCACGAAAAATCTTACAGTACGGAAGCAGAGTGGCGCAGCGGAAGCGTGCTGTGCCCATAACCCAGAGGTCCGAGGATCGAAACCTCGCTCTGCTACAAGTGTCTGGTTGTTTTTAGGAGGGCCATTTTGACTCACCGTATTAAAGTTATTGCACACGTTTAGGACTTTCAACCTGAGAGCACGAAAAATCTTACAGTACGGAAGCAGAGTGGCGCAGCGGAAGCGTGCTGGGCCCATAACCCAGAGGTCCGAGGATCGAAACCTCGCTCTGCTACAAGTGTCTGGTTGTTTTTAGGAGGGCCATTTTGACTCACCGTATTAAAGTTATTGCACACGTTTAGGACTTTCAACGTGAGAGCACGAAAAATCTTACAGTACGGAAGCAGAGTGGCGCAGCGGAAGCGTGCTGGGCCCATAACCCAGAGGTCCGAGGATCGAAACCTCGCTCTGCTACAAGTGTCTGGTTGTTTTTAGGAGGGCCATTTTGACTCACTGTATTAAAGTTATTGCACACGTTTAGGACTTTCAACGTGAGAGCACGAAAAATCTTACAGTACGGAAGCAGAGTGGCGCAGCGGAAGCGTGCTGGGCCCATAACCCAGAGGTCCGAGGATCGAAACCTCGCTCTGCTACAAGTGTCTGGTTGTTTTTAGGAGGGCCATTTTGACTCACTGTATTAAAGTTATTGCACACGTTTAGGACTTTCAACGTGAGAGCACGAACAATCTTACAGTACGGAAGCCGAGTGGCGCAGCGGAAGCGGCTGGGCCCATAACCCAGAGGTCCGAGGATCGAAACCTCGCTCTGCTACAAGTGTCTGGTTGTTTTTAGGAGGGCCATTTTGACTCACTGTATTAAAGTTATTGCACACGTTTAGGACTTTCAACGTGAGAGCACGACAAATCTTACAGTACGGAAGCAGAGTGGCGCAGCGGAAGCGTGCTGGGCCATAACCCAGAGGTCCGAGGATCGAAACCTCGCTCTGCTACAAGTGTCTGGTTGTTTTTAGGAGGGCCATTTTGACTCACCGTATTAAAGTTATTGCACACGTTTAGGACTTTCAACGTGAGAGCACGAAAAATCTTACAGTACGGAAGCAGAGTGGCGCAGCGGAAGCGTGCTGGGCCCATAACCCAGAGGTCCGAGGATCGAAACCTCGCTCTGCTACAAGTGTCTGGTTGTTTTTAGGAGGGCCATTTTGACTCACCGTATTAAAGTTATTGCACACGTTTAGGACTTTCAACGTGAGAGCACGAAAAATCTTACAGTACGGAAGCCGAGTGGCGCAGCGGAAGCGTGCTGGGCCCATAACCCAGAGGTCCGAGGATCGAAACCTCGCTCTGCTACAAGTGTCTGGTTGTTTTTAGGAGGGCCATTTTGACTCACTGTATTAAAGTTATTGCACACGTTTAGGACTTTCAACGTGAGAGCACGAAAAATCTTACAGTACGGAAGCAGAGTGGCGCAGCGGAAGCGTGCTGGGCCCATAACCCAGAGGTCCGAGGATCGAAACCTCGCTCTGCCACAAGTGTCTGGTTGTTTTTAGGAGGGCCATTTTGACTCACCGTATTAAAGTTATTGCACACGTTTAGGACTTTCAACGTGAGAGCACGACAAATCTTACAGTACGGAAGCAGAGTGGCGCAGCGGAAGCGTGCTGGGCCCATAACCCAGAGGTCCGAGGATCGAAACCTCGCTCTGCTACAAGTGTCTGGTTGTTTTTAGGAGGGCCATTTTGACTCACCGTATTAAAGTTATTGCACACGTTTAGGACTTTCAACGTGAGAGCACGAAAAATCTTACAGTACGGAAGCAGAGTGGCGCAGCGGAAGCGTGCTGGGCCCATAACCCAGAGGTCCGAGGATCGAAACCTCGCTCTGCTACAAGTGTCTGGTTGTTTTTAGGAGGGCCATTTTGACTCACCGTATTAAAGTTATTGCACACGTTTAGGACTTTCAACGTGAGAGCACGAAAAATCTTACAGTACGGAAGCAGAGTGGCGCAGCGGAAGCGTGCTGGGCCCATAACCCAGAGGTCCGAGGATCGAAACCTCGCTCTGCTACAAGTGTCTGGTTGTTTTTAGGAGGGCCATTTTGACTCACCGTATTAAAGTTATTGCACACGTTTAGGACTTTCAACGTGAGAGCACGAAAAATCTTACAGTACGGAAGCAGAGTGGCGCAGCGGAAGCGTGCTGGGCCCATAACCCAGAGGTCCGAGGATCGAAACTTCGCTCTGCTACAAGTGTCTGGTTGTTTTTAGGAGGGCCATTTTGACTCACCGTATTAAAGTTATTGCACACGTTTAGGACTTTCAACGTGAGAGCACGGAAAATCTTACAGTACGGAAGCAGAGTGGCGCAGCGGAAGCGTGCTGGGCCCATAACCCAGAGGTCCGAGGATCGAAACCTCGCTCTGCTACAAGTGTCTGGTTGTTTTTAGGAGGGCCATTTTGACTCACCGTATTAAAGTTATTGCACACGTTTAGGACTTTCAACGTGAGAGCACGAAAAATCTTACAGTACGGAAGCAGAGTGGCGCAGTCGAAGCGTGCTGGGCCCATAACCCAGAGGTCCGAGGATCGAAACCTCGCTCTGCTACAAGTGTCTGGTTGTTTTTAGGAGGGCCATTTTGACTCACCGTATTAAAGTTATTGCACACGTTTAGGACTTTCAACGTGAGAGCACGAAAAATCTTACAGTACGGAAGCAGAGTGGCGCAGCGAAAGCGTGCTGGGTCCATAACCCAGAGGTCCGAGGATCGAAACCTCGCTCTGCTACAAGTGTCTGGTTGTTTTTAGGAGGGCCATTTTGACTCACCGTATTAAAGTTATTGCACACTTTTAGGACTTTCAACGTGAGAGCACGAAAAATCTTACAGTACGGAAGCAGAGTGGCGCAGCGGAAGCGTGCTGGGCCCATAACCCAGAGGTCCGAGGATCGAAACCTCGCTCTGCTACAAGTGTCTGGTTGTTTTTAGGAGGGCCATTTTGACTCACCGTATTAGAGTTATTGCACACGTTTAGGACTTTCAACGTGAGAGCACGAAAAATCTTACAGTACGGAAGCAGAGTGGCGCAGCAGAAGCGTGCTGTGCCCATAACCCAGAGGTCCGAGGATCGAAACCTCGCTCTGCTACAAGTGTCTGGTTGTTTTTAGAAGGGCCATTTTGACTCACCGTATTAAAGTTATTGCACACGTTTAGGACTTTCAACGTGAGAGCACGAAAAATCTTACAGTACGGAAGCAGAGTGGCGCAGCGGAAGCGTGCTGGGCCCATAACCCAGAGGTCCGAGGATCGAAACCTCGCTCTGCTACAAGTGTCTGGTTGTTTTTAGGAGGGCCATTTTGACTCACCGTATTAAAGTTATTGCACACGTTTAGGACTTTCAACGTGAGAGCACGAAAAATCTTACAGTACGGAAGCAGAGTGGCGCAGCGGAAGCGTGCTGGGCCCATAACCCAGAGGTCCGAGGATCGAAACCTCGCTCTGCTACAAGTGTCTGGTTGTTTTTAGGAGGGCCATTTTGACTCACCGTATTAAAGTTATTGCACACGTTTAGGACTTTCAACGTGAGAGCACGAAAAATCTTACAGTACGGAAGCAGAGTGGCGCAGCGGAAGCGTGCTGTGCCCATAACCCAGAGGTCCGAGGATCGAAACCTCGCTCTGCTACAAGTGTCTGGTTGTTTTTAGGAGGGCCATTTTGACTCACCGTATTAAAGTTATTGCACACGTTTAGGACTTTCAACGTGAGAGCACGAAAAATCTTACAGTACGGAAGCAGAGTGGCGCAGCGGAAGCGTGCTGGGCCCATAACCCAGAGGTCCGAGGATCGAAACCTCGCTCTGCTACAAGTGTCTGGTTGTTTTTAGGAGGGCCATTTTGACTCACCGTATTAAAGTTATTGCACACGTTTAGGACTTTCAACGTGAGAGCACGAAAAATCTTACAGTACGGAAGCAGAGTGGCGCAGCGGAAGCGTGCTGGGCCCATAACCCAGAGGTCCGAGGATCGAAACCTCGCTCTGCTACAAGTGTCTGGTTGTTTTTAGGAGGGCCATTTTGACTCACCGTATTAAAGTTATTGCACACGTTTAGGACTTTCAACGTGAGAGCACGAAAAATCTTACAGTACGGAAGCAGAGTGGCGCAGCGGAAGCGTGCTGGGCCCATAACCCAGAGGTCCGAGGATCGAAACCTCGCTCTGCTACAAGTGTCTGGTTGTTTTTAGGAGGGCCATTTTGACTCTCCGTATTAAAGTTATTGCACACGTTTAGGACTTTCAACGTGAGAGCACGAAAAATCTTACAGTACGGAAGCAGAGTGGCGCAGCGGAAGCGTGCTGGGCCCATAACCCAGAGGTCCGAGGATCGAAACCTCGCTCTGCTACAAGTGTCTGGTTGTTTTTAGGAGGGCCATTTTGACTCACCGTATTAAAGTTATTGCACACGTTTAGGACTTTCAACGTGAGAGCACGAAAAATCTTACAGTACGGAAGCAGAGTGGCGCAGCGGAAGCGTGCTGGGCCCATAACCCAGAGGTCCGAGGATCGAAACCTCGCTCTGCTACAAGTGTCTGGTTGTTTTTAGGAGGGCCATTTTGACTCACCGTATTAAAGTTATTGCACACGTTTAGGACTTTCAACGTGAGAGCACGAAAAATCTTACAGTACGGAAGCAGAGTGGCGCAGCGGAAGCGTGCTGGGCCCATAACCCAGAGGTCCGAGGATCGAAACCTCGCTCTGCTACAAGTGTCTGGTTGTTTTTAGGAGGGCCATTTTGACTCTCCGTATTAAAGTTATTGCACACGTTTAGGACTTTCAACGTGAGAGCACGAAAAATCTTACAGTACGGAAGCAGAGTGGCGCAGCGGAAGCGTGCTGGGCCCATAACCCAGAGGTCCGAGGATCGAAACCTCGCTCTGCTACAAGTGTCTGGTTGTTTTTAGGAGGGCCATTTTGACTCACCGTATTAAAGTTATTGCACACGTTTAGGACTTTCAACGTGAGAGCACGAAAAATCTTACAGTACGGAAGCAGAGTGGCGCAGCGGAAGCGTGCTGGGCCCATAACCCAGAGGTCCGAGGATCGAAACCTCGCTCTGCTACAAGTGTCTGGTTGTTTTTAGGAGGGCCATTTTGACTCACCGTATTAAAGTTATTGCACACGTTTAGGACTTTCAACGTGAGAGCACGAAAAATCTTACAGTACGGAAGCAGAGTGGCGCAGCGGAAGCGTGCTGGGCCCATAACCCAGAGGTCCGAGGATCGAAACCTCGCTCTGCTACAAGTGTCTGGTTGTTTTTAGGAGGGCCATTTTGACTCACCGTATTAAAGTTATTGCACACGTTTAGGACTTTCAACGTGAGAGCACGAAAAATCTTACAGTACGGAAGCAGAGTGGCGTAGCGGAAGCGTGCTGGGCCCATAACCCAGAGGTCCGAGGATCGAAACCCGCTCTGCTACAAGTGTCTGGTTGTTTTTAGGAGGGCCATTTTGACCCACCGTATTAAAGTTATTGCACACGTTTAGGACTTTCAACGTGAGAGCACGAAAAATCTTACAGTACGGAAGCAGAGTGGCGCAGCGGAAGCGTGCTGGGCCCATAACCCAGAGGTCCGAGGATCGAAACATCGCTCTGCTACAAGTGTCTGGTTGTTTTTAGGAGGGCCATTTTGACTCACCGTATTAAAGTTATTGCACACGTTTAGGACTTTCAACGTGAGAGCACGAAAAATCTTACAGTACGGAAGCAGAGTGGCGCAGCGGAAGCGTGCTGGGCCCATAACCCAGAGGTCCGAGGATCGAAACCTCGCTCTGCTACAAGTGTCTGGTTGTTTTTAGGAGGGCCATTTTGACTCACCGTATTAAAGTTATTGCACACGTTTAGGACTTTCAACGTGAGAGCACGAAAAATCTTACAGTACGGAAGCAGAGTGGCGCAGCGGAAGCGTGCTGGGCCCATAACCCAGAGGTCCGAGGATCGAAACCTCGCTCTGCTACAAGTGTCTGGTTGTTTTTAGGAGGGCCATTTTGACTCACCGTATTAAAGTTATTGCACACGTTTAGGACTTTCAACGTGAGAGCACGAAAAATCTTACAGTACGGAAGCAGAGTGGCGCAGCGGAAGCGTGCTGGGCCCATAACCCAGAGGTCCGAGGATCGAAACCTCGCTCTGCTACAAGTGTCTGGTTGTTTTTAGGAGGGCCATTTTGACCCACCGTATTAAAGTTATTGCACACGTTTAGGACTTTCAACGTAAGAGCACGAAAAATCTTACAGTACGGAAGCAGAGTGGCGCAGCGGAAGCGTGCTGGGCCCATAACCCAGAGGTCCGAGGATCGAAACCTCGCTCTGCTACAAGTGTCTGGTTGTTTTTAGGAGGGCCATTTTGACTCACCGTATTAAAGTTATTGCACACGTTTAGGACTTTCAACGTGAGAGCACGAAAAATCTTACAGTACGGAAGCAGAGTGGCGCAGCGGAAGCGTGCTGGGCCCATAACCCAGAGGTTCGAGGATCGAAACCTCGCTCTGCTACAAGTGTCTGGTTGTTTTTAGGAGGGCCATTTTGACTCACCGTATTAAAGTTATTGCACACGTTTAGGACTTTCAACGTGAGAGCACGAAAAATCTTACAGTACGGAAGCAGAGTGGCGCAGCGGAAGCGTGCTGGGCCCATAACCCAGAGGTCCGAGGATCGAAACCTCGCTCTGCTACAAGTGTCTGGTTGTTTTTAGGAGGGCCATTTTGAATCACCGTATTAAAGTTATTGCACACGTTTAGGACTTTCAACGTGAGAGCACGAAAAATCTTACAGTACGGAAGCAGAGTGGCGCAGCGGAAGCGCGCGTGCTGGGCCCATAACCCAGAGGTCCGAGGATCGAAACCTCGCTCTGCTACAAGTGTCTGGTTGTTTTTAGGAGGGCCATTTTGACTCACCGTATTAAAGTTATTGCACACGTTTAGGACTTTCAACGTGAGAGGACGAAAAATCTTACACTACGGAAGCAGAGTGGCGCAGCGGAAGCGTGCTGGGCCCATAACCCAGAGGTCCGAGGATCGAAACCTCGCTGTGCTACAAGTGTCTGGTTGTTTTTAGGAGGGCCATTTTGACTCACCGTATTAAAGTTATTGCACACGTTTAGGACTTTCAACGTGAGAGCACGAAAAATCTTACAGTACGGAAGCAGAGTGGCGCAGCGGAAGCGTGCTGGGCCCATAACCCAGAGGTCCGAGGATCGAAACCTCGCTCTGCTACAAGTGTCTGGTTGTTTTTAGGAGGGCCATTTTGACTCACCGTATTAAAGTTATTGCACACGTTTAGGACTTTCAACGTGAGAGCACGAAAAATCTTACAGTACGGAAGCAGAGTGGCGCAGCGGAAGCGTGCTGGGCCCATAACCCAGAGGTTCGAGGATCGAAACCTCGCTCTGCTACAAGTGTCTGGTTGTTTTTAGGAGGGCCATTTTGACTCACCGTATTAAAGTTATTGCACACGTTTAGGACTTTCAACGTGAGAGCACGAAAAATCTTACAGTACGGAAGCAGAGTGGCGCAGCGGAAGCGTGCTGGGCCCATAACCCAGAGGTCCGAGGATCGAAACCTCGCTCTGCTACAAGTGTCTGGTTGTTTTTAGGAGGGCCATTTTGAATCACCGTATTAAAGTTATTGCACACGTTTAGGACTTTCAACGTGAGAGCACGAAAAATCTTACAGTACGGAAGCAGAGTGGCGCAGCGGAAGCGCGCGTGCTGGGCCCATAACCCAGAGGTCCGAGGATCGAAACCTCGCTCTGCTACAAGTGTCTGGTTGTTTTTAGGAGGGCCATTTTTACTCACCGTATTAAAGTTATTGCACACGTTTAGGACTTTCAACGTGAGAGGACGAAAAATCTTACACTACGGAAGCAGAGTGGCGCAGCGGAAGCGTGCTGGGCCCATAACCCAGAGGTCCGAGGATCGAAACCTCGCTGTGCTACAAGTGTCTGGTTGTTTTTAGGAGGGCCATTTTGACTCACCGTATTAAAGTTATTGCACACGTTTAGGACTTTCAACGTGAGAGCACGAAAAATCTTACAGTACGGAAGCAGAGTGGCGCAGCGGAAGCGTGCTGGGCCCATAACCCAGAGGTCCGAGGATCGAAACCTCGCTCTGCTACAAGTGTCTGGTTGTTTTTAGGAGGGCCATTTTGACTCACCGTATTAAAGTTATTGCACACGTTTAGGACTTTTAACGTGAGAGCACGAAAAATCTTACAGTACGGAAGCAGAGTGGCGCAGCGGAAGCGTGCTGGGCCCATAACCCAGAGGTCCGAGGATCGAAACCTCGCTCTACTACAAGTGTCTGGTTGTTTTTAGGAGGGCCATTTTGACTCACCGTATTAAAGTTATTGCACACGTTTAGGACTTTCAACGTGAGAGCACGAAAAATCTTACAGTACGGAAGCAGAGTGGCGCAGCGGAAGCGTGCTGGGCCCATAACCCAGAGGTCCGAGGATCGAAACCTCGCTCTACTACAAGTGTCTGGTTGTTTTTAGGAGGGCCATTTTGACTCACCGTATTAAAGTTATTGCACACGTTTAGGACTTTCAACGTGAGAGCACGAAAAATCTTACAGTACGGAAGCAGAGTGGCGCAGCGGAAGCGTGCTGGGCCCATAACCCAGATGTCCGAGGATCGAAACCTCGCTCTGCTACAAGTGTCTGGTTGTTTTTAGGAGGGCCATTTTGACTCACTGTATTAAAGTTATTGCACACGTTTAGGACTTTCAACGTGAGAGCACGAAAAATATTACAGTACGGAAGCAGAGTGGCGCAGCGGAAGCGTGCTGGGCCCATAACCCAGAGGTTCGAGGATCGAAACCTCGCTCTGCTACAAGTGTCTGGTTGTTTTTAGGAGGGCCATTTTGACTCACCGTATTAAAGTTATTGCACACGTTTAGGACTTTCAACGTGAGAGCACGAAAAATCTTACAGTACGGAAGCAGAGTGGCGCAGCGGAAGCGTGCTGGGCCCATAACCCAGAGGTCCGAGGATCGAAACCTCGCTCTGCTACAAGTGTCTGGTTGTTTTTAGGAGGGCCATTTTGAATCACCGTATTAAAGTTATTGCACACGTTTAGGACTTTCAACGTGAGAGCACGAAAAATCTTACAGTACGGAAGCAGAGTGGCGCAGCGGAAGCGCGCGTGCTGGGCCCATAACCCAGAGGTCCGAGGATCGAAACCTCGCTCTGCTACAAGTGTCTGGTTGTTTTTAGGAGGGCCATTTTGACTCACCGTATTAAAGTTATTGCACACGTTTAGGACTTTCAACGTGAGAGGACGAAAAATCTTACACTACGGAAGCAGAGTGGCGCAGCGGAAGCGTGCTGGGCCCATAACCCAGAGGTCCGAGGATCGAAACCTCGCTGTGCTACAAGTGTCTGGTTGTTTTTAGGAGGGCCATTTTGACTCACCGTATTAAAGTTATTGCACACGTTTAGGACTTTCAACGTGAGAGCACGAAAAATCTTACAGTACGGAAGCAGAGTGGCGCAGCGGAAGCGTGCTGGGCCCATAACCCAGAGGTCCGAGGATCGAAACCTCGCTCTGCTACAAGTGTCTGGTTGTTTTTAGGAGGGCCATTTTGACTCACCGTATTAAAGTTATTGCACACGTTTAGGACTTTTAACGTGAGAGCACGAAAAATCTTACAGTACGGAAGCAGAGTGGCGCAGCGGAAGCGTGCTGGGCCCATAACCCAGAGGTCCGAGGATCGAAACCTCGCTCTACTACAAGTGTCTGGTTGTTTTTAGGAGGGCCATTTTGACTCACCGTATTAAAGTTATTGCACACGTTTAGGACTTTCAACGTGAGAGCACGAAAAATCTTACAGTACGGAAGCAGAGTGGCGCAGCGGAAGCGTGCTGGGCCCATAACCCAGAGGTCCGAGGATCGAAACCTCGCTCTACTACAAGTGTCTGGTTGTTTTTAGGAGGGCCATTTTGACTCACCGTATTAAAGTTATTGCACACGTTTAGGACTTTCAACGTGAGAGCACGAAAAATCTTACAGTACGGAAGCAGAGTGGCGCAGCGGAAGCGTGCTGGGCCCATAACCCAGATGTCCGAGGATCGAAACCTCGCTCTGCTACCAGTGTCTGGTTGTTTTTAGGAGGGCCATTTTGACTCACTGTATTAAAGTTATTGCACACGTTTAGGACTTTCAACGTGAGAGCACGAAAAATATTACAGTACGGAAGCAGAGTGGCGCAGCGGAAGCGTGCTGGGCCCATAACCCAGAGGTTCGAGGATCGAAACCTCGCTCTGCTACAAGTGTCTGGTTGTTTTTAGGAGGGCCATTTTGACTCACCGTATTAAAGTTATTGCACA
Organism: Henricia sp. BOLD:AAB3569; assembly: GCA_037783545.1. Taxonomy (NCBI): domain Eukaryota; kingdom Metazoa; phylum Echinodermata; class Asteroidea; order Spinulosida; family Echinasteridae; genus Henricia; species Henricia sp. BOLD:AAB3569. Next base: position 346,951 of record JBBELK010000306.1, on the reverse strand, counting down.
CGTTTAGGACTTTCAACGTGAGAGCACGAAAAATCTTACAGTACGGAAGCAGAGTGGCGCAGCGGAAGCGTGCTGGGCCCATAACCCAGAGGTCCGAGGATCGAAACCTCGCTCTGCTACAAGTGTCTGGTTGTTTTTAGGAGGGCCATTTTGAATCACCGTATTAAAGTTATTGCACACGTTTAGGACTTTCAACGTGAGAGCACGAAAAATCTTACAGTACGGAAGCAGAGTGGCGCAGCGGAAGCGCGCGTGCTGGGCCAATAACCCAGAGGTCCGAGGATCGAAACCTCGCTCTGCTACAAGTGTCTGGTTGTTTTTAGGAGGGCCATTTTGACTCACCGTATTAAAGTTATTGCACACGTTTAGGACTTTCAACGTGAGAGCACGAAAAATCTTACACTACGGAAGCAGAGTGGCGCAGCGGAAGCGTGCTGGGCCCATAACCCAGAGGTCCGAGGATCGAAACCTCGCTCTACTACAAGTGTCTGGTTGTTTTTAGGAGGGCCATTTTGACTCACCGTATTAAAATTATTGCACACGTTTAGGACTTTCAACGTGAGAGCACGAAAAATCTTACAGTACGGAAGCAGAGTGGCGCAGCGGAAGCGTGCTGGGCCCATAACCCAGAGGTCCGAGGATCGAAACCTCGCTCTACTACAAGTGTCTGGTTGTTTTTAGGAGGGCCATTTTGACTCACCGTATTAAAGTTATTGCACACGTTTAGGACTTTCAACGTGAGAGCACGAAAAATCTTACAGTACGGAAGCAGAGTGGCGCAGCGGAAGCGTGCTGGGCCCATAACCCAGATGTCCGAGGATCGAAACCTCGCTCTGCTACAAGTGTCTGGTTGTTTTTAGGAGGGCCATTTTGACTCACTGTATTAAAGTTATTGCACACGTTTAGGACTTTCAACGTGAGAGCACGAAAAATCTTACAGTACGGAAGCAGAGTGGCGCAGCGGAAGCGTGCTGGGCCCATAACCCAGAGGTCCGAGGATCGAAACCTCGCTCTGCTACAAGTGTCTGGTTGTTTTTAGGAGGGCCATTTTGAATCACCGTATTAAAGTTATTGCACACGTTTAGGACTTTCAACGTGAGAGCACGAAAAATCTTACAGTACGGAAGCAGAGTGGCGCAGCGGAAGCGCGCGTGCTGGGCCCATAACCCAGAGGTCGGAGGATCGAAACCTCGCTCTGCTACAAGTGTCTGGTTGTTTTTAGGAGGGCCATTTTGACTCACCGTATTAAAGTTATTGCACACGTTTAGGACTTTCAACGTGAGAGGACGAAAAATCTTACACTACGGAAGCAGAGTGGCGCAGCGGAAGCGTGCTGGGCCCATAACCCAGAGGTCCGAGGATCGAAACCTCGCTGTGCTACAAGTGTCTGGTTGTTTTTAGGAGGGCCATTTTGACTCACCGTATTAAAGTTATTGCACACGTTTAGGACTTTCAACGTGAGAGCACGAAAAATCTTACAGTACGGAAGCAGAGTGGCGCAGCGGAAGCGTGCTGGGCCCATAACCCAGAGGTCCGAGGATCGAAACCTCGCTCTGCTACAAGTGTCTGGTTGTTTTTAGGAGGGCCATTTTGACTCACCGTATTAAAGTTATTGCACACGTTTAGGACTTTCAACGTGAGAGCACGAAAAATCTTACAGTACGGAAGCAGAGTGGCGCAGCGGAAGCGTGCTGGGCCCATAACCCAGAGGTTCGAGGATCGAAACCTCGCTCTGCTACAAGTGTCTGGTTGTTTTTAGGAGGGCCATTTTGACTCACCGTATTAAAGTTATTGCACACGTTTAGGACTTTCAACGTGAGAGCACGAAAAATCTTACAGTACGGAAGCAGAGTGGCGCAGCGGAAGCGTGCTGGGCCCATAACCCAGAGGTCCGAGGATCGAAACCTCGCTCTGCTACAAGTGTCTGGTTGTTTTTAGGAGGGCCATTTTGAATCACCGTATTAAAGTTATTGCACACGTTTAGGACTTTCAACGTGAGAGCACGAAAAATCTTACAGTACGGAAGCAGAGTGGCGCAGCGGAAGCGCGCGTGCTGGGCCCATAACCCAGAGGTCCGAGGATCGAAACCTCGCTCTGCTACAAGTGTCTGGTTGTTTTTAGGAGGGCCATTTTTACTCACCGTATTAAAGTTATTGCACACGTTTAGGACTTTCAACGTGAGAGGACGAAAAATCTTACACTACGGAAGCAGAGTGGCGCAGCGGAAGCGTGCTGGGCCCATAACCCAGAGGTCCGAGGATCGAAACCTCGCTGTGCTACAAGTGTCTGGTTGTTTTTAGGAGGGCCATTTTGACTCACCGTATTAAAGTTATTGCACACGTTTAGGACTTTCAACGTGAGAGCACGAAAAATCTTACAGTACGGAAGCAGAGTGGCGCAGCGGAAGCGTGCTGGGCCCATAACCCAGAGGTCCGAGGATCGAAACCTCGCTCTGCTACAAGTGTCTGGTTGTTTTTAGGAGGGCCATTTTGACTCACCGTATTAAAGTTATTGCACACGTTTAGGACTTTTAACGTGAGAGCACGAAAAATCTTACAGTACGGAAGCAGAGTGGCGCAGCGGAAGCGTGCTGGGCCCATAACCCAGAGGTCCGAGGATCGAAACCTCGCTCTACTACAAGTGTCTGGTTGTTTTTAGGAGGGCCATTTTGACTCACCGTATTAAAGTTATTGCACACGTTTAGGACTTTCAACGTGAGAGCACGAAAAATCTTACAGTACGGAAGCAGAGTGGCGCAGCGGAAGCGTGCTGGGCCCATAACCCAGAGGTCCGAGGATCGAAACCTCGCTCTACTACAAGTGTCTGGTGGTTTTTAGGAGGGCCATTTTGACTCACCGTATTAAAGTTATTGCACACGTTTAGGACTTTCAACGTGAGAGCACGAAAAATCTTACAGTACGGAAGCAGAGTGGCGCAGCGGAAGCGTGCTGGGCCCATAACCCAGATGTCCGAGGATCGAAACCTCGCTCTGCTACAAGTGTCTGGTTGTTTTTAGGAGGGCCATTTTGACTCACTGTATTAAAGTTATTGCACACGTTTAGGACTTTCAACGTGAGAGCACGAAAAATATTACAGTACGGAAGCAGAGTGGCGCAGCGGAAGCGTGCTGGGCCCATAACCCAGAGGTTCGAGGATCGAAACCTCGCTCTGCTACAAGTGTCTGGTTGTTTTTAGGAGGGCCATTTTGACTCACCGTATTAAAGTTATTGCACACGTTTAGGACTTTCAACGTGAGAGCACGAAAAATCTTACAGTACGGAAGCAGAGTGGCGCAGCGGAAGCGTGCTGGGCCCATAACCCAGAGGTCCGAGGATCGAAACCTCGCTCTGCTACAAGTGTCTGGTTGTTTTTAGGAGGGCCATTTTGAATCACCGTATTAAAGTTATTGCACACGTTTAGGACTTTCAACGTGAGAGCACGAAAAATCTTACAGTACGGAAGCAGAGTGGCGCAGCGGAAGCGCGCGTGCTGGGCCCATAACCCAGAGGTCCGAGGATCGAAACCTCGCTCTGCTACAAGTGTCTGGTTGTTTTTAGGAGGGCCATTTTGACTCACCGTATTAAAGTTATTGCACACGTTTAGGACTTTCAACGTGAGAGGACGAAAAATCTTACACTACGGAAGCAGAGTGGCGCAGCGGAAGCGTGCTGGGCCCATAACCCAGAGGTCCGAGGATCGAAACCTCGCTGTGCTACAAGTGTCTGGTTGTTTTTAGGAGGGCCATTTTGACTCACCGTATTAAAGTTATTGCACACGTTTAGGACTTTCAACGTGAGAGCACGAAAAATCTTACAGTACGGAAGCAGAGTGGCGCAGCGGAAGCGTGCTGGGCCCATAACCCAGAGGTCCGAGGATCGAAACCTCGCTCTGCTACAAGTGTCTGGTTGTTTTTAGGAGGGCCATTTTGACTCACCGTATTAAAGTTATTGCACACGTTTAGGACTTTTAACGTGAGAGCACGAAAAATCTTACAGTACGGAAGCAGAGTGGCGCAGCGGAAGCGTGCTGGGCCCATAACCCAGAGGTCCGAGGATCGAAACCTCGCTCTACTACAAGTGTCTGGTTGTTTTTAGGAGGGCCATTTTGACTCACCGTATTAAAGTTATTGCACACGTTTAGGACTTTCAACGTGAGAGCACGAAAAATCTTACAGTACGGAAGCAGAGTGGCGCAGCGGAAGCGTGCTGGGCCCATAACCCAGAGGTCCGAGGATCGAAACCTCGCTCTACTACAGGTGTCTGGTTGTTTTTAGGAGGGCCATTTTGACTCACCGTATTAAAGTTATTGCACACGTTTAGGACTTTCAACGTGAGAGCACGAAAAATCTTACAGTACGGAAGCAGAGTGGCGCAGCGGAAGCGTGCTGGGCCCATAACCCAGATGTCCGAGGATCGAAACCTCGCTCTGCTACCAGTGTCTGGTTGTTTTTAGGAGGGCCATTTTGACTCACTGTATTAAAGTTATTGCAGACGTTTAGGACTTTCAACGTGAGAGCACGAAAAATATTACAGTACGGAAGCAGAGTGGCGCAGCGGAAGCGTGCTGGGCCCATAACCCAGAGGTTCGAGGATCGAAACCTCGCTCTGCTACAAGTGTCTGGTTGTTTTTAGGAGGGCCATTTTGACTCACCGTATTAAAGTTATTGCACACGTTTAGGACTTTCAACGTGAGAGCACGAAAAATCTTACAGTACGGAAGCAGAGTGGCGCAGCGGAAGCGTGCTGGGCCCATAACCCAGAGGTCCGAGGATCGAAACCTCGCTCTGCTACAAGTGTCTGGTTGTTTTTAGGAGGGCCATTTTGAATCACCGTATTAAAGTTATTGCACACGTTTAGGACTTTCAACGTGAGAGCACGAAAAATCTTACAGTACGGAAGCAGAGTGGCGCAGCGGAAGCGCGCGTGCTGGGCCCATAACCCAGAGGTCCGAGGATCGAAACCTCGCTCTGCTACAAGTGTCTGGTTGTTTTTAGGAGGGCCATTTTGACTCACCGTATTAAAGTTATTGCACACGTTTAGGACTTTCAACGTGAGAGCACGAAAAATCTTACACTACGGAAGCAGAGTGGCGCAGCGGAAGCGTGCTGGGCCCATAACCCAGAGGTCCGAGGATCGAAACCTCGCTGTGCTACAAGTGTCTGGTTGTTTTTAGGAGGGCCATTTTGACTCACCGGATTAAAGTTATTGCACACGTTTAGGACTTTCAACGTGAGAGCACGAAAAATCTTACAGTACGGAAGCAGAGTGGCGCAGCGGAAGCGCGCGTGCTGGGCCCATAACCCAGAGGTCCGAGGATCGAAACCTCGCTCTGCTACAAGTGTCTGGTTGTTTTTAGGAGGGCCATTTTGACTCACCGTATTAAAGTTATTGCACACGTTTAGGACTTTCAACGTGAGAGGACGAAAAATCTTACACTACGGAAGCAGAGTGGCGCAGCGGAAGCGTGCTGGGCCCATAACCCAGAGGTCCGAGGATCGAAACCTCGCTGTGCTACAAGTGTCTGGTTGTTTTTAGGAGGGCCATTTTGACTCACCGTATTAAAGTTATTGCACACGTTTAGGACTTTCAACGTGAGAGCACGAAAAATCTTACAGTACGGAAGCAGAGTGGCGCAGCGGAAGCGTGCTGGGCCCATAACCCAGAGGTCCGAGGATCGAAACCTCGCTCTGCTACAAGTGTCTGGTTGTTTTTAGGAGGGCCATTTTGACTCACCGTATTAAAGTTATTGCACACGTTTAGGACTTTTAACGTGAGAGCACGAAAAATCTTACAGTACGGAAGCAGAGTGGCGCAGCGGAAGCGTGCTGGGCCCATAACCCAGAGGTCCGAGGATCGAAACCTCGCTCTACTACAAGTGTCTGGTTGTTTTTAGGAGGGCCATTTTGACTCACCGTATTAAAGTTATTGCACACGTTTAGGACTTTCAACGTGAGAGCACGAAAAATCTTACAGTACGGAAGCAGAGTGGCGCAGCGGAAGCGTGCTGGGCCCATAACCCAGAGGTCCGAGGATCGAAACCTCGCTCTACTACAAGTGTCTGGTTGTTTTTAGGAGGGCCATTTTGACTCACCGTATTAAAGTTATTGCACACGTTTAGGACTTTCAACGTGAGAGCACGAAAAATCTTACAGTACGGAAGCAGAGTGGCGCAGCGGAAGCGTGCTGGGCCCATAACCCAGATGTCCGAGGATCGAAACCTCGCTCTGCTACAAGTGTCTGGTTGTTTTTAGGAGGGCCATTTTGACTCACTGTATTAAAGTTATTGCACACGTTTAGGACTTTCAACGTGAGAGCACGAAAAATATTACAGTACGGAAGCAGAGTGGCGCAGCGGAAGCGTGCTGGGCCCATAACCCAGAGGTTCGAGGATCGAAACCTCGCTCTGCTACAAGTGTCTGGTTGTTTTTAGGAGGGCCATTTTGACTCACCGTATTAAAGTTATTGCACACGTTTAGGACTTTCAACGTGAGAGCACGAAAAATCTTACAGTACGGAAGCAGAGTGGCGCAGCGGAAGCGTGCTGGGCCCATAACCCAGAGGTCCGAGGATCGAAACCTCGCTCTGCTACAAGTGTCTGGTTGTTTTTAGGAGGGCCATTTTGAATCACCGTATTAAAGTTATTGCACACGTTTAGGACTTTCAACGTGAGAGCACGAAAAATCTTACAGTACGGAAGCAGAGTGGCGCAGCGGAAGCGCGCGTGCTGGGCCCATAACCCAGAGGTCCGAGGATCGAAACCTCGCTCTGCTACAAGTGTCTGGTTGTTTTTAGGAGGGCCATTTTGACTCACCGTATTAAAGTTATTGCACACGTTTAGGACTTTCAACGTGAGAGCACGAAAAATCTTACACTACGGAAGCAGAGTGGCGCAGCGGAAGCGTGCTGGGCCCATAACCCAGAGGTCCGAGGATCGAAACCTCGCTGTGCTACAAGTGTCTGGTTGTTTTTAGGAGGGCCATTTTGACTCACCGGATTAAAGTTATTGCACACGTTTAGGACTTTCAACGTGAGAGCACGAAAAATCTTACAGTACGGAAGCAGAGTGGCGCAGCGGAAGCGTGCTGGGCCCATAACCCAGAGGTCCGAGGATCGAAACCTCGCTCTGCTACAAGTGTCTGGTTGTTTTTAGGAGGGCCATTTTGACTCACCGTATTAAAGTTATTGCACACGTTTAGGACTTTCAACGTGAGAGCACGAAAAATCTTACAGTACGGAAGCAGAGTGGCGCAGCGGAAGCGTGCTGGGCCCATAACCCAGAGGTCCGAGGATCGAAACCTCGCTCTACTACAAGTGTCTGGTTGTTTTTAGGAGGGCCATTTTGACTCACCGTATTAAAGTTATTGCACACGTTTAGGACTTTCAACGTGAGAGCACGAAAAATCTTACAGTACGGAAGCAGAGTGGCGCAGCGGAAGCGTGCTGGGCCCATAACCCAGAGGTCCGAGGATCGAAACCTCGCTCTACTACAAGTGTCTGGTTGTTTTTAGGAGGGCCATTTTGACTCACCGTATTAAAGTTATTGCACACGTTTAGGACTTTCAACGTGAGAGCACGAAAAATCTTACAGTACGGAAGCAGAGTGGCGCAGCGGAAGCGTGCTGGGCCCATAACCCAGATGTCCGAGGATCGAAACCTCGCTCTGCTACAAGTGTCTGGTTGTTTTTAGGAGGGCCATTTTGACTCACTGTATTAAAGTTATTGCACACGTTTAGGACTTTCAACGTGAGAGCACGAAAAATCTTACAGTACGGAAGCAGAGTGGCGCAGCGGAAGCGTTCTGGGCCCATAACCCAGAGGTCCGAGGATCGAAACCTCGCTCTGCTACAAGTGTCTGGTTGTTTTTAGGAGGGCCATTTTGACTCACCGTATTAAAGTTATTGCACACGTTTAGGACTTTCAACGTGAGAGCACGAAAAATCTTACAGTACGGAAGCAGAGTGGCGCAGCGGAAGCGTGCTGGGCCCATAACCCAGAGGTCCGAGGATCGAAACCTCGCTCTGCTACAAGTGTCTGGTTGTTTTTAGGAGGGCCATTTTGACTCACCGTATTAAAGTTATTGCATACGTTTAGGACTTTCAACGTGAGAGCACGAAAAATCTTACAGTACGGAAGCAGAGTGGCGCAGCGGAAGCGTGCTGGGCCCATAACCCAGAGGTCCGAGGATCGAAACCTCGCTATGCTACAAGTGTCTGGTTGTTTTTAGGAGGGCCATTTTGACTCACCGTATTAAAGTTATTGCACACGTTTAGGACTTTCAACGTGAGAGCACGAAAAATCTTACAGTACGGAAGCAGAGTGGCGCAGCGGAAGCGTGCTGGGCCCATAACCCAGAGGTCCGAGGATCGAAACCTCGCTCTGCTACAAGTGTCTGGTTGTTTTTAGGAGGGCCATTTTGACTCACCGTATTAAAGTTATTGCACACGTTTAGGACTTTCAACGTGAGAGCACGAAAAATCTTACAGTACGGAAGCAGAGTGGCGCAGCGGAAGCGTTCTGGGCCCATAACCCAGAGGTCCGAGGATCGAAACCTCGCTCTGCTACAAGTGTCTGGTTGTTTTTAGGAGGGCCATTTTGACTCACCGTATTAAAGTTATTGCACACGTTTACGACTTTCAACGTGAGAGCACGAAAAATCTTACAGTACGGAAGCAGAGTGGCGCAGCGGAAGCGTGCTGGGCCCATAACCCAGAGGTCCGAGGATCGAAACCTCGCTCTGCTACAAGTGTCTGGTTGTTTTTAGGAGGGCCATTTTGACTCACCGTATTAAAGTTATTGCATACGTTTAGGACTTTCAACGTGAGAGCACGAAAAATCTTACAGTACGGAAGCAGAGTGGCGCAGCGGAAGCGTGCTGGGCCCATAACCCAGAGGTCCGAGGATCGAAACCTCGCTATGCTACAAGTGTCTGGTTGTTTTTAGGAGGGCCATTTTGACTCACCGTATTAAAGTTATTGCACACGTTTAGGACTTTCAACGTGAGAGCACGAAAAATCTTACAGTACGGAAGCAGAGTGGCGCAGCGGAAGCGTGCTAGGCCCATAACCCAGAGGTCCGAGGATCGAAACCTCGCTCTGCTACAAGTGTCTGGTTGTTTTTAGGAGGGCCATTTTGACTCACCGTATTAAAGTTATTGCACACGTTTAGGACTTTCAACGTGAGAGCACGAAAAATCTTACAGTACGGAAGCAGAGTGGCGCAGCGGAAGCGTGCTGGGCCCATAACCCAGATGTCCGAGGATCGAAACCTCGCTCTGCTACAAGTGTCTGGTTGTTTTTAGGAGGGCCATTTTGACTCACTGTATTAAAGTTATTGCACACGTTTAGGACTTTCAACGTGAGAGCACGAAAAATCTTACAGTACGGAAGCAGAGTGGCGCAGCGGAAGCGTTCTGGGCCCATAACCCAGAGGTCCGAGGATCGAAACCTCGCTCTGCTACAAGTGTCTGGTTGTTTTTAGGAGGGCCATTTTGACTCACCGTATTAAAGTTATTGCACACGTTTAGGACTTTCAACGTGAGAGCACGAAAAATCTTACAGTACGGAAGCAGAGTGGCGCAGCGGAAGCGTGCTGGGCCCATAACCCAGAGGTCCGAGGATCGAAACCTCGCTCTGCTACAAGTGTCTGGTTGTTTTTAGGAGGGCCATTTTGACTCACCGTATTAAAGTTATTGCATACGTTTAGGACTTTCAACGTGAGAGCACGAAAAATCTTACAGTACGGAAGCAGAGTGGCGCAGCGGAAGCGTGCTGGGCCCATAACCCAGAGGTCCGAGGATCGAAACCTCGCTATGCTACAAGTGTCTGGTTGTTTTTAGGAGGGCCATTTTGACTCACCGTATTAAAGTTATTGCACACGTTTAGGACTTTCAACGTGAGAGCACGAAAAATCTTACAGTACGGAAGCAGAGTGGCGCAGCGGAAGCGTGCTGGGCCCATAACCCAGAGGTCCGAGGATCGAAACCTCGCTCTGCTACAAGTGTCTGGTTGTTTTTAGGAGGGCCATTTTGACTCACCGTATTAAAGTTATTGCACACGTTTAGGACTTTCAACGTGAGAGCACGAAAAATCTTACAGTACGGAAGCAGAGTGGCGCAGCGGAAGCGTGCTGGGCCCATAACCCAGAGGTCCGAGGATCGAAACCTCGCTCTGCTACAAGTGTCTGGTTGTTTTTAGGAGGGCCATTTTGACCCACCGTATTAAAGTTATTGCACACGTTTAGGACTTTAACGTGAGAGCACGAAAAATCTTACAGTACGGAAGCAGAGTGGCGCAGCGGAAGCGTGCTGGGCCCATAACCCAGAGGTCCGAGGATCGAAACCTTGCTCTGCTACAAGTGTCTGGTTGTTTTTAGGAGGGCCATTTTGACTCACCGTATTAAAGTTATTGCACACGTTTAGGACTTTCAACGTGAGAGCACGAAAAATCTTACAGTACGGAAGCAGAGTGGCGCAGCGGAAGCGTGCTGGGCCCATAACCCAGAGGTCCGAGGATCGAAACCTCGCTCTGCTACAAGTGTCTGGTTGTTTTTAGGAGGGCCATTTTGACTCACCGTATTAAAGTTATTGCACACGTTTAGGACTTTCAACGTGAGAGCACGAAAAATCTTACAGTACGGAAGCAGAGTGGCGCAGAGTGGCGCAGCGGAAGCGTGCTGGGCCCATAACCCAGAGGTCCGAGGATCGAAACCTCGCTCTGCTACAAGTGTCTGGTTGTTTTTAGGAGGGCCATTTTGACTCACCGTATTAAAGTTATTGCACACGTTTTGGACTTTCAACGTGAGAGCACGAAAAATCTTACAGTACGGAAGCAGAGTGGCGCAGCGGAAGCGTGCTGGGCCCATAACCCAGAGGTCCGAGGATCGAAACCTCGCTCTGCTACAAGTGTCTGGTTGTTTTTAGGAGGGCCATTTTGACTCACCGTATTAAAGTTATTGCACACGTTTAGGACTTTCAACGTGAGAGCACGAAAAATCTTACAGTACGGAAGCAGAGTTGCGCAGCGGAAGCGTGCTGGGCCCATAACCCAGAGGTCCGAGGATCGAAACCTCGCTCTGCTACAAGTGTCTGGTTGTTTTTAGGAGGTCCATTTTGACCCACCGTATTAAAGTTATTGCACACGTTTAGGACTTTTAACGTGAGAGCACGAAAAATCTTACAGTACGGAAGCAGAGTGGCGCAGCGGAAGCGTGCTGGGCCCATAACCCAGAGGTCCGAGAATCGAAACCTCGCTCTGCTACAAGTGTCTGGTTGTTTTTAGGAGGGCCATTTTGACTCACCGTATTAAAGTTATTGCACACGTTTAGGACTTTCAACGTGAGAGCACGAAAAATCTTACAGTACGGAAGCAGAGTGGCGCAGCGGAAGCGTGCTGGGCCCATAACCCAGAGGTCCGATGATCGAATCCTCGCTCTGCTACAAGTGTCTGGTTGTTTTTAGGAGGGCCATTTTGACTCACCGTATTAAAGTTATTGCACACGTTTAGGACTTTCAACGTGAGAGCACGAAAAATCTTACAGTACGGAAGCAGAGTGGCGCAGCGGAAGCGTGCTGGGCCCAGAGGTCCGAGGATCGAAACCTCGCTCTGCTACAAGTGTCTGGTTGTTTTTAGGAGGGCCATTTTGACTCACCGTATTAAAGTTATTGCACACGTTTAGGACTTTCAACGTGAGAGCACGAAAAATCTTACAGTACGGAAGCAGAGTGGCGCAGCGGAAGCGTGCTGGGCCCATAACCCAGAGGTCCGAGGATCGAAACCTCGCTCTGCTACAAGTGTCTGGTTGTTTTTAGGAGGGCCATTTTGACTCACCGTATTAAAGTTATTGCACACGTTTAGGACTTTCAACGTGAGAGCCCGAAAAATCTTACAGTACGGAAGCAGAGTGGCGCAGCGGAAGCGTGCTGGGCCCATAACCCAGAGGTCCGAGGATCGAAACCTCGCTCTGCTACAAGTGTCTGGTTGTTTTTAGGAGGGCCATTTTGACCCACCGTATTAAAGTTATTGCACACGTTTAGGACTTTCAACGTGAGAGCACGAAAAATCTTACAGTACGGAAGCATAGTGGCGCAGCGGAAGCGTGCTGGGCCCAGAGGTCCGAAGAATCGAAACCTCGCTCTGCTACAAGTGTCTGGTTGTTTTTAGGAGGGCCATTTTGAATCACCGTATTAAAGTTATTGCACACGTTTAGGACTTTCAACGTGAGAGCACGACAAATCTTACAGTACGGAAGCAGAGTGGCGCAGCGGAAGCGTTCTGGGCCCATAACCCAGAGGTCCGAGGATCGAAACCTCGCTCTGCTACAAGTGTCTGGTTGTTTTTAGGAGGGCCATTTTGACTCACCGTATTAAAGTTATTGCACACGTTTAGGACTTTCAACGTGAGAGCACGAAAAATCTTACAGTACGGAAGCAGAGTGGCGCAGCGGAAGCGTGCTGGGCCCATAACCTAGAGGTCCGAGGATCGAAACCTCGCTCTGCTACAAGTGTCTGGTTGTTTTTAGGAGGGCCATTTTGACTCACCGTATTAAAGTTATTGCACACGTTTAGGACTTTAAACGTGAGAGCACGAAAAATCTTACAGTACGGAAGCAGAGTGGCGCAGCGGAAGCGTGCTGGGCCCATAACCCAGAGGTCCGAGGATCGAAACCTCGCTCTGCTACAAGTGTCTGGTTGTTTTTAGGAGGGCCATTTTGACTCACCGTATTAAAGTTATTGCACACGTTTAGGACTTTCAACGTGAGAGCACGAAAAATCTTACAGTACGGAAGCAGAGTGGCGCAGCGGAAGCGTGCTGGGCCCATAACCCAGAGGTCCGAGGATCGAAACCTCGCTCTGCTACAAGTGTCTGGTTGTTTTTAGGAGGGCCATTTTGACTCACCGTATTAAAGTTATTGCACACGTTTAGGACTTTCAACGTGAGAGCACGAAAAATCTTACAGTACGGAAGCAGAGTGGCGCAGCGGAAGCGTGCTGGGCCCATAACCCAGAGGTCCGAGGATCGAAACCTCGCTCTGCTACAAGTGTCTGGTTGTTTTTAGGAGGGCCATTTTGACTCACCGTATTAAAGTTATTGCACACGTTTAGGACTTTCAACGTGAGAGCACGAAAAATCTTACAGTACGGAAGCAGAGTGGCGCAGCGGAAGCGTGCTGGGCCCATAACCCAGAGGTCCGAGGATCGAAACCTCGCTCTGCTACAAGTGTCTGGTTGTTTTTAGGAGGGCCATTTTGACCCACCGTATTAAAGTTATTGCACACGTTTAGGACTTTAACGTGAGAGCACGAAAAATCTTACAGTACGGAAGCAGAGTGGCGCAGCGGAAGCGTGCTGGGCCCATAACCCAGAGGTCCGAGGATCGAAACCTTGCTCTGCTACAAGTGTCTGGTTGTTTTTAGGAGGGCCATTTTGACTCACCGTATTAAAGTTATTGCACACGTTTAGGACTTTCAACGTGAGAGCACGAAAAATCTTACAGTACGGAAGCAGAGTGGCGCAGCGGAAGCGTGCTGGGCCCATAACCCAGAGGTCCGAGGATCGAAACCTCGCTCTGCTACAAGTGTCTGGTTGTTTTTAGGAGGGCCATTTTGACTCACCGTATTAAAGTTATTGCACACGTTTAGGACTTTCAACGTGAGAGCACGAAAAATCTTACAGTACGGAAGCAGAGTGGCGCAGCGGAAGCGTGCTGGGCCCATAACCCAGAGGTCCGAGGATCGAAACCTCGCTCTGCTACAAGTGTCTGGTTGTTTTTAGGAGGGCCATTTTGACTCACCGTATTAAAGTTATTGCACACGTTTTGGACTTTCAACGTGAGAGCACGAAAAATCTTACAGTACGGAAGCAGAGTGGCGCAGCGGAAGCGTGCTGGGCCCATAACCCAGAGGTCCGAGGATCGAAACCTCGCTCTGCTACAAGTGTCTGGTTGTTTTTAGGAGGGCCATTTTGACTCACCGTATTAAAGTTATTGCACACGTTTAGGACTTTCAACGTGAGAGCACGAAAAATCTTACAGTACGGAAGCAGAGTTGCGCAGCGGAAGCGTGCTGGGCCCATAACCCAGAGGTCCGAGGATCGAAACCTCGCTCTGCTACAAGTGTCTGGTTGTTTTTAGGAGGTCCATTTTGACCCACCGTATTAAAGTTATTGCACACGTTTAGGACTTTTAACGTGAGAGCACGAAAAATCTTACAGTACGGAAGCAGAGTGGCGCAGCGGAAGCGTGCTGGGCCCATAACCCAGAGGTCCGAGAATCAAAACCTCGCTCTGCTACAAGTGTCTAGTTGTTTTTAGGAGGGCCATTTTGACTCACCGTATTAAAGTTATTGCACACGTTTAGGACTTTCAACGTGAGAGCACGAAAAATCTTACAGTACGGAAGCAGAGTGGCGCAGCGGAAGCGTGCTGGGCCCATAACCCAGAGGTCCGATGATCGAATCCTCGCTCTGCTACAAGTGTCTGGTTGTTTTTAGGAGGGCCATTTTGACTCACCGTATTAAAGTTATTGCACACGTTTAGGACTTTCAACGTGAGAGCACGAAAAATCTTACAGTACGGAAGCAGAGTGGCGCAGCGGAAGCGTGCTGGGCCCAGAGGTCCGAGGATCGAAACCTCGCTCTGCTACAAGTGTCTGGTTGTTTTTAGGAGGGCCATTTTGACTCACCGTATTAAAGTTATTGCACACGTTTAGGACTTTCAACGTGAGAGCACGAAAAATCTTACAGTACGGAAGCAGAGTGGCGCAGCGGAAGCGTGCTGGGCCCATAACCCAGAGGTCCGAGGATCGAAACCTCGCTCTGCTACAAGTGTCTGGTTGTTTTTAGGAGGGCCATTTTGACTCACCGTATTAAAGTTATTGCACACGTTTAGGACTTTCAACGTGAGAGCCCGAAAAATCTTACAGTACCGAAGCAGAGTGGCGCAGCGGAAGCGTGCTGGGCCCATAACCCAGAGGTCCGAGGATCGAAACCTCGCTCTGCTACAAGTGTCTGGTTGTTTTTAGGAGGGCCATTTTGACCCACCGTATTAAAGTTATTGCACACGTTTAGGACTTTCAACGTGAGAGCACGAAAAATCTTACAGTACGGAAGCATAGTGGCGCAGCGGAAGCGTGCTGGGCCCAGAGGTCCGAAGAATCGAAACCTCGCTCTGCTACAAGTGTCTGGTTGTTTTTAGGAGGGCCATTTTGACTCACCGTATTAAAGTTATTGCACACGTTTAGGACTTTCAACGTGAGAGCACGACAAATCTTACAGTACGGAAGCAGAGTGGCGCAGCGGAAGCGTTCTGGGCCCATAACCCAGAGGTCCGAGGATCGAAACCTCGCTCTGCTACAAGTGTCTGGTTGTTTTTAGGAGGGCCATTTTGACTCACCGTATTAAAGTTATTGCACACGTTTAGGACTTTCAACGTGAGAGCACGAAAAATCTTACAGTACGGAAGCAGAGTGGCGCAGCGGAAGCGTGCTGGGCCCATAACCTAGAGGTCCGAGGATCGAAACCTCGCTCTGCTACAAGTGTCTGGTTGTTTTTAGGAGGGCCATTTTGACTCACCGTATTAAAGTTATTGCACACGTTTAGGACTTTAAACGTGAGAGCACGAAAAATCTTACAGTACGGAAGCAGAGGGCGCAGCGGAAGCGTGCTGGGCCCATAACCCAGAGGTCCGAGGATCGAAACCTCGCTCTGCTACAAGTGTCTGGTTGTTTTTAGGAGGGCCATTTTGACTCACCGTATTAAAGTTATTGCACACGTTTAGGACTTTCAACGTGAGAGCACGAAAAATCTTACAGTACGGAAGCAGAGTGGCGCAGCGGAAGCGTGCTGGGCCCATAACCCAGAGGTCCGAGGATCGAAACCTCGCTCTGCTACAAGTGTCTGGTTGTTTTTAGGAGGGCCATTTTGACTCACCGTATTAAAGTTATTGCACACGTTTTGGACTTTCAACGTGAGAGCACGAAAAATCTTACAGTACGGAAGCAGAGTGGCGCAGCGGAAGCGTGCTGGGCCCATAACCCAGAGGTCCGAGGATCGAAACCTCGCTCTGCTACAAGTGTCTGGTTGTTTTTAGGAGGGCCATTTTGACTCACCGTATTAAAGTTATTGCACACGTTTAGGACTTTCAACGTGAGAGCACGAAAAATCTTACAGTACGGAAGCAGAGTTGCGCAGCGGAAGCGTGCTGGGCCCATAACCCAGAGGTCCGAGGATCGAAACCTCGCTCTGCTACAAGTGTCTGGTTATTTTTAGGAGGTCCATTTTGACCCACCGTATTAAAGTTATTGCACACGTTTAGGACTTTTAACGTGAGAGCACGAAAAATCTTACAGTACGGAAGCAGAGTGGCGCAGCGGAAGCGTGCTGGGCCCATAACCCAGAGGTCCGAGAATCGAAACCTCGCTCTGCTACAAGTGTCTGGTTGTTTTTAGGAGGGCCATTTTGACTCACCGTATTAAAGTTATTGCACACGTTTAGGACTTTCAACGTGAGAGCACGAAAAATCTTACAGTACGGAAGCAGAGTGGCGCAGCGGAAGCGTGCTGGGCCCAGAGGTCCGAGGATCGAAACCTCGCTCTGCTACAAGTGTCTGGTTGTTTTTAGGAGGGCCATTTTGACTCACCGTATTAAAGTTATTGCACACGTTTAGGACTTTCAACGTGAGAGCACGAAAAATCTTACAGTACGGAAGCAGAGTGGCGCAGCGGAAGCGTGCTGGGCCCATAACCCAGAGGTCCGAGGATCGAAACCTCGCTCTGCTACAAGTGTCTGGTTGTTTTTAGGAGGGCCATTTTGACTCACCGTATTAAAGTTATTGCACACGTTTAGGACTTTCAACGTGAGAGCCCGAAAAATCTTACAGTACGGAAGCAGAGTGGCGCAGCGGAAGCGTGCTGGGCCCATAACCCAGAGGTCCGAGGATCGAAACCTCGCTCTGCTACAAGTGTCTGGTTGTTTTTAGGAGGGCCATTTTGACCCACCGTATTAAAGTTATTGCACACGTTTAGGACTTTCAACGTGAGAGCACGAAAAATCTTACAGTACGGAAGCATAGTGGCGCAGCGGAAGCGTGCTGGGCCCAGAGGTCCGAAGAATCGAAACCTCGCTCTGCTACAAGTGTCTGGTTGTTTTTAGGAGGGCCATTTTGACTCACCGTATTAAAGTTATTGCACACGTTTAGGACTTTCAACGTGAGAGCACGACAAATCTTACAGTACGGAAGCAGAGTGGCGCAGCGGAAGCGTTCTGGGCCCATAACCCAGAGGTCCGAGGATCGAAACCTCGCTCTGCTACAAGTGTCTGGTTGTTTTTAGGAGGGCCATTTTGACTCACCGTATTAAAGTTATTGCACACGTTTAGGACTTTCAACGTGAGAGCACGAAAAATCTTACAGTACGGAAGCAGAGTGGCGCAGCGGAAGCGTGCTGGGCCCATAACCTAGAGGTCCGAGGATCGAAACCTCGCTCTGCTACAAGTGTCTGGTTGTTTTTAGGAGGGCCATTTTGACTCACCGTATTAAAGTTTTTGCACACGTTTAGGACTTTAAACGTGAGAGCACGAAAAATCTTACAGTACGGAAGCAGAGTGGCGCAGCGGACGCGTGCTGGGCCCATAACCCAGAGGTCCGAGGATCGAAACCTCGCTCTGCTACAAGTGTCTGGTTGTTTTTAGGAGGGCCATTTTGACTCACCGTATTAAAGTTATTGCACACGTTTAGGACTTTCAACGTGAGAGCACGAAAAATCTTACAGTACGGAAGCAGAGTGGCGCAGCGGAAGCGTGCTGGGCCCATAACCCAGAGGTCCGAGGATCGAAACCTCGCTCTGCTACAAGTGTCTGGTTGTTTTTAGGAGGGCCATTTTGACTCACCGTATTAAAGTTATTGCACACGTTTAGGACTTTCAACGTGAGAGCACGAAAAATCTTACAGTACGGAAGCAGAGTGGCGCAGCGGAAGCGTGCTGGGCCCATAACCCAGAGGTCCGAGGATCGAAACCTCGCTCTGCTACAAGTGTCTGGTTGTTTTTAGGAGGGCCATTTTGACTCACCGTATTAAAGTTATTGCACACGTTTAGGACTTTCAACGTGAGAGCCCGAAAAATCTTACAGTACGGAAGCAGAGTGGCGCAGCGGAAGCGTGCTGGGCCCATAACCCAGAGGTCCGAGGATCGAAACCTCGCTCTGCTACAAGTGTCTGGTTGTTTTTAGGAGGGCCATTTTGACCCACCGTATTAAAGTTATTGCACACGTTTAGGACTTTCAACGTGAGAGCACGAAAAATCTTACAGTACGGAAGCATAGTGGCGCAGCGGAAGCGTGCTGGGCCCAGAGGTCCGAAGAATCGAAACCTCGCTCTGCTACAAGTGTCTGGTTGTTTTTAGGAGGGCCATTTTGACTCACCGTATTAAAGTTATTGCACACGTTTAGGACTTTCAACGTGAGAGCACGACAAATCTTACAGTACGGAAGCAGAGTGGCGCAGCGGAAGCGTTCTGGGCCCATAACCCAGAGGTCCGAGGATCGAAACCTCGCTCTGCTACAAGTGTCTGGTTGTTTTTAGGAGGGCCATTTTGACTCACCGTATTAAAGTTATTGCACACGTTTAGGACTTTCAACGTGAGAGCACGAAAAATCTTACAGTACGGAAGCAGAGTGGCGCAGCGGAAGCGTGCTGGGCCCATAACCTAGAGGTCCGAGGATCGAAACCTCGCTCTGCTACAAGTGTCTGGTTGTTTTTAGGAGGGCCATTTTGACTCACCGTATTAAAGTTATTGCACACGTTTAGGACTTTAAACGTGAGAGCACGAAAAATCTTACAGTACGGAAGCAGAGTGGCGCAGCGGACGCGTGCTGGGCCCATAACCCAGAGGTCCGAGGATCGAAACCTCGCTCTGCTACAAGTGTCTGGTTGTTTTTAGGAGGGCCATTTTGACTCACCGTATTAAAGTTATTGCACACGTTTAGGACTTTCAACGTGAGAGCACGAAAAATCTTACAGTACGGAAGCAGAGTGGCGCAGCGGAAGCGTGCTGGGCCCATAACCCAGAGGTCCGAGGATCGAAACCTCGCTCTGCTACAAGTGTCTGGTTGTTTTTAGGAGGGCCATTTTGACTCACCGTATTAAAGTTATTGCACACGTTTAGGACTTTCAACGTGAGAGCACGAAAAATCTTACAGTACGGAAGCAGAGTGGCGCAGCGGAAGCGTGCTGGGCCCATAACCCAGAGGTCCGAGGATCGAAACCTCGCTCTGCTACAAGTGTCTGGTTGTTTTTAGGAGGGCCATTTTGACTCACCGTATTAAAGTTATTGCACACGTTTAGGACTTTCAACGTGAGAGCACGAAAAATCTTACAGTACGGAAGCAGAGTGGCGCAGCGGAAGCGTGCTGGGCCCATAACCCAGAGGTCCGAGGATCGAAACCTCGCTCTGCTACAAGTGTCTGGTTGTTTTTAGGAGGGCCATTTTGACCCACCGTATTAAAGTTATTGCACACGTTTAGGACTTTAACGTGAGAGCACGAAAAATCTTACAGTACGGAAGCAGAGTGGCGCAGCGGAAGCGTGCTGGGCCCATAACCCAGAGGTCCGAGGATCGAAACCTTGCTCTGCTACAAGTGTCTGGTTGTTTTTAGGAGGGCCATTTTGACTCACCGTATTAAAGTTATTGCACACGTTTAGGACTTTCAACGTGAGAGCACGAAAAATCTTACAGTACGGAAGCAGAGTGGCGCAGCGGAAGCGTGCTGGGCCCATAACCCAGAGGTCCGAGGATCGAAACCTCGCTCTGCTACAAGTGTCTGGTTGTTTTTAGGAGGGCCACTTTGACTCACCGTATTAAAGTTATTGCACACGTTTAGGACTTTCAACGTGAGAGCACGAAAAATCTTACAGTACGGAAGCAGAGTGGCGCAGCGGAAGCGTGCTGGGCCCATAACCCAGAGGTCCGAGGATCGAAACCTCGCTCTGCTACAAGTGTCTGGTTGTTTTTAGGAGGGCCATTTTGACTCACCGTATTAAAGTTATTGCACACGTTTTGGACTTTCAACGTGAGAGCACGAAAAATCTTACAGTACGGAAGCAGAGTGGCGCAGCGGAAGCGTGCTGGGCCCATAACCCAGAGGTCCGAGGATCGAAACCTCGCTCTGCTACAAGTGTCTGGTTGTTTTTAGGAGGGCCATTTTGACTCACCGTATTAAAGTTATTGCACACGTTTAGGACTTTCAACGTGAGAGCACGAAAAATCTTACAGTACGGAAGCAGAGTTGCGCAGCGGAAGCGTGCTGGGCCCATAACCCAGAGGTCCGAGGATCGAAACCTCGCTCTGCTACAAGTGTCTGGTTGTTTTTAGGAGGTCCATTTTGACCCACCGTATTAAAGTTATTGCACACGTTTAGGACTTTTAACGTGAGAGCACGAAAAATCTTACAGTACGGAAGCAGAGTGGCGCAGCGGAAGCGTGCTGGGCCCATAACCCAGAGGTCCGAGAATCAAAACCTCGCTCTGCTACAAGTGTCTAGTTGTTTTTAGGAGGGCCATTTTGACTCACCGTATTAAAGTTATTGCACACGTTTAGGACTTTCAACGTGAGAGCACGAAAAATCTTACAGTACGGAAGCAGAGTGGCGCAGCGGAAGCGTGCTGGGCCCATAACCCAGAGGTCCGATGATCGAATCCTCGCTCTGCTACAAGTGTCTGGTTGTTTTTAGGAGGGCCATTTTGACTCACCGTATTAAAGTTATTGCACACGTTTAGGACTTTCAACGTGAGAGCACGAAAAATCTTACAGTACGGAAGCAGAGTGGCGCAGCGGAAGCGTGCTGGGCCCAGAGGTCCGAGGATCGAAACCTCGCTCTGCTACAAGTGTCTGGTTGTTTTTAGGAGGGCCATTTTGACTCACCGTATTAAAGTTATTGCACACGTTTAGGACTTTCAACGTGAGAGCACGAAAAATCTTACAGTACGGAAGCAGAGTGGCGCAGCGGAAGCGTGCTGGGCCCATAACCCAGAGGTCCGAGGATCGAAACCTCGCTCTGCTACAAGTGTCTGGTTGTTTTTAGGAGGGCCATTTTGACTCACCGTATTAAAGTTATTGCACACGTTTAGGACTTTCAACGTGAGAGCCCGAAAAATCTTACAGTACGGAAGCAGAGTGGCGCAGCGGAAGCGTGCTGGGCCCATAACCCAGAGGTCCGAGGATCGAAACCTCGCTCTGCTACAAGTGTCTGGTTGTTTTTAGGAGGGCCATTTTGACCCACCGTATTAAAGTTATTGCACACGTTTAGGACTTTCAACGTGAGAGCACGAAAAATCTTACAGTACGGAAGCATAGTGGCGCAGCGGAAGCGTGCTGGGCCCAGAGGTCCGAAGAATCGAAACCTCGCTCTGCTACAAGTGTCTGGTTGTTTTTAGGAGGGCCATTTTGACTCACCGTATTAAAGTTATTGCACACGTTTAGGACTTTCAACGTGAGAGCACGACAAATCTTACAGTACGGAAGCAGAGTGGCGCAGCGGAAGCGTTCTGGGCCCATAACCCAGAGGTCCGAGGATCGAAACCTCGCTCTGCTACAAGTGTCTGGTTGTTTTTAGGAGGGCCATTTTGACTCACCGTATTAAAGTTATTGCACACGTTTAGGACTTTCAACGTGAGAGCACGAAAAATCTTACAGTACGGAAGCAGAGTGGCGCAGCGGAAGCGTGCTGGGCCCATAACCTAGAGGTCCGAGGATCGAAACCTCGCTCTGCTACAAGTGTCTGGTTGTTTTTAGGAGGGCCATTTTGACTCACCGTATTAAAGTTATTGCACACGTTTAGGACTTTAAACGTGAGAGCACGAAAAATCTTACAGTACGGAAGCAGAGGGCGCAGCGGAAGCGTGCTGGGCCCATAACCCAGAGGTCCGAGGATCGAAACCTCGCTCTGCTACAAGTGTCTGGTTGTTTTTAGGAGGGCCATTTTGACTCACCGTATTAAAGTTATTGCACACGTTTAGGACTTTCAACGTGAGAGCACGAAAAATCTTACAGTACGGAAGCAGAGTGGCGCAGCGGAAGCGTGCTGGGCCCATAACCCAGAGGTCCGAGGATCGAAACCTCGCTCTGCTACAAGTGTCTGGTTGTTTTTAGGAGGGCCATTTTGACTCACCGTATTAAAGTTATTGCACACGTTTAGGACTTTCAACGTGAGAGCACGAAAAATCTTACAGTACGGAAGCAGAGTGGCGCAGCGGAAGCGTGCTGGGCCCATAACCCAGAGGTCCGAGGATCGAAACCTCGCTCTGCTACAAGTGTCTGGTTGTTTTTAGGAGGGCCATTTTGACTCACCGTATTAAAGTTATTGCACACGTTTAGGACTTTCAACGTGAGAGCACGAAAAATCTTACAGTACGGAAGCAGAGTGGCGCAGCGGAAGCGTGCTGGGCCCATAACCCAGAGGTCCGAGGATCGAAACCTCGCTCTGCTACAAGTGTCTGGTTGTTTTTAGGAGGGCCATTTTGACTCACCGTATTAAAGTTATTGCACACGTTTAGGACTTTCAACGTGAGAGCACGAACAATCTTACAGTACGGAAGCAGAGTGGCGCAGCGGAAGCGTGCTGGGCCCATAACCCAGAGGTCCGAGGATCGAAACCTCGCTCTGCTACAAGTGTCTGGTTGTTTTTAGGAGGGCCATTTTGACTCACCGTATTAAAGTTATTGCACACGTTTAGGACTTTCAACGTGAGAGCACGAAAAATCTTACAGTACGGAAGCAGAGTGGCGCAGCGGAAGCGTGCTGGGCCAATAACCCAGAGGTCCGAGGATCGAAACCTCGCTCTGCTACAAGTGTCTGGTTGTTTTTAGGAGGGCCATTTTGACTCACCGTATTAAAGTTATTGCACACGTTTAGGACTTTCAACGTGAGAGCACGAAAAATCTTACAGTACGGAAGCAGAGTGGCGCAGCGGAAGCGTGCTGGGCCCATAACCCAGAGGTCCGAGGATCGAAACTTCGCTCTGCTACAAGTGTCTGGTTGTTTTTAGGAGGGCCATTTTGACTCACCGTATTAAAGTTATTGCACACGTTTAGGACTTTCAACGTGAGAGCACGAAAAATCTTACAGTACGGAAGCAGAGTGGCGCAGCGGAAGCGTGCTGGGCCCATAACCCAGAGGTCCGAGGATCGAAACCTCGGTCTGCTACAAGTGTCTGGTTGTTTTTAGGAGGGCCATTTTGACTCACCGTATTAAAGTTATTGCACACGTTTAGGACTTTCAACGTGAGAGCACGAAAAATCTTACAGTACGGAAGCAGAGTGGCGCAGCGGAAGCGTGCTGGGCCCATAACCCAGAGGTCCGAGGATCGAAACCTCGCTCTGCTACAAGTGTCTGGTTGTTTTTAGGAGGGCCATTTTGACTCACCGTATTAAAGTTATTGCACACGTTTAGGACTTTCAACGTGAGAGTACGAAAAATCTTACAGTACGGAAGCAGAGTCGCGCAGCGGAAGCGTGCTGGGCCCATAACCCAGAGGTCCGAGGATCGAAACCTCGCTCTGCTAGAAGTGTCTGGTTGTTTTTAGGAGGGCCATTTTGACTCACCGTATTAAAGTTATTGCACACGTTTAGGACTTTCAACGTGAGAGCACGAACAATCTTACAGTACGGAAGCGGAGTGGCGCAGCGGAAGCGTGCTGGGCCCATAACCCAGAGGTCCGAGGATCGAAACCTCGCTCTGCTACAAGTGTCTGGTTGTTTTTAGGAGGGCCATTTTGACTCACCGTATTAAAGTTATTGCACACGTTTAGGACTTTCAACGTGAGAGCACGAAAAATCTTACAGTACGGAAGCAGAGTGGCGCAGCGGAAGCGTGCTGGGCCCATAACCCAGAGGTCCGAGGATCGAAACCTCGCTCTGCTACAAGTGTCTGGTTGTTTTTAGGAGGGCCATTTTGACTCACCGTATTAAAGTTATTGCACACGTTTAGGACTTTCAACGTGAGAGCTCGAAAAATCTTACAGTACGGAAGCAGAGTGGCGCAGCGGAAGCGTGCTGGGCCCATAACCCAGAGGTCCGAGGATCGAAACCTCGCTCTGCTACAAGTGTCTGGTTGTTTTTAGGAGGGCCATTTTGACTCACCGTATTAAAGTTATTGCACACGTTTAGGACTTTCAACGTGAGAGCACAAAAAATCTTACAGTACGGAAGCAGAGTGGCGCAGCGGAAGCGTGCTGGGCCCATAACCCAGAGGTCCGAGGATCGAAACCTCGCTCTGCTACAAGTGTCTGGTTGTTTTTAGGAGGGCCATTTTGACTCACCGTATTAAAGTTATTGCACACGTTTAGGACTTTCAACGTGAGAGCACGAAAAATCTTACAGTACGGAAGCAGAGTGGCGCAGCGGAAGCGTGCTGGGCCCATAACCCAGAGGTCCGAGGATCGAAACCTCGCTCTGCTACAAGTGTCTGGTTGTTTTTAGGAGGGCCATTTTGACTCACCGTATTAAAGTTATTGCACACGTTTAGGACTTTCAACGTGAGAGTACGAAAAATTTTACAGTACGGAAGCAGAGTGGCGCAGCGGAAGCGTGCTGGGCCCATAACCCAGAGGTCCGAGGATCGAAACCTCGCTCTGCTACAAGTGTCTGGTGGTTTTTAGGAGGGCCATTTTGACTCACCGTATTAAAGTTATTGCACACGTTTAGGACTTTCAACGTGAGAGCACGAAAAATCTTACAGTACGGAAGCAGAGTGACGCAGCGGAAGCGTGCTGGGCCCATAACCCAGAGGTCCGAGGATCGAAACCTCGCTCTGCTACAAGTGTCTGGTTGTTTTTAGGAGGGCCATTTTGACTCACCGTATTAAAGTTATCGCACACGTTTAGGACTTTCAACGTGAGAGCACGAAAAATCTTACAGCACAGAAGCAGAGTGGCGCAGCGGAAGCGTGCTGAGCCCATAACCCAGAGGTCCGAGGATCGAAACCTCGCTCTGCTACAAGTGTCTGGTTGTTTTTAGGAGGGCCATTTTGACTCACCGTATTAAAGTTATTGCACACGTTTAGGACTTTCAACGTGAGAGCACGAAAAATCTTACAGTACGGAAGCAGAGTGGCGCAGCGGAAGCGTGCTGGGCCCATAACCCAGAGGTCCGAGGACCGAAACCTCGCTCTGCTACAAGTGTCTGGTTGTTTTTAGGAGGGCCATTTTGACTCACCGTATTAAAGTTATTGCACACGTTTAGGACTTTCAATGTGAGAGCACGAAAAATCTTACAGTACGGAAGCAGAGTGGCGCAGCGGAAGCGTGCTGGGCCCATAAGCCAGAGGTCCGAGGATCGAAACCTCGCTCTGCTACAAGTGTCTGGTTGTTTTTAGGAGGGCCATTTTGACTCACCGTATTAAAGTTATTGCACACGTTAAGGACTTTCAACGTGAGAGCACGAAAAATCTTACAGTACGGAAGCAGAGTGGCGCAGTGGAAGCGTGCTGGGCCCATAACCCAGAGGTCCGAGGATCGAAACCTCGCTCTGCTACAAGTGTCTGGTTGTTTTTAGGAGGGCCATTTTGACCCACCGTATTAAAGTTATTGCACACGTTTAGGACTTTCAACGTGAGAGCACGAAAAATCTTACAGTACGGAAGCAGAGTGGCGCAGCGGAAGCGTGCTGGGCCCATAACCCAGAGGTCCGAGGATCGAAACCTCGCTCTGCTACAAGTGTCTGGTTGTTTTTAGGAGGGCCATTTTGACTCACCGTATTAAAGTTATTGCACACGTTTAGGACTTTCAACGTGAGAGCACGAAAAATCTTACAGTACGGAAGCAGAGTGGCGCAGCGGAAGCGTGCTGGTCCCATAACCCAGAGGTCCGAGGATCGAAACCTCGCTCTGCTACAAGTGTCTGGTTGTTTTTAGGAGGGCCATTTTGACTCACCGTATTAAAGTTATTGCACACGTTTAGGACTTTCAACGTGAGAGCACGAAAAATCTTACAGTACGGAAGCAGAGTGGCGCAGCGGAAGCGTGCTGGGCCCATAACCCAGAGGTCCGAGGATCGAAACCTCGCTCTGCTAC
Organism: Henricia sp. BOLD:AAB3569; assembly: GCA_037783545.1. Lineage (NCBI taxonomy): Eukaryota > Metazoa > Echinodermata > Asteroidea > Spinulosida > Echinasteridae > Henricia > Henricia sp. BOLD:AAB3569. The sequence goes on along the minus strand of JBBELK010000306.1, from coordinate 320,901 downwards.
AAGTGTCTGGTTGTTTTTAGGAGGGCCATTTTGACTCACCGTATTAAAGTTATTGCACACGTTTAGGACTTTCAACGTGAGAGCACGAAAAATCTTACAGTACGGAAGCAGAGTGGCGCAGCGGAAGCGTGCTGGGCCCATAACCCAGAGGTCCGAGGATCGAAACCTCGCTCTGCTACAAGTGTCTGGTTGTTTTTAGGAGGACCATTTTGACTCACCGTATTAAAGTTATTGCACACGTTTAGGACTTTCAACGTGAGAGCACGAAAAATCTTACAGTACAGAAGCAGAGTGGCGCAGCGGAAGCGTGCTGGGCCCATAACCCAGAGGTCCGAGGATCGAAACCTCGCTCTGCTACAAGTGTCTGGTTGTTTTGAGGAGTACCATTTTGAATCACCGTATTAAAGTTATTGCACACGTTTAGGAGTTTCCACGTAGAGCACGAGAAATCTTACAGTACGGAAGCAGAGTGGCGCAGCGGAAGCGTGCTGGGCCCATAACCCAGAGGTCCGAGGATCGAAACCTCGCTCTGCTACAAGTGTCTGGTTGTTTTTAGGAGGGCCATTTTGACTCACCGTATTAAAGTTATTGCACACGTTTAGGACTTTCCACGTGAGAGTACGAAATCGTACAGTACGGAAGCAGAGTGGCGCAACGGAAGCGTGCTGGGCCCATAACCCAGAGGTCCGAGGATCGAAACCTCGCTCTGCTACAAGTGTCTGGTTGTTTTTAGGAGGGCCATTTTGACTCACCGTATTAAAGTTATTGCACACGTTTAGGACCTTCCACGTGAGAGTACGAAATCTTACAGTACGGAAGCAGAGTGGCGCAGCGGAAGCGTGCTGGGCCCATAACCCAGAGGTCCGAGGATCGAAACCTCGCTCTGCTACAAGTGTCTGGTTGTTTTTAGGAGGGCCATTTTGACTCACCGTATTAAAGTTATTGCACACGTTTAGGACTTTCAACGTCAGAGCACGAGAAATCTTACAGTACGGAAGCAGAGTGGCGCAGCGGAAGCGTGCTAGGCCCATAACCCATAGGTCCGAGGATCGAAACCTCGCTCTGCTACAAGTGTCTGGTTGTCTTTAGGAGGGCCATTTTGACTCACCGTATTAAAGTTATTGCACACGTTTAGGACTTTCAACGTGAGAGCACGAAAAATCTTACAGTACGGAAGCAGAGTGGCGCAGCGGAAGCGTGCTGGGCCCATAACCCTGAGGTCCGAGGATCGAAACCTCGCTCTGCTACAAGTGTCTGGTTGTTTTTAAGAGGGCCATTTTGACTCACCGTATTAAAGTTATTGCACACGTTTAGGACTTTCCACGTGAGAGTACGAGATCTTACAATCGTACACACGTTTAGGACTTTCCACGGCCAATCAAACTGGGCAGAGGAACCTTCGGTCAGGTGACCCTAATGCGCCTGCGCGGTTCGGGGCGCCCTTTGGTGGCTGTGAAGTCCTGCAACTTAAGTTGCGGCGAGCGAGGGTGATGTGTGGCGAGAGGTCAAGGCCATGCAAATAGCGCAGGAGCACTGGGCCTTCCCCAAGCTCTACGGCATCATCAGGAATCCTGGACAGCTGCCAGCCATTGCACTCGAATTCATCGGGGATCGATCTTTTATGAAAAATCTAACCTTAGCAGATGCCATAAGGAGAGGACAGCACATGTGGTTCCTGCGGAACTGGCTCTGGATGGCAATCGATATTGCCAAGGGTCTTCACTATCTACACTCCATGGGCTTCCTGCACTGTGATCTGAAACCAAACAACGTCCTCTTATACAAGAACGGATTCATGGGGCGAGCTAAGGTCATTGACCTTGGGCAGGCCTGCAGGACAGTGGAAGGCCCCATGCGCCTGTCTCGGCAGGAACAGCGGGCCAATTTCAAATGGTTCCCGCACGTCCCACGAGAGGTGTTTTCCGGTACGGGAGGTTACAGTGTAGAGGGCGACATTTACTCGTTAGGTTATATCTTGTTGGAGATCGCCAAAGTTTGTTCTTTAACTTTAAGCGACTGGGTCAGGCAGTTGGGTGATCGCTGCCATGACAAGATGCCTTGGAGCCGGCCCTCCATGAAGACCATTATCTAGGAACTTACATCCTTAGCTGTACACGGTCGTTGATTCGCCGTGTACGTGACAAACGCGGGGACTTGGTCGCTAGCCTGCTGGCTTATGCAATCGTAAGAGCCCACCAGTCAGGCGTCAGCAGCGTTTTGAAGGACAAAACACGTCAAGTTTTTTCACCACGGCTTTCGTTAATTCGACGGAACCTTCGCGTTCAAAAGCCAGGGGCCGTTACACCGGAAATCATGACCATTTGTTTGTGGGTATTTTTGGAGGGCCTCAGCAACTTTAAAGAGTCACTCGTCCAGCAGTCCGAGGTGAAGAGACATATGAGAAAGGCCGGGACCAAGACAGACAGACCAGCGTCAACCTTCATCTGCACCAACTGCGAGCAAGGGACTGCCATTCCCGGATTCGACTATACAGCCACACCCGACGCTGCCTAAGAACTATTGATATGCTGATGAGCCATTCTACCGGAGACGATGCCCTGTGACTCGATTGTTGAAGCAGAGGAAATGATCGACACGTATTATCATTTATTATGACATCCTGAACGCTAAAAGTCCCGGAAAATACTCGAGTCCGAAACAAACATCGGCATCAAAGGAGAAATCGGGCCTATAGCGAAAAGTAAAGTGTCCCACGAAGAACAGCTGAAGAAGTACCACGAGAGACACAAGGAACTGCATCTAAAAGAGACAGAGCCACCGACCGCCACTGCGTCTGCGGACATTCTTATCATCGGTGACTCCATGATCAAACACTTGCAAAACTAAGCAAGAAATCAAAGGTGGTTTGCTAAACAAGACTCAGCAGTTATCGTGTAAATACGGCGTGCCGGAGGTAACACAACGGACGACGCCGACACCATGACTGCCAAGATTACGTCTCTCGGGGAAGCGCTTCAGCCAAAGAAAGTGACGATTTCATCAATTATCCACCGTGGAGTCGCGTCAGAATGCTGTCGACGGGGGATTGTATTCCGACGCCCTGAAGAAACCGGCTTCCGAAAATACACAAATTAGTTTTCGGAAGGCAAACCAGTACCGTCTGCAGACACAACGTGAACCCACTCGGAACCACCCATACATCCCATACCACGGGATGAGAGTTCCCCACCACCGCACTCCGAACCAGGAATGGATACAGTATCTACAGGATGTCAGACAACTTCTAAATCCACAAAGAAGGGGTCAAATGTAAGCCTAAAAGATGGCATCATACATAGTCGTAGCGACGGGGACATTTCTTATGCTCACCTTAACGTAAGAAGTATCATCAACAAGTTTGACCAATTGAAGATACTGTTCTCAGGAAAACCATTTTATGTTATATGTCTAAATGGAACTTTCTGTGACGGCACGATGTCGATTTCTGACGGCGAGATCGCACTGCCTGGGTATTCTATCGTTAGAAAAGACAGAAATCGCCATGGAGGCGGAGTAGCCATGTATATAGAGACACGCTAAATGTTACTCGCCGATGTGATCTTGAAAATGATGATGTCGAAGGTATTTGGGTCGAAATTAGGTGGAAGCAAAGACAGCCAGTATTTATGAGTACTTATGAGTACTGTCGAGATTTTAGATAACTTAACCGATATAATTCAAAAGGCGTCCTGTGGATTTAAAGAAATGGTTGTACTCGGTGACTTTAACAGTGATGTAGCGGATGTCAATGCACACAATCCTATACTCTCTTACATGAATCTCTGCCAAATTAATTAGCAGTTAATACAAGAACCAACTCGTGTCACGCAGTTCACCCAAACAACTATTGATCATATTTTTAGTACGCATCCCGATCTTGTTAGCGCATGCGGCGTGTTGCAAACCCTCATAAGTGATCATTTTCTTATTTACGGCATACATAACTGGAAAACGTCTCGCAAAGGGTGTTGTTTAATTAATTTGTTCGACGCCTGAAGGATATTGATATCGAAAGGTTTCATAATAACCTCCGCAATGCTCCATGGGAGTATGTTCTTAAGTGCAACGCATGTAATTACCGACCTATATCAATCTTGCCGATTATCTCTAAAATCCTAGAAAGTTGGATACACTCAAACATGTACTCGTACCTTGATGAAAACAATTTCATAAAACAAATAAAAGTAAAACCAAATTATAACACTGCACTAATCATCTCACCGTATCTGTAACAACAATATACATGTATTAACATTACTTTAGATTAACGCTGTAATTACCCAGGCCATATGGTCGACACATTTACACTCATTAATCATTCAACAAATAGCGAGTGGGAGATTTTTAATCTTTCTTCTAAATTCCACTTGACATATCTGTTTTTTGACTGATGAGTCTTCCAACGACCATGTTGCATAATAAGGGCCTCTGGCGCATGTTTGTTCGCCAAATGAGTTGCACCCCCGGACCTTAGGCTAATATATGTAGACCGTATTCCTTAACATTACTTACACATGTGCGTTTGAGTGCGTCCAAAAACAATTCTCTGCATCTTGTGTAACTCAAAGGTCTATTTGAGCCGAGTTTGTAAGTTTTCGTGGATGAATAAAACGAAACGGGGGTGAATAAGTACTTGTCCTGACCCAGAGAAATGCCAGCAAGGTCTAAATATCGACGTAAAAGTGTGACTGGTGAATATTTATCCTTTGTATCGATCGCATAGAACAGTTGTGTTACCGTCTCTAAATACGTCAGTTTTAGATCTGGGGATGAAAACAGAAATTCCTTCATTATTATCAAGCTCCGACAAATTATTTGCCTTGATATCTACCATTTCGTTGTGACGAAACAACAGAGCGTACCTCAGAGAAACGTAAACGACAGTGCGCAAATCTAAAAGCGAGGCATGAGGACCGGCCATAAGGTCAACGATAGCTTTTACTTGATCGAGGGAAAGGGGACGTTTTTGGACGGGTGGATTGTGCAATTGTCGCTTGCCGCTGACTAAAATGTGTTGGATCATAGGTGCATCGAGTGGGTTGTTCTTGCTATTAACCAAGGAATGAAACCATTTTAAAGCGGCAACTGTAGTGATTAAAACACTATCGGAACCGGCTTTGGATTTGACGTGAGAGAGGTAAGTGGCGATAATCTGTTCGGAATTAGGCAGAGCAGGAATGATGGATTGCGAGTTTAACCAAGAAATGAACTGACGACATTTGTAAAAATAACTAACAATTGTACCCTCTGCTTTAGCAAACACTGCATCCAGGAGAACTCTGCCTTTGACTTCCTGAAATTGTTGGGGAAACGTGAGCCAAAACGGATGCCTTCGAATAACCTGCACAGTGAGAAAAAGAGAAAGTTAGTATCTGAATAAATCAAAATATCAGGAACTTCTGGAATCCAAAAAGGCAGCAGCCACGTGACCAACAAAATTACTGGAACCAAGAAGAGAATTTTTGTTCCTTCCGTGATTAAGGGCAAGAGAACCTACTTCAGTAATTATATCTTTGATCCAAGATCGGTAAAAAGACCAAAGCAAAGGCCAAAACGGTTGAGAAGGCCACCAAGGAAATACGAGTACTCCTCGACATTTACAAAGTTGCATGTGCTTAAGGGTAGAAGGGATTATAACAACAGGCGGAACGAAAAGAACGTTTTCCCCATGCCAGTTATGAGCAAAAGCGTCAACCCCCAAGGAGCCGGGATTCCACAGGCGAGAATAAAAACGGGGCAATTTTGCATTGTAGAATGTAGCGAAGCAATCGATAGTGAATGGACCCCATGAACCACTGATAGTTGAAAAAAATTGACTTGAAAGACACCAATCATCTGTATCGATTAATCTGCTCACGAAATCGGCTTGTTCGTTCTCTGCTTTAGGAACCCAATCTACATCTAATCGAATAGAATGACGCAAACAAATACGAAAAATTTCGATAGCCAGGGTCTGTAAATCGGGCTTCATACTACCTGATTCAATAATTTTTGTAGCGCTTTGACTGTCAGTTAATAGTTTCAAAGCCGACTGACGAATAAGTGGAGCAAAGGACGAAAGGACAAAACGGATAGCTTCCAGTTCACGCCAAGTAGAATTCTGACTAGACTCATGATTAGACCAAAGTTTGTGAGTAGTGTGGATATCGTTGCATATTATGGCGCCCGCACCGGTGGAGCTAACGTCAGAGCAGATGATCTTGTTAATGACTTGGTGAGCAAAATGAAATCGCACGAACTTAATCTCCGATAAGCATGCATTATTAATTGTCAGAGGATCGTCTTCATGCGTGGCCATAGCTATAGTAATTTGACACTGTCGAGTCATAAGTCTGGTGACGTTTCCTACAACAGGAGATAGTGAAATGATTTGTCCGACGAAATAATGCAAATCCCTGATGGTAAGAAATGGAGGTTGGCGAATAAGAAATCCAATCGTTTTGGATATCTTATTAATCCTACGATCGAGAACTTTGAGAGTACCGTGGGCGGTGTCCCATCTCATACCCAGCCAATCGGTAGAATGTACGGGATCCCAATTACTCTTAGCAATGTTATAAACCCAACCAGCTCCGAGGAGATCCGAGCGGATATGGAGAAATGTATCCCTAGCAAGTTTCGCATGTGACGAAGCGTGTTCGGGTTGAGGAACAGACACGAAACCATCGTCGAGAATTCCACAAGATCTCCAGTGCCTAACTAAAGGTTTTAGCAATTTTGTGAAAACGTATGGCGCAGAGGTCAGTCCAAAGGGAAGGACATTAAATTCGAAATATCTTTCGACACCGTCGATGCACCATGAAAACCCCAAAAATTGATGAGAAACTGGGGCAATGTCGACATGATGATAACCCAATTTTAAATCAAAATATATCAAAAGAGCATTAGGCGAAATGAATTGAAGGGCCGTCTTCCACAACAACGTAAGAAGGCTGACATTTTTCCGTAATCCTAGAAGAGGCCAAAAGCTCCAGAACAGATTTAGTCACAAATTCTCTTTCGCGCATAGCCGATTTGTTGTTGGGAAAAAACATCCGAGGCGGGTGTTCAGTGAAGGGGATCATGTAACCGTTCTCGATAATTGAAATGACCATATTAGGAGCCCCCATGTCACGCCAGAATTGCACATTTTCATTCAGTCTGCCTTTAACTTGTATACCATCAGATTGTAACAAAGGCAATTTACTAGGACAATGTACCTCTAGAACATCGTCAAACTTGTTGCATATGTCATTGCTACTGAGACTTGGCTGAGCTTGGGGTACCGGAGTGCCCGCTGGCATCAATCTGCTGCGAAGCGGAGATTGCGGGTTGGTCCGAAGAAAACAGTGCTCTTTGAGAGGCTGGAACTGGCCACGGGGTGGGCTGTCTGAAGCTGGACAGTGGGAAAGCGTTGTTGGCGCTGGCTCTAGCTCGGCCGCGGAACCGGGAGTAGTTGCTAGAGGTGAAGGAGTAGGGGCAATTCCTGGACCAATGCCCTGCTATGCCGCAGGAGAAACACGTGGAGTCAACATATGACATGCCTGTATGTAAAGAAAACAAAAACCAGAGCCAAGAGAAAGAATTCCAAGAGAATAACGTCATCTTTTGTTAGTTACCTAAAGGCAATGGGTCTACACTAAAACTCACTGAACCGTGTATGTGCTTTGCAATGGCACTTTCCAAAGGCCATCATGTTTAGAGCCAATTGCCATAGCAACACGTCACACTTTGTTCTTTTTTATGGGGTGGGTGGATGGGTGGGTGGGTACTTATCAAGAATAGGCGATAAGCGCAACAATGACAGGGTACACGAGACGTGTTTCACTCGGCGTGTGTGCGTTCAAGCTGAATGGGGAGACAACGTGCGCTAAGCACTATAAGGGCACGCATGGGTAACCGCGATACAAAGCAGGAATGTACACCAGGTCTATGAGTGAAATTCCATGGGACAATGAATATGTAAATTGTTGCACGCTTGGTGGACCAAACAAACGAAACTATATTCAAGTGCATAACGTTAAATCGTTTAAACGCTTGGGTGTTATTATTTACGAAACCTTAAAGGGCCCTTATTTAGGATTTGTATCAATGAAATCTATGCTTTAAAACCACTCTACTCAGTTAAAGTCATAATAATCCTATTTGGAGCTGGCTTTGGGGGTTAAAACAAAGGTTTTTAGTTTTTATGCTAATGCGAATATGCATATTCATGACCAACGTCACGATGTCACAAGAGGCAAACACAGGAAAATCACATTTAACTGTGCACAAAAGATTCCACTTTTTTCTCAATTTTCCTGAAACTTTTGTAATCCATGGATGTTTGAGTTTGTTTTACATGTTGCCTGCTGTAAGCCATGACAAAACTGGGGTAGAAACTGCAAGCAATTTGCCACAAGTCCAACTTGAAGTCTTATGTTTTTTCTTAAATTTTCCCTTCTGTCTTCTTTATGTGATGCACTCAAAACAGCACCCTCTGTCTGTGATTTATTGCAATGAAATCTTCAAAGTTGAAAAAGGCCACCTTTTATTGATTTTACATCCAAACGAACAATAGTACGTCTTGCTGAACAAGTAATCCGTCATTATGAAGCAAAGCTTAGGCACAAAGTTGTTTAGCATGTCACAGGTGGAACCAACATGTCGAATATGTAAAGAAGAAAGTTTTCTCGAAATTAGCTATGTTAAACAGATTTCGGGACTGTGTAACTCAAAAGCACATGCACACCCTTAGGCATAAAAAACAAAATGTTATGTTGGCGTAACGGGCCCCCAAAAATAGGGTAGGTAGGTAGGGATATTTTTTTTTTTTTTTTCTCCCAGCAACGAAAATGACATGAAAAAGTGGAAACCAAAATCAGACAAAATGCTGGCCGTTTCATCTGATTCCACATCTTTGTATGGACCCGCTTCTTCCTTTGACGATTGTATTTTCAGCACCGTGTACCCCACCTTGACATCGTCGGCGCAGCTCTGGGCGATTAACCTCAGCTGTTGACTCAATATCCGTTTTAAGCGATCAAAAATTACCGCAGATGGAAACACTGTACGCTTCGGAACCGGACGCCATGTTGATGCGACTGTGTAAAACACGGAGCCGGGTCGCCGGGGTCACAAAATAGTTTACAATTTTTAGAATGTATATATATATCAGTTTTTATTGTGTAAAATGCTGAAAAAATAATTAAAATAATTTATATTGTAACAAACTATTTTTTAAACACAAAATAAATAGCCAAATATTTTAAATATTGTATGTAGCTGTCCGCGCCGTGCAACAGTCTAGAACGAGACTACCATATTTTTCATGTAGAGCTCCTTCGGTTCAGCGAGCGTGAGGCTGCTCTCTGAGTGGGAGTCGGGGACGCGACTATACATGTACAATGTATACTTGGTGCATCTATCTCCGTATCGATATCACACCTGTACATGTACATGTACATTGTTGTAGAGCCTGCGCAATCTTCTGCTGCATATGTTCGATCGTTGGTGCAACAATGTGCACTCATAGGCTGCGTTCGGGCGTGTACTCGTGTTAACACGAGTTATATACTCCTGCGCGCGTGAACGGCAAGAATAACGACACCCGGGTCAGTGAGAGTATGCTCTCGGTACTCCCCAACAAATGGGGAGTGTGCTCTTACTCCCGACGAATGCCATGTGATTAGTACAAAGATGGCGGGATATAGGTTGGATTTTTGGTGAATTTGTTAAACGTGTCAACTGGATAACTGAAACAACAACTCACTAATGTTTGTTTTGGACGGCATCAAAGGTTCCCACGACTTACGGCCTGTATTTCCTCAGTTTCTTTTGAGCAGTAAAACGGCGTTTTTGTGTGCAGTGATTGCCATTCGCGCATGCGTAATGCCGACTTGCCGTTCGCGTGATGTGACCCGAGTGCAATGCGCACGCATTACTCCCGAGTAACGAGAACTGCACGCCCGAACGCAGCCCAAAGTTCCACGCGCGCCAGCGTCAGACAAGTCAATACAACAACGAGAAACGGTCAGAAATGGTTTCAAACGTATTTATAACTCATTTATATAGATTTTAATCATTAAATTTCTTCCCTTGAAAAAAATAAAAATATCCAGGGTCGGCCGTATTTTTAGGGTCGGTCGGGTTACGCCAACATAACATTTTTTGTGTTATGCCTTATGTTAAGTTTAGTCATGCCTAGTCTAGATTAGTGTTGCACAGTACGGGTTGACCGTTACGCATCTCATAACACTGTCTTGAACAAATGCCTCAGACGTGCAGCCATAATAATACTGAAATGCGATTTTCTAACTCCATCAGTTGACATGTTTAAAAAGCTCGACTGGCTTGCCTATAAAGAGAGAGTTAAATACAAGAAAGCTATATTTGTCTTTAAAAGCATCAATTCCTTGGCCCCGCAGTATATGGCAAGTATATTTACACCACACGTACAAACTCGAGAAACTCGTCAATCTGCCGAAAAGACACTGAAAATTCCCTTTTCAAGAAAGGAGTCTTACGCCTCAAGTTTTTTGCTGTAACTGGCGCCGCAATTTGGAACAGCCTTAGTGCACACATTAGAACTATGTCTTCTTTGAGCTCATTTAAATCGGCACAACGCCAAACATACATAATATTCACATGATCAACTTCAAGGGAGAAATACTAATTGACGGAGTCGTATGACTTGGTTGCCATAAAATTAAACTTTAATAATGGAGCCGGAGGGGAATTTTACCAGTTTGTTTGCGAGTTTTTAGGCCTCCCCGTAATTAGCGTAAATTTCAGTGTCACGTGCATGTATAATGTGTTGATGTTTTTGTAAATTGTTGATGTTGTAGTTGTTGTATCTTATTTCAGTTTGTTTGTGATTGTGAAGTTGTTTAATTTAATATTATTATAATAATATTTGTTTTATGAGTGTTTGCAGGGCCCCAATGGAAACCAGTTTTTGTAAACTGTTTGTGTACACCCTAGGTAAATAAATGGAATACATAAATCAATAAATAAATAAACACCGTGGTGCTGAAGAGAATTTGTTTTTTTATCAGCACATTTTTCGATCTCGGATGAAACCACAGTTGATGAAACAAAGTTTTAGCATGTCCCAAGGGCGAGTTTGTTTCGGACAGATCCAGATTCAGATCTGCGCAGTTGAGAGCAGTTTCGTTTGTTACTGCGCGGTATTAAACTGGGGGTATCTAGATTCGGATCTGTCATGAAACAAACACGCCCTAAGACAGTGTAGAAATGAGTCAAACGTGTGTATTGTGACGCAAATACCGTGCGAACAAAACAATGACGCGCGGGCAGCGTAGGCAGCGCGTAACACATTGAACGCGCATAGCGCAATATTCGTTATCATTATTGCGTCATCGAAAGAAACGCACTTCTCATCTCCACAACAAACAAAAACACCGATTTTTGCACTTGATGTACCTCATGATAAACAAACGTCGGTGACTTTCAATTCGCTTTTCAAGTGAGAAGGTCTCTTTTACGTATTGCTGCGGCAATAAGTGCTTTTCGATTGCGCAAAACGCGAAAATTGGATACTTGTTTTTAGAACCAGTCAACAAGTGACTGAACCGAGAAAGGTGAATTGTAAGTTTGTCTTTTACTTTCCAAAAAATAAACTGGTGGCACTTTCTTTATTCTCCGTTCTTGGAACTTGGGAAATACAGTGGTCCATAATTCTATACTATATACCGCATCAAATAGCCGCCATTTCGTGGGGCAGTTTGTTTGTTCCTTGAGGACATGCATGGTTGCACATATTGTGCTTCCATTGTTGAACCGGTTTAAGTAACAAAAGGTGGCCCACGAAATGGCGGCTATTCGATATGGTCTATTAGTACATGTAAAACCAATGGACGAAAATAACAAAATAGCTTATCTATTTACGATCGTCCATAAATAAAATAGTATAGGCCTGGGCCTATTATAGTACCCCGTTTCATATAAGAGATTAAAAGTGTTATTTTTATCAAACCACTTACTATAGTGTTACTCTTGGGGGGCTGGGGGGCATTCCTTACTTTTAGGCCACCCATTTTTGTAATAACTTTTATAGCTGTAAAACTAAATTTTTTTGGGGGGGGGGGGGGGGTGGGGGAGGGGGAGAAGGGGTGGGGGAGGGGGAGTGGGGGGGGGCGGGGCATGGCGGTTGGCGTTTTCGAAGCCCCAACTGCGGTGGGGTCGGGAGCCCGCTTAAGGCCCCGGGAAATTTTGGATTATAGATGCTCTGTGGTGCAAAGGTATGGAAACGTAGATAGTTATCTTGTACGTGGGTGATTCCATAAATTAGGGTACCAACTTGTGACATGCACATTTGAGGCCCTAAATCCATAAATCATCACCATTCATCCTTTATTTTGTAAAACCATTTATTAAATGTGCATATTTACTCAGTTTCCTAAAAGTTATGGTATATAAGTTCTTTTCAGGGGTTAATAATCATGTATACCCTCTAAATATCTACATTCATAGAAAAATTATTGGTTTCTCGCGTAAGGGGGGACACCAAAATGCCCTTTTCTCATTAGAACCAGTGTAATATTTGTTTCATACCATTTATGTGTTTATTTTTGAAGATGTAGTCAATTCCAAGCTAAAAACTCAATTGATTAGTCTGTCAGTGTTTTCATTACACTTTTATGGCACAAAAACAAATGTTTCACGTGTAAGTATTTTTTGGGGACACCAAAGTTGTTTTGCCAAAATTTTCAAATTGTGAAACAAGTTTACAAAATGTTTTGTGCTGTATGTTTAAAAGGCTTCACGAAAATAAATTTTTGCTAGAAAAGTCCGTATGTTAAGCTAAGCAAATATTGTTATAGTAACTGTAAAGTGTCATGACCTAAATATTAGGGGGACACCAAAGTGGTCCGACGAAAATCAGAATGACCATATTTTTATTGTTTGCCTAAATTTCCATGTCCAAACATTGAAGTGATTTGAAACTAAGTACAGGCTTACAATATGCATGGAAATTGAAAAGTTGTGGCAGTCGATGTGGCCAGAACACTTAAAAGTTACGTACACATGTTTCACGCGTAAGAGGGGACACCAAATCTTACACGTGAAACCATTTTTTGCCAAACCTTTTGTAGTACGAAAATATCAATTTGTTCATCAAATGTGGGTTTTATTGTCAAAAGCAATGTGTTTACAAATAACCAAGCTAACCCACCGAAAACAAGGAAAATCTTAGTTTTAAAATGATGTGTTTAAATGTCACAATTTTTTTCCTAAAAAGTGATAATTTTAGCCTATTTTTAGTCAGAATTAGGACAACGCATATTCATGATACCAATTTTTAAAGTTTTGTTTAGTACAAATTGATGTTGGTGACACAAGCAAAACTAAAAAATAAACATGTGGACTAAAGTAACTTGACAATTCAACATGAAAGTACAATCTACCCATTCATGCCATTGGGGCCCGAATTTATGGAATCACCCACGTACACGATAGTTACCGTTTACGTACAAGATAACTAAAACCTATTTGAAGTGAGCCGTCGATTCAGCCATTAGCGGCCCGCTGATTCAGCCGCCGATTCAGCTGCACAGTCGAAAATGATGGAAAATCCAGAATATATACACCAGAGGATGTTTATCACCTTAGGCTTAAATAATAATAAGAATAAGAATAAGAACCCTGGATGCTATAAAAAGGCGACATGACGGGAAACCTTTCCACAGAGACCACTGAAATTTCGGCAAGAATCACTCAAATTGACACCAAAGTTCTCTACCCAAAGCTTCAAAAAATGGTTCCAGACCTAAGAGAAACGGTTCTAGATCTAAACAAATGGTTTATGACCTAAACAAATGGTTTATGACCTAAACAAATGGTTTTTGACCTTACAAAAATGGTTTTTAACCTTAAAAATATTAGGGCGACACCAAATTGTCGCCCTACTAGAGCGTGTCGCCCTACTAGAGCGTGTCGCCCTACTAGAGCGTGTCGCCCTACTAGAGCGTCTCGCCCTACTAGAGCGTCTCGCCCTACTAGAGCGTGTCGCCCTACTAGAGCGTGTCGCCCTACTAGAGCCTTTATACACAAAACCTGTCGCCCCAATAGGTAAAACAAAGTTTTAATAGCAATCTTATAAAGCGCCGAATGCCAGGGCCTCTAGGCGCTTTACAGTATATACCAAAGCGATAACATACAGTCATATACATGTACATAGATAAAAAAAAAAATTAAACGTTAAACGTCGGAACGGAACAATTTCATCATTTTACTACATGTTCGGACCTACTCCTCTTCAACTTAAAATATCCAATTGATCCTGATCCAAGACACACCTAATGTTGGTTTAGCTTCAGCCGCTCACTAATTAGTACTTAATTAAGGTGTTATAGAGACCCCTCACCAAAGAGTTAAAAAGTAAAGATTGTTCACAAAAATATTTGAACGCACATCATTAAAATAATTTGTTCCATTCATTTTGTACAAATTAACAACTTTTATTGCATTTTCTAATCGATTCCACTCCCATAAATAGACTCCTGCCAATGAGCTAAAAGTTTTTTAAAAATTAAAAAAATATCAGAATGCACATCTTTAAAACAATTTCTTCCCTTCATTTTGTACAAATTAAAATGCATTTTCTAATTGATTTAGTCTCGGGAACACTAAATTTTGGTTTCAGCTTCAGCCGCAAAATATTTTGTACGTAAATGAGGAGTTAAAGGGACCCCTCCCCAAGGAGATAAAAAGAGGATTTTTCACCAAAATATTCGAACTCACATTTTCAAATCAATTTGTTCCCTTCATGTTGTATACAAATACAACATGGTATGATCATGGTTTGATGGCAGATAGTGAAAACTAACGACCCCGAGGTGGTGGATGATTGGCACTATCTCCCGAGGCGTAATTCACTATTTTCCATGAAAACCATGTTGTATTTGTTTTACTATACCTCATAAATATTCATCAGGTAGCCACGGTATTTCATGACTTGGTGCAAACTTTGGCATAGAAGCGGCGTATAAAGTCGTTTAATTCTTGTTCTTCCAACTGTTCTACTTCATTTATGGTCATTCCCCTGTATTCTCCGTATGTTGCAAGTATGCAAACTGCATTTTCGACTGCTCGTTTTGTTTCTTTAGCGTCTTTTCTGTCCAAAATTTCGTCAAGTTCTTCCTCTGTTAATATCGCAAAGCGAGCACCACCGGACGCCATTTTGATTTATGCTGTAATAGACTGGTACAGTGACTCTTTCACTAATCTCTACTGCACAAACGAGAAGCGCATGCGTCGTCGGTAAAAAGATCACAGTGTACCGGGACAAATCTAGGCCGTGTGTTAGTACAAATTAACAACTTTTAATGCATTTTCTAATTGATTATACATGTGCTCCAGGGCACACTTATCTTGGATCAGGCTTAGCCTCACATTATTTAGTACCTAATTAAAGAGTTAAAGAGATCCCTCCCCACTCCATAATAAGCTTAAAAGTGAGGATTTTTCATTTTGTATATAACACCTTTTAATGCATTTTTTTAAATTGATTGTACTCCCCGGCGCACTTAATTTTGGTTTCAGTTTTAGCCGCACAATATTTAGTGCTAATGAAGAGTCAAAAGGACCCTTGCCCAAGGAGCTAAAAAGTGAAGATTTTCAACATTAATTTGTTAAATAAATTAAGCACCCAAATTGTTTTTAAAATGGCGTTCTGATATTTTTGTGAACAATTCTCACTCTTTAGCTCTTTGGGGAGGGATTCCTTAGCTATACTTGGGGAGGGATTCCTGTTATCAAAGTGGTTTATATCACACCGGTATTGATAATTCCTTCTTTCAAGTTAACCACCGTAGATATTTTCTTACTTTGTCAATAATTCCGTTTCCACGTTGCAATACATTTAAGAATTCTTTTTTTACATCGATTTCCTGCTTTGAGGAACTCATTGCCAATTGAAATTCGTTACTCCACACCATTCTCCTCTTTCAAAAAAGCAGACAACAGTTTCCTACTTGAGTAATGGCACATGACTGGGACAGTCGGTGGGGGAAAAGATTACCTAATTTTTCTCTTGTTTTTAGTATCTCTAATTTTGTATGTTGTATATTTATATGTATTAATGTATTTTCTAAATTATTGTACGTTGTGTTTCTATTTGTTTGT
The DNA here is from genome assembly GCA_037783545.1 of Henricia sp. BOLD:AAB3569. NCBI lineage: Eukaryota > Metazoa > Echinodermata > Asteroidea > Spinulosida > Echinasteridae > Henricia > Henricia sp. BOLD:AAB3569. The sequence goes on along the minus strand of JBBELK010000306.1, from coordinate 304,794 downwards.
GGATAGAGCCTACACCTCTAACTGATGTGCTATAGTACTTAGGCAGACCGAACCTGTTGGTGAATGGTGTCAGTAAAAAACTAACTTTCCTCCTCAGTCTGGCCTTCTCCACATTTATCTTATTACTGTTTTAATTGTATTTTCCTTTCTTTTATCGGGTATATGAAATATTGTGTTTTTTTTGTGGAGAGATACTAACAATAATAACTACTTAATTAGGTACTCAATTATGTGCGGCTGAAGCTGAAACCAAAATTAAGTGTGCCGGAGAGTAGAATGAATTAGAAAATGCATAACAATTTAAAGTTGTTACAAAATGAAGGAAACAAATTGTATTTTGCGACTGAAGCTGAAACAAAAATTTAGTTTTCCCGCGACTAAAATCAATTAGAAAATGCATTAACAGTTTTTAATTTGTACAAAATGAAGGGACGAAATTGTTTTACAGATGTGCCTTCTGATATTTGTTGAGTTTTTTTTTTTTTTTTTTTTAACTTTTTAGCTCATTGGGAGGGGTCCCTTTAACTCGTTAATTAGGTACTAAATAATGAGCGGCTGTAGCTAAAACAAAACCTAAGTGTGCCCTGGAGTGTTGTTAATTTGTACAAAATGAATGGCACAAATTATTTTAATGATGTGCGTTCGAATATTTTTGTGAACAATCTTTACTTTTTAACTCTTTGGTGAGGGGTCCCTTTAACACCTTAATGAAGTACTAATTTGTACTGAACCAAAATTAGCTGTGTCCTACTTCAGGATCAATTAGAATTGATCCTCTTCAAGTTGAAGAGGAGCAGGTCGGAACATGTTGTAAAATTATGAAATTGTTCCGTGTACGTGTACATACACGTGTGGTAAACATCATCTGGTGTATGTATTCTGGATTTTACATCATTTTCGAATGTGCAGCTGAATCGGCGGCTGCATCAGCGGGCCGCTAATTTGGCCGATCGGCGGCTCACTTCAAGGTTTTAGTTATCTTGTACGTACACGATAGTTATCTTGTACGTACAGATATGTGTACGTACACGATAATTAACGTGTATACGTACACGATAATTAACGTGTACGTACACGATAATTAACGTGTACGTACACGATAACTATCGTGTACGTACACCGCCCCTGCCTCGATCCTGGATCCGATCCTGGATCCGCCCCTGCCTCCCCCTTGCTAAGTCAAAAAATGTCACAGTATTTGCTGTATTTAATTTGTATTTTCAATATTATTTTTAGATCGCTATGAATCGACCACATCGGTACTCACAACACCATTCTTTGCCTGCTAACCACCCGTTCCGGCAGAAGAGCTTGTAAGTTCATTTCATTCGAAGAGACGAAGCATTGTCCTTTCATGTACTCGATTTTAATTGCAGAAACAGTGTTTAAAACGATAAGTCATTAAAATATATTTCAGATTCAACATTTTCATCATTTAGTACTTCATCAATGTACATGTATATAGCTATCAAGCTCATGCCTTGTTACTGTCATGTTGATACAGGTTTTTCCGTGTATTTACGGTACCTCTTCGTCGGCTCTTTCTCTGCTGCACCCCTGGTTACGAGGAACCCTACAGACCCCCGGTCAAACCTTCGGGTGATAGCCAGCCTAACGTTTACAGGCAAGGCCCAACATTTGGGGGTGGAATACAGAACATTCAACATCGTTTCCAACGCAAGGTGGCGCCTTCTCCCTATCCACCATCTCCCAAATTCGCCCCCAGACTAAATCAGGTAGGTTTATAGACTATTCCGACGAATAAAAACTGCGGTGTATCTCCAGTGTGTTTACATGACGTCACAATAGAAATACACCGCAGTAACAATGGAATAACCACAAGAGGGCGGGCTCACTAAATGTTGCTCGGATTACACTATTGACAAATTTCAAAAGCACTGGCAGCCTCGTTTTGTAGACGCCGACTGAAGACATTGGGTGAGGTCACAATTCTATGTGTGTTACGTGTTAGTGTTAGTGTTACAGATCTGTTAACAGATATATTAACACGGCATTAATCTCGACCTCTAACTGAACGTCCATGTTAACACCGTGTTAACAGATCTGTTAACACGGTGTTAACACAATGTTAATTGTCTGCACTGTACATAGGGCGAAGTCACAACTCTGGGTTGCGTGTTAGTGTTAGTGTAACAGATATGTTAACTTAATCAGAACTGTGACCTCAGAACAAACATCGTGTTAACTCGATGTTAACATGGTGTTTAGGACGTGTTAGAGTTACATCTCATGTTAGTTCAACACATCATGTTACAGATCGCTTTAGTGTAACAGATTTGTTAATTTTGATTAATTTATAACTTTTGTGATTGTAATAAATTAAATTTCATTTTTCAACACAACTTATAAGTGTTGGATCTTGCATTTTACCCACAATTGAGACATTTGTTTGGCTCCGTAAAGGTTTTGAAAATTTCAATCACTTAGTGGTTAAGCTCGTGTAACACGGACCGGAGGTCACAAATATGTGTGTTAGTGCTGAAAGTCGTACAGAACCCTACCGACTTGACATTTCCCAGGATGCCGAATCAACAGATATGTTACACTAACACTAACACGGTTTCTCGAGACGCCGATTTAACTCGATGTTAACATGATGTTAACTTGGTGTTAACTGATCTGTCACACTAACACCCAACACGGGAATGCGCCCTCACTCGCTGCAATTTGCGGTTCTGTGCACGACTTTAAACACGTCCTGTTAACACGGCGTTTGTTCTGAGGTCACAATTCTGATTAAGATACAGATCTGTAACACTAACACTAACACGTAACACACAGAATTGTGACCTCACCAATTTTCTTACGTAAATCACGCGTCTTGTCTACCGTACATTTAACCACATGAGAAGGCACGGAGACTCTCAATTTTATGACAATTTGAAATTCCTCTATAAAACGCACATTGTCAGATAACCAGTGAATTTTTAGTCCCAGATACCGCGGCTAACGACGTCACACTTTTGTAATCTATCTGTGTTGCGACCAAGTCGTCAGGGAAGTAACTACATTGCTAGTGTTTCCCCAAAGGTTTTGACCTATTCAACAATATGGGGTATCGTATGATCTGAAAAACGGAAAGATATCGGAGCTATATAGATAACATGCCGGACAAACATAGAATTTGATAATAAATTTACTGCTATGTATATAGTTTGGTACTGTAAAACGAAAGCCCTGGCTTCGTGTCTAGAAGTTGAAAAATGTGTCATTGATCATTCGAAAGTACTACGTCAATTGCAGATTAAAAATTATAAGATCCAGCGTCCTTCATTCTTCATTGCATTCAAGGATCCTAGGAAAACTGATGTGAACATCTTAAAGGATGAAGCTGGAGCTGCCATCGCTTCTCAGGTGGATAAGACGCGGCCCCCAGACGCTGTCCAAATTCCCAAGAAGAGGTGAAAATCTCAAACCTTTCATCATACTTTTCTGGATTTATTGACATCAGAATAGATGTCTACCTCCCAGCCTTTATAAACCCTCTGCGTTATTCCCTGCTTTCCCGGGGCGGCCATGTTGGCGTAGTGGTTTTTTCCCCACCATGACTGCGTGTATTTTTCCCTGGAGATTTCCTTAAGAGTTTCTTCCTGCTTCTAAAACTGCATATCTTTCTTCAAGTTAATATCGTGTAGTTGCCGAACATGACATACAAATTACCAGCAAGAGTAACAGCTCTGCTTCCTTTGGTCAAAGAAATACGTATTTGTACATGCAGATGCATTGACACGGCCCGAACAAAATTATCCATCTAACTAAATAATCTATCTGACGAAATCAAACGCTTGTATTTTAGTTGAAATTTTGCTTTAAGTGTCACATTTTCACAATGTAAACAGGAAGAAGAGTTCAAAGAAGAAACGTAAGGGAAAGAAACCCAAAGCGAACCAGGTTTGCCCTGACGATGGCGTCACAACCACTGCAAAGAGATGCCCCCAGAGGTCTGAGGGGGTGAAAGGTCAGGCTCCGAAGCAGCAAAAACACTCGGCTCCGAATCTGCCAAACACCGAGAAGGTAACATTCTCATTTTATCAATTTGTTTGTAGACAGTGGGTGGATTGCAAACAATTTGTTTGTTGCAAGACAAAGTTGCATTTCTTTATTGCAGTCTATGTTGCCATTTATTTTTAACACTTAGATAAAATTCGTCGTTGCGCTTTTATTTCTGATGTGGTTGAAGTCTTTCCCGCTGTTCTCAATGTTAATAATTATGAATTCAGAATTCCACACATGCGTACTTCGAGTAAAATGGTCTGTTCAGTGGTGTTACTAATTCAAACGAATCAATCTAAACGCTACCACATCGTTAGAGACTCACTCTTTTCAACTCGTGAAAAATCAGCAATCATTTTAGATCTGCGAGAATTAGAGATACATGCACCGTGTGACAACATCTTAGTTATATGCATTTTGACACCTGCTCCTTTTTGTTTGTTGCCCTACAGAAGACAGTGGCTGCAGCGGGGAAGTTTCAGAGACCACTCCCCGTATTGATCAAGGTCAAGAGCGCTGGTGAGTCGGATCCCTTCCCCTCGCCAATGCCTCTTCATAGACGTAGACCGAAGTTGCAAAATACCAACTTTGTTTGGAGACCGCTGCCGCCGGTTCCACAGCAAATACGGGGCGGTTCATCGGTTGAACGGGATCCCGATCCAAAGCGAGTCAGTCAAGTAGCATTGAGTCCGGATTTCAAATGGCGTGATGAACCGGGCCGTGAGACAATATTCCCGCTACTTGTCAAAGGAGTCACCCGAAGGCTGAAATGCACCGTCTACTCGGCTGGGGATTTCGAAACCGTCACGGCCAACAGACAACCAATTAAACTGGGCAGAGGAACCTTCGGCCAGGTTACTTTGATGCGCCTGCGCAGTTCGGGGCGCCCTCTGGTGGCTGTGAAGTCCTGCAATTTGGTTGCGGCGAGCGAGGGTGATGTGTGGCGAGAGGTCAAGGCCATGCAAATAGCGCAGGAGCACTGGGCCTTCCCCAAGCTGTATGGCATCATCAGGAATCCTGGACAGCTGCCAGCCATTGCACTTGAATTTATCGGGGATCGATCTTTTATGAAAAATCTAACTTTAGCAGATGCCATAAGGAGAGGACAGCACATGTGGTTCCTGAGAAACTGGCTCTGGATAGCACTCGATATTGCCAAGGGTCTTGACTATCTACACTCCATGGCCTTCCTGCACTGTGATCTGAAACCGAACAACGTCCTCTTATACGAGAACGGATTCATGTGGCGAGCTAAGGTCATTGACCTTGGGAAGGCCTGCAGGACAGTGGAAGCCCACGGCCCCTTGCGCCTGTCTCGGCAGGAACAGCGGACGAATTTCAAATGGTTTCCGCACGTCCCACGAGAAGTGTTTGCCGGTACCGGAGGTTACAGTGTAGAGGGCGACATTTACTCGTTAGGTTATATCTTGTTGGAGATCGCCAAAGTTTGTTGTTTAACTTTACGCGACTGGGTTAAGCAGTTGGGTGATCGCTGCCATGACGAGAGGCCTTGGAGCCGGCCCTCCATGGAGACCGTTATTAAGGAGCTTACATCCTTAGCTGTACACGGGCGTTGATTCGCCGTGTAAGTGACAAACGCGGGGACTCTGGTCCTTGACTTGATCGCTAGCCTGCTGGCTTATACAATCGTAAGATCCCACCAGTCAGGCGTCAGCAGCGTTTTGACGGACAAAACACGTCACAGGTTTTTCACCACGGCTTTTGTTAATTCGACGGAACCTTCGCGTTAATTCAAGAGCCAGGGCCGATACACCGGAAATCATGACCATTTGTTTGTGGGTATTTTTGGAGGGCTTCAGCAACTTTGGAGAGTCACTCGCCCAGCAGTCCGAGGTGAAGAGACATATGAGAAAGGCCGGGACCAAGACAAACAGACCAGCGTCAACCTTCATCTGCACCAACTGCGAGCAAGGGACTGCCATTCCCGGATTCGACTATACAGCCACACCCGACGCTGCCCAAAAACTATTGATATACTGATGACCATTATACCGGAGACGATGCCCGGACTGAGGTATATTCGTGCCCACCGAGCCGGAACTTTGCTAAGCCCCGCGCGCACAAAGGCCCGAATTATTCACCAGTGGCCACAAGCAACCGCTTTTTAGCACTGGATACACAAAACGTGGTGGAAGACAATGAAAACGAAAGAGAATCGATTGTTGAAGCGGAGGAATTGATCGACACGTATTATCATTTTTTTATGACATCCTGAACGCTAAAAGTCCCGGCAAATACTCCAGTCCGAAACAAACAACGAACACATCGGCATCAAAGGAGAAATCGGCCCCAGCGAAAAGTAAGGGGGCCGGCGAAAAGTAAGGTGTCCCACGAAGAACAACGGAAGAAGTACCGAGAGAGACAAGGAACTGAATCTCAAAAAGACAGAGCCACCGACCCCCACTGATCAAACACTTGCTAAACTCAGCAAGAAATCAAAGGTGGTTTGCCAAACAATGCGAGGCGCAAAGATTGAAACTGTTACTCATAAGGCTCGGCAGTTATCGTCTAAATGAGGCCAATGATTCTCACGACCGTCCTCTTGCTTCTTCACCAAAAGACGAACATTGATCTCTCCCTGGTATCCCAGAAGAGTTTGTTCAAAAGCAAATTGCGTCTTTGTCGGTTGGGAAAGCAACAGGCCAGATGGTATTAACGTTAATATTATTAAGTCTTTAACGCATATATTTAACCTTTCGATAAGAAATGAACAGTATCCCAAGGCATGAAAACATGCTTCAGTTACACCTACATGTATTCATAAAGGAGGCGATAAGTGCAACGCATGTAATTTCCGACCTATTATATCAGTCTTGCCGATTATCTCTAAAATCCTAGAAAGATGGTGAAACATGTACCTTGATGAACACAATTTCATTCCTGTTTATCAATCTGGATTTCGGTCTTTGCACTCAACAGAAAGTACACTAAACGATTTAACAAACGAGTGTCTTTGGATCATGGGAGAATGACCGGAACAGTTTTCCTAGATCTCAGTAAGACAATTGACTGCGTTGACCATAACATTCTTTTAGAAAAACTATAGAAAAGCTGAACACGTCGATTTCGGTAATAAACTGGTTTAAGTCCTATCTCAGTGATCGCAGTCAAATCGTTAATATTAGTAAACATATGTCAAAATCCTTGCCTATAAGTGTCGGTGTACCACAAGGATCAATTCTGGACCCATTATTGTTCATTATATATTGATGATTCCATAAATTAGGGTACCAACTTGTGACATGCAATTCATCGAAAAATTATTTGTTTCTCGCGTTTAAGGGGGGACACCAAAATGCCCTTTTCTCATTAGAACCAGTGTAATATTTGTTTCATACAATTTATGTGTTTATTTTTGAAGATGTAGTCAATTCCAAGCTAAAAACTCAATTGATTAGTCTGTCAGTATTTTCGTTACACTTTTATGGCACAAAAACAAATGTGTTACGTGTAAGGAGTTTTTGGGGACAAAGTTGCACTCGTAACTGTTAGGAAACAGCCACGGTAGGGTATTCTTAATTCTGGCTGTACACCATTTCAACATATGCAAGTGCATGTACTCAAAAGTTATTCAAAATAAAGAAAACACCAAGGCCGGTAATGAATCCCAGTAATAATAATAAAAGGAGTTTATGCAAAAGTTTAACTGTCAGTACCACTACATGCACTTTGACAGTTTCGAGTTAAAACTGTATATCATTGATAAGTTTCAACAAGTACATGTACATTGGTAAACATGTGACTCACTAGTGACTGCAGTCACCATTAATCAGCACTGTGCCTGAATAGACTTGCACTGATCCACAATACATCATAGTGTTGTTGAGAGTGCATTACTGGTATATACAATGCACATGCATAATATAGCATGGCTCTGAAATACACAAGAGACTGGCGCAAGTCTAAAAGTCTTGGCCAGAAACCACAGACAAATGTTGCCTGGGTGATAATCCCCATAGGGCAATAAAACTCTTGGTCATCCCAGCCTTCCTGCATTAAGGTATGGGCAGTGGGCTTAGGAATGTGACCTTCATTAAATATGCGGCAAAATCAAGAGTTTAAAAGTTGCAGTAACTGACTATGTACATGAGTCTATGGGTACTGTGTATGCACTGCAAAAAGTAAAAATAACAGTTCACACAGGCTAGTCCTTAAAATCTAACTGATAATAGTAAAACTCAAAACTCTAGATGAAAAATGGAAAATGATTACAAATAAAAACTTTAACATGATTAGGTATACATTCACACAAGATTTCCAGTTTGTGGTAAACTATTAAGGCGTAGCCTTGCATTCTAATAAATGCAAGTACGTGTGTCTGGAAATCAATCACAGAATATTTTCTGTGTGTACCAAAATAATTTCGAAAACTTCAAGGCACAGCAATGGTCGTGCTTCTCTAATCAAACAGTCAAGAGGACTGGACATCAATAATTAGGCACACTGATATAACTTCCAAATAGAGTCACATGCCTTCCTTAATACATGTGCATTTGGGCCATGTGCTTTATGGCAAAAGGAAAAGAAAGTGTGTGACACACTTTATAACTTTCCTGAATCTTACTCAGAATGATAACAGAAAATGTATTTCCTGTAAACCTCAATGATATATATATATAAATAAGGCAAAGAATGTAACATACCTGTAAAAACAGAGACAAATGGACACTGGTTGAGCTTGAGTTGGCGGTCAATGTTCTTTACTCAACAAAGTCTCAGGTCAGAATGACCATGGAACAAAGACCACCACACAAGCCACCAGTGGCCACAGGAAATGACATCATCATGTGGTATACACAACTGCTGTTTCCTGTGAATAGAAGGTATGTTACATACAACAGTAGTAAACAGGGCTGGCTCAAAGGGGCATGGACAAGAATAATAAAAAATAAAAAGGGGGGTTCCCAATATCGCTACACTCTTCCCGACAAATTGAATGTTGTCCTCAACATTTAGATTGAGAAAAGTAGACAGTCGTTAAGCAAAAGTAGCAGTTCCTTCATGCTGACTGGCAGTAGGCTTGTTGCCATGGTGCTGCTAGTGGAGGTCTTGTCCATGGGTAGTAACTGTGTTGCCATGGTGATCCTAATGTAGGTCCCGTCATCTGCCAGGGTGTCATTGCTGCTGTCGGCCACGGCATTGGGATCGGTGGCCACATGGCAGCAGGTTGCACTGGAAACGGGACTGGTATACCGGTTGGCTGGTGTACCGCAGGGTTGCCTCCTACGTTGACTGCATTGAGGTCCTGTCTCCCTTGTGACCCACCTAGTTGCTGGTACGTGAGCCGTTGTGGTGGACCTCGTTGTCTGGATGGGTAGGATCGCAGTGTAGGTTCTTCCTGCTCAGCTTCTGCTGGTCGAGGGGCTTCTGGTGGATTGGTCTCTGTCTGTCCTTGGCTTTCCACCTGAGCTGGCTCGGTTGCAGTTTGGATCTCTGTTTCAGGGGTTACGATGGGACAGTTGGCTTCTTCGGCATCTGCAGTTTCTACTTCCCGCTGTTGTGTCTCGGGGACAAACTCATCTGCATTGAAGTTTAATGCTGGCATCTTTTGCAACTTCTCGCCTAGTTTCTTCCTTGGGGCGGGGACTGGTGGTGGATGAGATGCGCTGGGTCGAATTACGTATTCGTCATCGGAGCTTTCACCCTGGTCTACATTAGGGCTTTGATATTCCAGGACTCTCCTGGACTGACGGGGTCTCGGCTGGGGTCTTGGCTGGGGTCTGGGATCCTGTGGCTCAACAGGTCTTTCTGCGGACAGGTGGTTGCAAGGTAGGAGGAGGTTCCTGTGGAGGACTCTGCTGGTGCCCTTCCGATTTTCAGGGGAGACCTCATACACTGGTGAATCTGCACTCAGCCGCCTCACGACCGTGTGAACAACATCCTCCCAATAAGAGCGGAGCTTGCCTGGCCCTCCTCTTTCCCTGAGGTTTCTCACTAGAACCCTGTCGTTCGGTTGAAGGACGCTACTGAAGACCTTACGATCGTATTGGGTTTTCCCACGTTGAGAGGACTTCGCTGCATTCTGGCGTGCTGTTGCATACGCCTCATCCATCTGCCTCTTCCAGCGTTGGCTGTATTCTTGGTGGTCTACCTGTCTAACTTTGGATCCCTTCAGCCCAAAAGCTAAGTCGATGGGGAGGCGGGGGTGTCGTCCGTACAGAAGGAAGAAGGGCGAGTAGCCCGTGGCGTCAGACCGGGTGCAATTGTAAGCATGTGTCATCTTGTTCACGGACTCTCTCCAGCGAAGTTTGTCTTTTTCTGGTAGGGTCCGCAACATCCCAAGGAGCGTGCGGTTCAGCCGTTCCACTTGCCCGTTCCCTTGCGGATGGTAGGGGGTCGTCCGAGATGGCGTAATGCCACTCAGCTTCTGGAGTCGTTCGAAGAGTTGGTTTTCAAACTCTCTCCCCTGATCATGGTGAAGTTTGTGAGGAAACCCGAATCGAAGGACAAAATCATTAAAGATTTTGTCAGCCGCTGTCTTTCCTGACTTGTTAGTGGTTGGGTATGCCTGGACGAACCTTGTGAAGTGGTCTACTATTACCAGTATGTATTCATAGCCGCCGACGCTTCTCTCCAGATGGACAAAGTCTATCGAAACCAGCTCAAAGGGTGCCGTTGCAACAATGCTCTTAAGAGGCTCGCGAGTGTGTCGAGCCGGTTTGCGTTGTTTTAGGCAATGGCAAACGCTGGTGACGAAGTGTTCAATGTCACGCTGCATGTTGGGCCAGTAAAACCGATCCCGGGCGAGGTTGACAACCCGATCGGCCCCTAAATGACCCATCTCCTCATGTAGTTCCTTGTACACCATTCGATGATACTTGAAGGGCAGTACAATTTGGTCGACTTCTCCAGATCTTCGACGTAGTACGCCGTCCCCATCAATGCTCATCTTGGCCCAGTCACGAAGAAGAATGCCGGATTTTGGGTGTCCCACTTGCTCACGTCTGACTGGTCTGTGGCCACGTCTAACCTGCTGAAGGACGGGACCGATAATCGGATCTGCTTCTTGAGCCTCCTTCAGCTCTTGTTTGCAGATTGCCATGTCTGACTTCACACCATCGTCAGGACTCGAGGTGTCGGTAGTGATCGCCGTTATCCAAGGGAAAGGGTCGGATCTCGATGCGACAATGGACTGTGACGCTGCAGCAATGTGGTCCGGGTTCATTACCTTCGTGCATTGTGCCATGTATTCGTCAATGTTTAGAGGGGCGCGTGAGAGGACATCTGCATCAGTGTTCTGGCGTCCTGGGCGGTACTTTATCTTGAAGTTAAAGTCGGCCAGTTCTGCAACCCATCGATGTCCGGTCGCGTTGAGTTTTGCTGATGTGAGGATGTATGTAAGTGGGTTGTTGTCTGTGTACACTGTAAAACTGGGGGCGTAGTAGAGGTAGTCCCTGAATTTTTCTGTTACCGCCCACTTCAGGGCCAGGAACTCGAGTTTGCCGGAGTGGAGGTGGTAGTTTTTCTCTGCTGCAGACAGGGTACGTGAACCATACCCGATCACCTTCTTCTTTCCATCCTTTTCTTGGTACAGCACAGCACCTAGTCCCTCGTTGGAAGCATCTGTGTGTAGAATAAACGGCTTATCGTGGTCGGGGAAACTCATCACTGGGGGTGACGTTAGACACTTCAGCAGACGTTCTAGGATTGCTTGGTGTGAGTTCGACCAGGTAATTGGCTGTCGAGAGCTGACTTGTCCCGCACCCCTTTTCTTCTGGGTTTTTCCTTGCTGCGGGCGTTGGTTTCTCCCCGTCTCCGGACTCTCGGCACTTGGTTTCTGGAGAAGCTCGTACAGAGGTTTCGCGATACTTGAGAAATTCTGGATGTACTGTCGGTAGTATCCAAGTAAACCCAGCACTTTCCTCAGCTCACCAACTGTACTTGGTCTGCGGTCACGAAGGGCTTCTACTGCTGCTACGTCTGCTGGGTCCATCTTGTAGCCTTTACTGGAAACAATTCGACCCAAGTATCTCACTTCTCGTTGAAACAAGTTACACTTGCTAGGTTTCAGCTTGATGCCTTTCTCCTGCAAACGCTGTAGAACCCGACGGAGAGACTCGATGTGGTCCTCGAATGTGGCGCTGTACACTAGGATGTCATCAAGATAGACGACGGCGATTTCTCCAACTAACCCCTCAAGGCATGACTCCATACACCTCTGAAAAACCGCTGGAGCATTGGTGAGACCAAACGGGATCCTCAGCCACTCGTACAGGCCCCAGGGAGTAATGAATGCCGTCGCTGGCTGGCTGTCCTCGGCCATAAAACCCTGGTGATAAGCCTTGCCTTGATCTAGGGTGGTGAACCACGCATTGCCTCCCAGGCTGTCCAGGACGTCTTGGATGCGTGGTATTGGTTGTCGATCAGGTACAGTCTTGCGGTTGAGTTCTCTATAATCAATGCACAACCGCAAGGACCCATCCTTCTTCCTCACACAGACTACTGGCGATGAATAAGGGGACTCGGATTTTCTTATCCACCCTTTCTGGAGCAGATCTTGCAGATAAGATTTAACTTCACGGTAGAGAGGAGGGGGAATGGACATGTACGACTTCTGTACTGGGTGATCATCTTGCAGACGAAGATGCATCTGCAAATCTTGGATGCATCCCAAGTCGCTGTCATCACGGGCAAAGGCTCCTACTTCTTGTCTGAGCATCTGCGTTGCCAGCTCACGTTGTTGCTCTGTCAGATGACTCAAATCAACAGGTGGCACCCAGTCATGGTTTTCTCTTGTCGGTGACACATGTTCCACTTCTGCCCTCTGCCCTGACGAGTCAGTGCCCTGGTAGTTGGTGGGGTAGACATCACTGGCGGCTTCAACTGTACCAAGAAAGGTGCGTTTCTGGAGTACGATGTCATGATTGGCGTTATTGGCTATTAAGATGGATACCTTGTTTCTTTGACGCTGATCCAGTTTTAGTACAGCTGGCTGGGGGTGGAGTTCATCTGGCCAAGGGTTGCTTATGTCGGGCTCAAATATAACTGTGGAACCACTCGCGATGCAGTTGGTACAGGCGTGACACCACACTTCTCTGACACTCCTCTTCGGTATGATGACATTACTCCGGCCCACGACTACGTTGCATGCTGTCCTTGGTGGATCGCTTTGGATTAAGTTGACCAACGTTTTCACCTCCCCTCTCGCCATTGATGGGAATGCCGTCTTGACTGCCTGTACTGGGCCAAAGCTAGAGCCGTCCAGCTTAATCAGCTCAACGATTACGTTGTATCCAATGATGGGTACTCCACTTGCCGCTGACGTGACTAACATCGGGACCTCGATCTGTTTTTCCTGGTCTAACTTGAAGGAGACTTCCAGCCATCCCTCAAAGGGGATTGATGACCCGTTTGCTGCTGTGAGATTAAGATTATCTCCACCAATGAGATCTGATATGGGGCGGGTCTTGGCATAAGGGATGTTTCTGGCCTTCCAGTCCACCGGAATCACAGACACTTGGGCACCGGTGTCCCACAGGGCTCTTGTCTTGACACCTTGAATACAGCAGTTCACCAGGCAACGCTCCCCGATAAGACGGGCCACTTTAGCTTGTGAAGTAGATATATTATATACATGGGATTTCTTGGACGTTGACCTGGTGGTTACTGGTTGTCCCGCGACAGTAACCACTCTCCGTTTCCCGCCTGACGGTTGTTTCTTGGTTTGCGACATCCACGGGCAAAATGTTCACTTGACCCGCAGTGGAAGCAGTGGTCGCAACTGTGGCCGGTGCCATCCCGTTGACAGTTTGGGCACCCACGGCGACGTGATGGGTTGCTTTGTGGTTGCTGCCTTTCATGTTGGAGGGCATCTTGTAAGCTCGACATTTGTTGTTTTAGAGTCGCAATCTCCGCGATCCCGGCTTTGAGGTCAGCCAAGTCGGTCAGAAGTGTTCCAGGTTTGGGCGTCTTTTTACCTTGGCCTGGCTCGTTGACCGCTTCGCTGGCACTCTGCTCTACGGACTTGACAGATACGCTCCTACTGTGTCCCAATTTCTCTCTTCGCTCAGCCTCGTAACTTGCCGCTGCATTGAGCTTTTCGAGGAGGATCTCATCCGTGGTCAAGGGGTCATTTAGTAGGGGTCGTATTTCGGTTTTAACGGCATCACTTCTCAAGCCCGTCAGGATGGAATGCAAAAACATGTTCTGCACTAATGCCGAATCGTATTTCACTCCAGAACCTGATTCCTGGCTGGCGAAGATTACTTTCTGGCGTAAATCAAGTGCGCGCATCAAGAATCCTTGTGGAGACTCTCTGTTGTCTTGAGATAGACGTGACAGCTGGTGGTATAGTTCTGTTGCGTCCTTTTCTTGATAGTTGGACCGCAACAGTCGACGGAGATTAGGTAGGGTAAGGCCACTTCGTCCTTCGAGGTAGCTTCGCAGTGCCGACCCAGGTATCACTGCTCGAATCACTGCCTCCACTATCTCATGGTCGCTATAACTCTTGGCCCGACCACTTTCGATTTGGTGGGCAAGGCTCGAGAACGTCAGACGATCTCGCTGTTCTGGCTCGCCGATTTGTCCCGATATCTTAAACTCGCGGCGAGAGACGAATCCTGCCGTATTTGCGAGGTTGGATGACCCCGCCACTGTTGTCGTCGTTGAAGGTTTCTCTTTCCCTGTAGATTGCCCGGTCTCATCCGTCATCTCCTGGAGGAACTTACTGAGGTTTCGATACACTGCCAGGCCTTCATCTTCCTGCGATTCTAGATCTTCTCGCAGCAAGTGCCGCTGTACTTTCCGGACTAAGGCTCTCGTGGTTGCATTTTGTGTTATCAGTTCCTCAAGTCCAGGCAGACCGACGTGTTGGCAAACTTTCAAAACAGACTCCCTGGACAGTCCACCAATCTGCTGCATCACCCGCTGGCATACCTCCGACGCAGACTCCTCCATCTCGGACCTGTAGGCTGTACTATGGGGCCAAATCTGAGACTTTTGGTCCCCCCGGTAGCCGCTCTTGTCCTCTGTCTGGTGGTCTGCACCTCTCTGCTCACGCTGTGACTGCTAACATTAGGTGTTCTGTCGCCGTTCGGGTTCTTTACATCTCGGGATAGGCGTACATCGTTGTCTCCATGGCTTTGCTAGAAGTCAACACACCTATCCCTCTCGTTCCTCCAAAATGTTGCACTCGTAACTGTTAGGAAACAGCCACGGTAGGGTATTCTTAATTCTGGCTGTACACCATTTCAACATATGCAAGTGCATGTACTCAAAAGTTATTCAAAATAAAGAAAACACCAAGGCCGGTAATGAATCCCAGTAATAATAATAAAAGGAGTTTATGCAAAAGTTTAACTGTCAGTACCACTACATGCACTTTGACAGTTTCGAGTTAAAACTGTATATCATTGATAAGTTTCAACAAGTACATGTACATTGGTAAACATGTGACTCACTAGTGACTGCAGTCACCATTAATCAGCACTGTGCCTGAATAGACTTGCACTGATCCACAATACATCATAGTGTTGTTGAGAGTGCATTACTGGTATATACAATGCACATGCATAATATAGCATGGCTCTGAAATACACAAGAGACTGGCGCAAGTCTAAAAGTCTTGGCCAGAAACCACAGACAAATGTTGCCTGGGTGATAATCCCCATAGGGCAATAAAACTCTTGGTCATCCCAGCCTTCCTGCATTAAGGTATGGGCAGTGGGCTTAGGAATGTGACCTTCATTAAATATGCGGCAAAATCAAGAGTTTAAAAGTTGCAGTAACTGACTATGTACATGAGTCTATGGGTACTGTGTATGCACTGCAAAAAGTAAAAATAACAGTTCACACAGGCTAGTCCTTAAAATCTAACTGATAATAGTAAAACTCAAAACTCTAGATGAAAAATGGAAAATGATTACAAATAAAAACTTTAACATGATTAGGTATACATTCACACAAGATTTCCAGTTTGTGGTAAACTATTAAGGCGTAGCCTTGCATTCTAATAAATGCAAGTACGTGTGTCTGGAAATCAATCACAGAATATTTTCTGTGTGTACCAAAATAATTTCGAAAACTTCAAGGCACAGCAATGGTCGTGCTTCTCTAATCAAACAGTCAAGAGGACTGGACATCAATAATTAGGCACACTGATATAACTTCCAAATAGAGTCACATGCCTTCCTTAATACATGTGCATTTGGGCCATGTGCTTTATGGCAAAAGGAAAAGAAAGTGTGTGACACACTTTATAACTTTCCTGAATCTTACTCAGAATGATAACAGAAAATGTATTTCCTGTAAACCTCAATGATATATATATATAAATAAGGCAAAGAATGTAACATACCTGTAAAAACAGAGACAAATGGACACTGGTTGAGCTTGAGTTGGCGGTCAATGTTCTTTACTCAACAAAGTCTCAGGTCAGAATGACCATGGAACAAAGACCACCACACAAGCCACCAGTGGCCACATGAAATGACATCATCATGTGGTATACACAACTGCTGTTTCCTGTGAATAGAAGGTATGTTACATACAACAGTAGTAAACAGGGCTGGCTCAAAGGGGCATGGACAAGAATAATAAAAAATAAAAAGGGGGGTTCCCAATATCGCTACAACACCAAAGTTGTTTTGTCTGAATTTTCAAATTCTGAAACAAGTTTACAAAATGTGTTGTGCTGTTTGTTTAAAAGGCTCCACGAAAATAAATTTCTGACAGAAAAGTCCGTATGTTAAGCTCGGTAAATATTGTTATAGTAACTGTAAAGTTTCGCGACGTAAATATTAGGGGGACACCAAAGTGGTCCGACGAAAATCAGTACAGGTTTACATTATGCATGAAAATTCAAAAGTTGTGGCAGTTGGTGTGGCCAGAACACTTAAAAGTTACGAACACATATTTCACGCGAAAGAGGGGACACAAAATCTTACGTGTGAAACACATTTTTTCGCCAAACCTTTTGTATTACAAAAATATCAAATTGTTCATCAAATGTGGGTTTTATTGTCAAAAGCAATGCGATATCAATCATTTCAGTTTACAAATAACCAAGCTAACCCACCGAAAACAAGGAAAATCAATGCCAGTGAAACTAAATGTATGCTCATTGGCTCAAAGAAAAAAATTAAGCGAGCATGAGCTCATATACACATCAATAATAATCAAGTAATAATCAAAAAAAATAATCAAAACGTTAAATCGTTTAAATGCTTGGGTGTTATTATTGACGAAACCTTAAGTTGGAACCAACATGTCGAATATGTAAAGAAGACAGTTTTCCCGAAATTAGCTACATGTTAAAAAGAATTCGGGAAAGTGTAACTCAAAAGGACATGCACACCCTCATGTTAAGTTCAGTCATGCCTTGTCTAGATTATTGTTGCACAGTATGGGGTGACCGTTAAGCATCTCATAACAATGTCTTGAACAAATGCCTCAAACGTGCAGCCAAAATAATACTGAAATGCGATTTTCTAACTCCATCAACTGACATGTTTAAAAAGCTCGACTGGCTTACCTATCCAGAGAGAGTTAAATAAAAAAGAAATATATATTTGTCCTTAAAGGCATCAATTTCTTTGCCCCGCAGTATATGGCAAGTATATTTACACCACACGTACAAACTCGAGAAACTCGTCAATCTGCCGAAAAGACATTGAAAATTCCCTTTGCACGAAATGAGTCTTACGCCTCGAGTTTTGCTGTAACTGGCGCCGAAATTTGGAACAGCCTTATAGTGCACACCTTAGAACTATGTCTTCTTTGAGCTCATTTAAATCGGCACTTCGCCAAACATATACATAATATTTACATGATCAACTTCAAGGGAGAAATGCTAATTTACGGAGTCGTATGACTTGGTTGCCATAAAATTAAACTTTAATTTATTTTGGAGCCAGGGTTTTTGGGGGTTTTTCGCCCTTTCCGTAATTAGCGTACATTTCAGTGTCACGTGCATATATTTCTTGTGATGTTGTTCTTCTGTAACCATTAGTTTTGTGCGAGTGTTGATGTTTTGTGAATTTTTGATGTTGTAGTTATTGTATCTTATTCCAGTTTGTTTGTGATTGTGAAGTTGTTTAATTTAATATATTTGTTTTATGAGTGTTTGCAGGGTCCCAATGGAAACCAGTTTTTGTAAACTGTTTGGGCACACCCTGGGTAAATAAATGGAATAAATAAATAAATACACTACCAGCCATGCAGAGCGCAACTCTATATCCTCTTGAGACTGACGGATGCCTACTATTTTTTGAAAAGTCCTTCCTTGGGCTATTCAGATTGGACCGTCTGATTGCCCAGTGGTGGGTGTGGCCACCAGGAGCAAAAATTGTACGTCACAAAGGGGATAAGGTTTGGCAATGGATCTCATTAGCAGGAGCCATTGAGTGGGTTCATTCAAGGAGACGGAAAACAAGGCTGTTGTATAATATCGACAATACTGGCGACCTTGAAGATTTACTTATCTTTGTCATCTTCATGGTGTTACACGGCAACATAACTTGAAATTCCAGAAAATACCGTGAAGCCGTGGGTTCATGCCATACGGGTTCATTTGAGTAGGTAATTTGAGTCAGATATCCAATCAACTTCTAGGGATTGTTGAGACGCGCAGCTCTGGAGGTGAGCTCTTGTACCTTGAGGAAATCACTTAGGGCCCATGATTTGGGATTTTTATCAATAAATTATATGCTATGAAACCACTCTACTCAATTACAGTCATAACAAATCCTATTTGGAGCTTGTTTTGTGGGTTAAAACGAAGATTTGTAGTTTTATGCTAATGCAAATTAGCAGGAGCCACTAAAGGACGCGTTCTTTCCATATGGGACAGTTAAAAGATGTTGTCACACCATAATGTGCTGCTAAGGTGCTGCTAAAGGGCACATTGCCACCACAGCACGCACCTAAAGGGTTATATCATACCACAATGCGCTGCTGAAGGGCGCCATCAGATGCCGCGAAAGTGTGGTGTGCCCTTGCACCATAGGGTGCGGCTAAAGGGTGGTGCCGCTAAATGGCGTAACACCATCTTCCCACCACAGGGCACCGCTAAAGGGTGCTGCCATACCATAACACCATTATGCGCTGCTAAAGGGCATCTTTCTACCATAGGGCACGGCTAAAGGTTGCTGCTTCGCCATCCCAACATAGTGTGGGACTAAAGGGTGGCGGTAATGTAAGGGGCGTGCCACGATTAAAGGGCGAAGATGTGATTTAATCAATCGGCGAGTCTACGGGTTCTTTATTGGCTCATCAAGTGGTTTATTAGTCTGTAAACAGGAACGGCAAAGTCACCAGCCGCACGGAGACGAGGCATTCAATAAACAGCACATCAAATGAAAACAATGACAAAAATAATCTTAAATCTTATGCAAATGACGAAATTAGTAACTCAGAATGAAATTATCCTTATATGTAGATCTGCGGTGAAATCAAAGCTCATCTCTCTAAATTGGTCTGTCCATTAAGCAGAATCATTTTGTAGGATGCCGCCATTTAAACATCCACGCCTCAGCCCAGTTGTGGAATGCAATTTCAGCAGACTAAAATATCCACACACAGACGTGGAAAATTGTGTGAAGGCAATCAAAATCACAATCCGGAAAAACATACCTGAAATTCCAACTTCATGGACTGACCAAAATGCGTACATATCCACCAATGGTCCGTTATGGTGCTCATCGGCTAGTTGTACAATGAAAATTATAAAGTTCTCACTGAGGGCTGAGTCTCCAATAAACCCAGTGGCCTAATCCTAGAATCATCAAGATCAACTAACAATTTTGGTGCACAATAATAATCAAAAACCAATGTTCAGGCATTAGATAGGAGGGCGCTATTTTACCACAACCGGCCTGGATACACGTTTTGTAAACGTATATATCCAGCAAACACACACATCTGTGTACACAGGGGTTTATGGGGTACATGCATTGTTGTCCTATTTTCCCTTTTCTTTAGAATTCCTCTGTTGGGTACGACTGTTCCTTTTGAATTTCTTTATGGGGTACCATTGTTCCATTGTGTTTGGTACCCCACAAGTGTGTCCGTGTTAGACCACTACAGTACACTACTACATGTACATGTTCTTGGCATGTCATACCTAAAGATCATTAACGTAATTTGAGTAGTAACCACATTTATCCTCATACATTCTCAAAAAAGGAACGCAACAACACAGCACTACGCCGGCTGCGTGTTGCCTGCGGGCTGCCATCTTGGAAAATCGTAAACAAATTTGTTTGCAAAGAAATTCGTAATTCATCTAATTATCTCACTACAGCATTAAGCTTGGCATAAACTGTGTTGTTTAGCGGTCATTATGAGGCCATTAATATAGTATAATTGACAAGCAAAACGACAAAATTCTACCTGTAAACAGGAACGGCAAAGTCACCAGCCGCACGCAGACGAGGCATTTAATAAACAGCCTCGCCGCCGCGTGGTGGCGCTATTACCAATTCCCGTTGCAGCGGACAGCCGTTCCGAACCACCACCACAATCTTCCAGGCCAAATTGTCGTCGCCCCGACGACTGCCGATACCAACGATAACAAGTTAACACTGTAATAACAACTCAGAAAACAGTTGATACAACAAATCTCAAAGCTTTAGGAACAGTTTTGCTCCACACTGCCTGTGTGGCATCGAAGGAGAACACTTGAGTCAGTTCCCCACCGACAGTGGGACGTCGTCTACTCGGTGTCATCGGAGGACTCCAAGTCCTGCTCGCTCGTGATTATTCGCTTGACCTGACTCAACAGATGAAGCACACTAGATTGGTATCTGTTTTGATGCTTCCCTTTGGTAGAGCGGTGTGAACGTCTGGGTGGGCAACAGACTCTCTAGTAATAGGTGCCACATCCACAGGCGACCTGCAAATAGCCATAGGTCCTGGCTCAACCGACGAAGGCAGATCGCACGTCTGGGTATAAGGAGTGGTCACACCGGCATCCTCTTTAAAAGCTGTCGTTGGTAGGGTCTGTGCTGGGCCTAGCTTGCCACTCATGACAGAATTGGGGGGTTCTGGACAAGTTGTTGAGAGCGACGTAGGGTGGTCAACAGGGGTGGGCAAAGTAGTACATGGGGTGGTTGCACTGTCGGGATCTTTCCTCCGAACAGTGGGCAGGACCTGTCCCGTCTCCAACAGAGTAGTTGCTCCGCCATCAGTGAAATCAGTACGCTCTGAATCCGTCGTCGCGAGGTGATCAGAGAGCTTTCATCTGGGTCTTGCTTCTGAACCGCCGTGGGTAGGGCCTGTGCCTTATCAGGTTTGCCATGTAATTTGGATCCCGGACTATTCCGTGGGAGGGGAGTGGATACCTTTTGGCCATCACAGACTGATGTGGGTGTTTCGGCAGGAGCTCCCCTAACATCATTGGAGGTTTCAAGGCTCCCGTCAGCCGGTACCCATGTAAGGATTTTACCAACACACTCGTCACTGTCGATGGATGTGGTAGTTGAGACACTATTTGAAGAAGACTCATTAGCTGGTGCCGCAGAATTCGCGAAGTGGACGTCCCAGGGACAAAGCTTCAGCTCAGAACGATGGAGAATCTTCTCTCGTCCTGAGGAACTGCGGAACACGTACACTGGCCGTTTGTCATATGGGCGAGCCACAACAAGGTATGGGAGTGGTTCATAATAGTCCTGAATCTTAGCTCTTTCCTGGTGGCGGGACCTGTCTCGAATAAGTACATATTCACCGCGATTTAAGGGGCGTTCGAAGATGTCCCTGTCGTGATGAGCTCTCCTAGCAGCTGCACTCTTATCTATGTTGGAAGTAGCAGCCTCGCGGGCCTTTTCCATCTGCCGACAATACTTCTGAACAAAGCAGTGGGGAGTTTCTCCACACACCTGGGGGTAATCTACTCCCAACAGAAGGTGTTGTGGTAGACGGACGTTTCTACCAAACATCAGATATGCGGGCTCAAACCCGGTCGTAGAGTGTATGGTGTTGTTGTACAAAGTGATTAAATGAGGGAGGCTTTCGGTCCACCTGTTCTTCTTGGTTGGGTTGAGAGTTACAAGGAGATTGTGCAGCGTCCTGTTGAACCGCTCGCACTGCCCGTTCCCTCCGTCGTCATGGAAACTCTGCAACACCATGTCGGTCATAGCAGCGGGGACGACTATCCGTTCTCCCCTCGCTCCTTCCGGGCTTGTCCACTGACGATAGAGCACGCCCTCTTTGAAGTAGAGTTGGTGCTTGTGTCTCAGGATCTTTGTGACATCCTCAAGTTGTCCCGTTTCTCTCCTTTTATTTGTTCGCTCCCGTCTCTAAGTAGTCAATGACTCTTTGAATAACTTGGTCCTTCCTCTGAAGAGCTCTCAGACGGGGCATGTCGTATCCAGGTAAACTGGTACTGCCTTCACATTTCGTGACCCTTATCTGGTGGCACAGTACAGGAGGCAACTCCGTGCTTACTACTGGAGGGTCAACCACTGCCGAAATTGCCTCTGAGGACATCTGGGCCCATGTGCATAAAAGGCTACTAGGCCTAGTTGGCAACTAAAATGGACTTAAGTTGCTTACTAAGCCTAGTTGATTACTAATTGTGATGCATAAAACCCAACTAGATATAGTAACATTCTAAAATTCTGGCAAAAGTTAGAGTTGATCTGGGGTACCTCTAAGTCACTAGATGACAACTAATCAGTCTGCCTTTGGACAACATGGCTCGTAGAATCATGGAGCTGAACAACTTTGTGCCTAAGCTTTGCTTCACAATGACGGATTACTTGTAAGTACTGGGCAGTAATGCAATGTTACAAAGACCCTTAGAAATGAGTTATGCTCAGTTGGAATGTGGTTCGAAGCTCAAACACAATAAACTTGTCTACAAGCCTATTGTATCTGACATAATCACCTCCTCTCCAAGGCCATAGCACCCAAATCAGTTACAAACCAAATTGTCCTAGTATGCAACTAGTAAGCAATGTGCCTAGTGAGGTTTTATGCAACACAAATTAGTTGCCAACTCCGTAGGTATAAGCTAGGGAATTTATAATCTTACTAAGCACTAGTTGGCAGCTAAACTAGTAGCCTTTTATGCACATGGGCCCTGTACTTGATCGTCTCTAGGTCCACCGGCACCATCTAGTTACAGTCGAGATAAGGCGTCCGCTGCATGATTTGTCTTCCCAGGCCTATACTCAAGCTTGAAATCGAAGGATGAAAATTGTTGTACCCATCGTAGTTCGGTAGCGCTGAGGTTGGCGTTGTCCAGGTACTTGAGAGGATTGTGATCGGTGTATACAATACACCTGTTTCCGAGCAAGTAATCTCGGAAGGCCTGACACATCAGCGAATGGCGAGCAGCTCAAGTTTGAAGGCAGAATAGTTCTTGTCTTGCCGCTTATTCCGTCGAAGAGAACGTGAGGCGTACGCTATTACTGCCTTGGAACCATCTGGTAGCTGCTGGGAAAGAACTGCTCCTAACCCCAAGGTGCTAGCGTCAGTTTCCACGATAAATGGAAGGGAAATGTCTGCAAAGTTAAGGACTGGTGCCGTCATCAATTTCCTCTTAAGTTCCTGGAAGGCTGCTTGTCCTGCATCATCCAGTTTGATCTCCGTCTTTGCAGGCTTGCTTTTTCCCTTACTTGGACGACCCTGCAAGTAAGTGTAGAGTGGCGCAACAATCTGGGAGAATTTCTGAATGAACTTGCGAAAGAAGCCAGCGCAATTGAGTGACGGTTCCTGGCTCCGGCCAATCTTCTATGATCCGAATCTTGTCTGGGTCGGCCATCACCCCCTTTTCAGCAACGACCAGGTGACCGAGGTACTTTACGGCAAGTTTGAAAAACGCACATTTCTTCGGCTTGAGTTTTAAGCCATGGTATTGCAGACGGGAGAAGACGAGTTTCAAGCGTTCCAGATGTTCATCAAAGGAGTTGGAGTACACAATTACGTCATCAAGATAGATGAGCAAACTCTCCAGAGCTAGGTCTCCTAGACATCTTTGCATGACTCTCTGGAAAGTTGCGGGACTATTGCACAAGCCAAAGGGGAGTCGGGTATACTCCCACAGACCGAACGGGGTGACAAATGCCGTCTTCTCCATATCTGACTCGGACATCGCAACCTGGTAGTAACTTGATGGGCCTGCAACGATTCATCAATCCGGGGTAACGGAAATGAACTTTTTGTTGTCACCGAGTTCAGCCGACGGTAGTCTACACACAGTCGGATCGAGTTGTCTTTCTTTCTGACAACTACGATTGGCGACGCCCAAGGACTGTTGCTTTCTCTGATGACATTTGCATCCAGTAACTCTTGTATGTGCTGGCGAACTTCGCGATGTTGAGACGGAGGTAGAGATCGATAACGTTGCCTTACAGGTGTTGTGTCGCCCGTATCTATGGTGTGTTTCACGGCGTCAAAGTATCCAAGGTCCTTGTCATGCTTGGAGAACACGTTGTCATACTTCTGCAGCAACTGGTCAAAGCTTGTTTTCTGTTGTGCAGTAAGCTGGTCTGCCACATCCACCAGATCCATCAAGCTAGACTGGGCTTCAGCTGGCGGTGTTACCACTGTGGATGTGCAGGTGAATACTGGTGTCATCAGATTTTGCGGTTGTTCGGGCTGACCCCATCTGTATCGTCAAGACGTGATTCCTCATTAACGTGGTACAACGTTCCAAGACAGGCATGCGGTGGCAAGCATACATATCTCTCGGTCTCGTTGGTAACGGCCAACGTAAATTTACCCTCCACCACCATGACGAGTGACGTCTTTAGGGCGACAGCCGTAGGTAGACTGCAGTGAGCGTCTGGTTCAAGTATGGCTCGGTATCCAACATGGCCAGGACCGGGTCGGGCCAACGCGTGGCATAAAACGACATGCCGTGCAGGTACAACCACACTGGAATCGCGGGGCAGATAGGCACGACTGATAGCTCCACTTATCTCTTGAAATTTCACGGACTTTCGAGTGGCTGCCATGGCTCGGTTCCAAACTGGTTCACAGTTAGTCGACTTTAGTCTCCTCAGATATTCACCTTCTGGTAGGGTAATGAGTTTTGTCCAACATTTGGACAAAACATTCATTCCCAGGATCCCTGGTGTCAGTGGTCTGCCTGTGGTCCTTTCCTCCTGAAGCACCAGCACCAATATTGATGGCACAACGACACCAAGAGCCTCGATATCTATCTCCATGACCCCGACATATGGTATGGTCGCTCCATTCGCAGAGGAGAGTTGAAAGTGCTGAGGTAAGTTTGTCAACTCGTAGCCCAGGGGCCGTATTCATAAAACACACTTAACTGAAGTGCAATACTTACACTTAACTTTTAAGGGATTCCCTTAACTAAGTGATATCCCTTAAGTGATATTAAAAAAACACTTAAGTGTAATCCTGAAAATGTCCCACATTTAAGGGAATCCCTTAGCCAAGTTGCACTTAAATACGGTGTTGTAGCACTGTTCGGTAATCGTTGTCACCATTGATCCCGTATCTACTAAACAATAAATCCCTTTGTCTTCATTTTACTGTTACGGCATAACAATTGCCTACTGCCCGTTGGGGGGGAACTCTGAGCCACTGGTTCCCCCTCGAACTGCCTGGCTCCCAACAGTTGAGGGTGGTGGGTCGTTTGTGCTGTAGGTCGAGTGCCGCCACCACTGTTATAGAGGGGGGCAGCTCGCCTCTGGTTATAAACCGGGTTGTATGTGGGGCGGGGGTTGTTGAATCCATAACGCTGACGGGGTTTCGGACACTCCCTCACAAAGTGACCCTCTTCGTCACAGTTATAGCACCGCCGATGGTTCACGTGGGGTAGTCGGGGGCCCGCTGCTGGGTTTGCTGGGTTTAGTGCCTGTAGGGAATTCAGTACCCACTCCATCTGTCGTTCAAGACGGCTTACAGCTTTGTCCTTTACTTGAATACTGGCTGACAGGGGATGAGGTGCAGGCTGTTGGGTATGCTGGGTTTGCTCTCTTTCGGCACGTTTAATTGCCCAGTCTTTCAGCTCGTGGAACGATATATAATCTTTCCTGTCAAGAAGATCTCTGCATGAGATGCGCAGGACCTCTGGACGAAGCCCATCCACGAATTGTCCACGTATTATAAGGTCGGGGTCCTTGAATAAACCGGGGTCTTTTTCTGCACTCGTAGAAAAATATGCTGCAGAGCCACAGCAAAGTCTCGAACGGATTCACCTCTCTCTTGGCGACGCTCAAGAAATCTACGTTTCAATTTGCTGCTCGTTAAAGCCTCGCCATACGAGGACTCTAAGTAGGCGAGGACTTCATATCCTTTAGCTCCAGAAGAAAGGAGGGCCTTGGCCTCAATTTTTGGCCCTCCCTTCAAAGCATCCAAGATGAATTGTCCCTGCTGATCGGCGGGTACGTTATACCGTTCAATGGCGTGCCTGATAGCTGTCACAAACTCGTCAACGGGGGCACTTTTCCCAAAGATTCATCTCGGCCACTAAATGTCGGGATTTTACGTTCGGCAGCCAACACCACATTAGACTTGGTGTTAGATGTTACGGACTTTTGCTTCTCCTGCATCAAAAGTTCATATATGACGTTGTCCGACCATCCTTCAGGTGGGGGCTGTACGTTACCATCTTTAATGGCTAAGACGGTATCCTCAGTCTCACCATTTTGTATTAGTCCAGTAGCCTCACTGCAATATCCTCTCAGAGTAGCCAATGGTAGCTTCCCTTCGACCAAATTATATCTCATGGCCTTGGCTTTACCTTTCTTTATCTTGATTGACGTCGTCATTGTGAATCTGGATGCCTCGTCTCCTTGGAAAGTTGTTCACTGTACTGCTTGATGTTGTAGCTAATCCCACTTCTGACACGTTGTAAGGGGCGTGCCACGATTAAAGGGCGAAGACGTGATTTAATCAATCGGCGAGTCTACGGGTTCTTTATTGGCTCATCAAGTGGTTTATTAGTCTGTAAACAGGAACGGCAAAGTCACCAGCCGCACGGAGACGAGGCATTCAATAAACAGTACATGAAATGAAAACAATGACAAAAATAATCTTAAATATTATGCAAATGACGAAATTAGTAACCCAGAATGAAATTATCCTTATATGTAGATCTGCGGTGAAATCAAAGCTCATCTCTCTAAATTGGTCTGTCCATGAAGCAGAATCACTTTTTAGGATGCCGCCATTAAACATCCACGCCTCAGCCCAGTTGTGGAATGCAATTTCAGCAGACTAAAATATCCACACACAGACGTGGAAAATTGTGTGAAGGCAATCAAAATCACAATCCGGAAAAACATACCTGAAATTCCAACTTCATGGACTGACCAAAATGCGTACATGTATATCCACCAATGGTCCGTTATGGTGCTCATCGGCTAGTTGTACAATGGAAATTATAAAGTTCTCACTAAGGGCTGAGTCTCCAATAAACCCAGTGGCCTAATCCTAGAATCATCAAGATCAACTAACAATTTCGGTGCACAATAATAATTCAAAACCAATGTTCAGGCATTAGATAGGAACTTGTTGGGGTTTTCCTGCACAAGTCTTGCCTGTGCCAAGTTCTATACATACACATGTAACTCACCATGTCACTGGAGGGCGCTATTTTACCACAACCGGCCTGGATACACGTTTTGTAAACGTATATATCCAGCAAACACACTACAGTACACTACTACATGTACATGTTCTTGGCATGTCATACCTAAAGATCATTAACGTAATTTGAGTAGTAACCACATTTATCCTCATACATTCTCAAAAAAGGAACGCAACAACACAGCACTACGCCGGCTGCGTGTTGCCTGCGGGGTGCAATCTTGGAAAATCGTAAACAAAATTGTTTGCAAAGAAATTCGTAATTCCTCTAATTATCTCACTACAGCATTAAGCTTGGCATAAACTGTGTTGTTTAGCGGTCATTATGAGGCCATTAATATAGTATAATTGACAAGCAAAATGACAAAATTCTACCTGTAAACAGGAACGGCAAAGTCACCAGCCGCACGAAGACGAGGCATTCAATAAACAGCCTCGCCGCCGCGTGGTGGCGCTATTACCAATTCCCGTTGCAGTGGGCAGCCGTTCCGAACCACCACCACAGTAACACCATAAGAGGCTGCTAAAAGGCGCCTTCCCACCATAGGGCACTGCTAAAGGGTGCGGCCACACCATAAGATTCCGCTAAAGTGTGCCCTTCGAAATAGGGCGCGCTAAAGGGTGCTATTACACGACGAGATGCTTAAAGTGTGCCCTTCCACCATAGGGCGTGGGTGCTGTTAGAAAGGGCGCCATTCCATCATAACGTGCCAGTAACACCATAAGGCACTGCCAAAGGGTGCCTTCACAACATACCGGTAGTGCGCTGATACGGGTGCTGTGATCATATCATAAGGCGCCACTAAATGGCACCTTCCCACCATAGGGTGCAGCTAAAGTGGGCTGGTAACACCATAATGCACTACTAAAGGGTGCCTTCCCACCATAGGGCACAGCTAAAGGGTGCTGTGTTACACCATAATATGCCGCTTAAAGGGTGCCATACCAACAGCGTGCGACTGAAGGGTGCCAGTAACACCATAATGCGCTGTCAAAGGCGGCGCCTTCCCACCATAGCGCGCTGCTAAAGGGTGCTGTCACACTATATTACCACCATAGGACATGGCTAAAGGGTGCTGTCATACCACAAGGCACTGCTTAAAGGCGCTTTCCCACCACAGGTACGGCTAAGGGGTGCTGCTACACCATAAGATGCCGCTTAACCCGAGCGTCAATCCCACCCCAACTCCCCCAAAACAGACGCGGTTGATCCCAGCGACTGTTTTAAAGAGTATGTTTGTTTTACTCATATATGGGTGTTAATATTATTTTACTAATTCTAAGCATGGTTACTGTTTTATCAACAGATCTCCACAACCGAATGTGCAGAGTCATGGAAACAGCCGTGACCACATTGATTGTACTATTGAACGTGACTATCTACAGCAGATTGAACAACAACTCCATGTTGCCCAAGAACGCAGAGTTATAACAGCCTGATCAAAAGCTGTACCCATCCATGGATACAAGTTTTGTTATTCAAGACATTGAGCACAAGAGGATGTTGTCTGGTCATTTCACCATTTCTTACAGCCAACAGAGCACAATTTCTAAAGAAACAACCGAACCGATCGTGTTCATGTTCAACGTGCCATTTGATATCGAAAAGTGAAGGAATTTCACCTGGGGCCAATTTCATAGAGGTGTTTAAGCACAAAAAATTGCTTAAGCACAAAAAACTCTTGCTCAGTAGAGTATGTTACCAGTGAAATCCTCATGTGATAGAAATATTATATGACCAGTTTTAGAGGACTGTTTCATTACCATGACAATCACATGAAATTTTTGCTGGTAACCTCGTTTTATCAAGTAAGATTTTTCATGCTTAAGCAATTTTTCATGCTTAAGCAGCTCTATGAAATTGGCCCCTGTTTGATGTCGGTAGTGTAAATCTGCCGAGGACAGTGTGCTGTATTTTAACAAATTTTAACGGACATTATTTTAAGTACTGAAAACCCAGAGCATGTTTGAAATTGTTTGAAATATTTTTTTAGTTTATGAATTTTGTGTCATTGGCAATTTTTAGGTTTCACAAGTTTCAAATTGCTTGGCAATTTGTACAAATGTATAAACCCTGCAGGAGTTGACAATTAAAAACATGCAACTGTTAGGATAAGTTTTTAATGAGAAGCATCAGCAAGAAATAAATTAAAAAACCATTGTGCTAAACAAGTGTTAATCATACTTCATTGTTATACAAGAAAAACGACCCACTCAAAAGCAAATATAAACTTCACAACCATTGACAACTGCAGTGATGCCTTGAACTATCAACACTTTTTAAGTGTGACGTGTAATATATTATTATTTAAACAAACTTAAAGAAGCTTGTTCATATTTTCCCACAAAATGGATTTTATTTTAACCAAAATGCTATCCATGGGAATAAAACACGAAATTTGCAAAATGCCAAATTTGATGGGGAAAAATGGGGAAGGGGCGATACAAAATAGAAGTTGTCAATTTTTAACTGAAATTCTCCAAGTAACCCCCCCCCCCCTCCCCCCCCCCCCCCCCCCCCCCCAACCTCACCCACCCACAAAAAAAGGAATTCGTTCAAAATGAGGCACAATGGGAGAACAATGGATGAAGGGAGTAGGTAGTTGGCGGGTAGTTGCCCTCTTTCACATATCGAGCATCAAAAGTACATGTAAATTTGTAATGGTTTTTCATCACTGCAAAATTAGTTGTATGTATCAAACCACAGCGACTCCAAATTTGGCAAGTAAGTGTACTGCGGTAATTCAGAGTTTTTCATTTAGCTTTGTTTAAAGTCTTTTCGATTTCGTTCTTTTGTTCAAAACACTGTCTCGTCGTTATGAACACACTTTCTCCATCGTGTACAATGTTACTGCACTTCCGGGTTGAATTGCGTGCGATCAAAAAATATACCTTCAAAGTTTTGGGCATAGCTGCCGGTAAAAAACCCTGTAGCCTCTCTGAAGTGGTGCTTTTGCGGTTTTAGAGTATTTCTGTACAGTTTCCTTTGCGATCTGATGAAGACAGGCAATTTTTTGCAAGCTTTTTTGGGGGGAAACGGCGTAGGCCTACACAGCGCGCTCACGCAGTGCGTCCCTGGCAATAACAACTAGACGTGCCAGGAAAGCCTCGTTTTCGACCCAGCGCCATTGCACTGTGCAAGTGGCGAATTGCATTCATAAACATTCGGTCTTAAAAAGCACATTCATGTAATTGTAATTTCTTTTTTACTCAAAATGTTATCTAAATCTTGAGCCTGGAATCTACATTAACTTTCGCACTTAAAAACACAATAGCGTCATTAAAATTCACGGTTAGCATAACTATAATAAAGATCAGTGACCCAGATAACCACCAAGTAGGCCCTTTTTATATATGCCTTGGGAATTTTTTTTAAATCACAATCGTCGATAATTGAAAATAAGAAACCTCCTTTAATGCAGGAATCGTATTTCGAAATGCTTAAAAGCGTCTTACAATATGTTGTGCATGCGGAAGGAAAGTGAAGCTTTTGTAGTTTCCGGTTGACTAATGATATGTGCATTAGTTTCAAACTGATACTCAACTACAATATCTGATGACAATGATACTTTTTTTCGCTATGCATATTCTTTTTCTATAAAACTACTGTAAACCTGGTGCTCTAATGTTAATGAATCACTTGCAGTTGTCTGTACTCTTATCCAGTGTGGATTGTTTTGTAACTTTTCAGAACCGTTATTTTCTTGTTAATGTAAATCATGTGCTGGAGATTTTAATGAATTCCGAAGAAAACATGTTTAGCCTTGATCAATGCGTTGGGCTTGTCTCCAAGTCGATATAGACTGCCCGCTGAAGATAAAACTGATCAGAACAAAGCGCTTACCAGCGCGCCGCGCAACGACTATGCACACAAGTACGCCACGTACATGCATGTATCGGTACTGTCCCTGAACCCAACGCCTGATGGTTCTGCATTCAGCTCAGCCAGCGAAACTCATTACAGTAATAGGGAAACCACCCCAGCGTGAGCTTAAATTTCATTGGTTATGTTTGAAAAACGCTATGATCTGCGATCCCCTTTGTTCATCCGAGGCAGTATATTAAGAGCTCCCACAAATCATTCAGGAATACTGTCATATTACGACCGTTGTCCCCCAGAAGTGTAATCAAATTCTACGTAAACATACAAGCACAATAAATGCTACGAACCCGAGAATATTTGTTGTTTTCGTCCATCGATCATGCCACGGTTCTCGTAACACGAGGACGCCATGACATGCATAATGCATGCTTCGCGTCATTACGTGCTGCTCATTAAGCTCTTGATGGGCTCAAGACAAACGTTAAATATTCATACCTTGCATACCCGCATATCCAAAGCCCGCCCATTTTCTGGCCGAAAAAATAAAGAAAGACATTAAACCCAGAAGTGCAGACTCGACAATTAAGGCTGTCTTTCGAGCTAGGCCAGGCCGTACGCAGCTAGTGCTGTATGACATGTACGCAGCCAGTGTGTTGCCGTACGGGTTTACTATGGAAGTCGTTATCGGACAGTGGCTCGTTTCATGATGCCGTGTGCAGTTTGCATGCGCTAGACCCAATAGACCAATATCACGGTGCGGCCATCTTCCCTTTTCCCCTATTAAAATAAACGTAACCAAAGCGAGGCTTGCCGAAATAAAATAGTTTGGCCCCGTGTTGAAAATGTTCATTGTGTGCATCACAATGACATGCGCGCGGTGCGATCAAGAAAACGCGCAGCGCGGACAGTGATTCTCTCAAAACAACAACGAGGACTGCACGTCACGGGCCGCTCCGCCCATAAACTAA
Source organism: Henricia sp. BOLD:AAB3569 (assembly GCA_037783545.1). NCBI lineage: Eukaryota > Metazoa > Echinodermata > Asteroidea > Spinulosida > Echinasteridae > Henricia > Henricia sp. BOLD:AAB3569. The sequence goes on along the minus strand of JBBELK010000306.1, from coordinate 272,463 downwards.
CCTATGTCGCCCTCTGTTGACGGCTTGGTGCAACATAGCCGGGTACTATTTTTGCGCGCGAGCAGTGTAGCTATTCTGCAAGGGGAAATGGGTACCCAACTCACTGGTTGTCAAAACAAGTTGTGCGTCGCGCGCGCTACGTCACAGAGTTAGCGTTATTCATCGCCAAGTTCTTGAGATTCCAGCTGTCATCGGAAGAGGTAATCAAGTTTTCCAGCCATGTCTACCACGAGGAAGTATTGTTGTGTTTGTAAAACTCGCACCAGCTCTAGGTTTTATTGCTCGGGGTTATTTGGGAGTGATTTAAAGTTGTGTTTTTTGTTGAAAGAGGAACGGGAAGGGCATTTGTGCGGGTCGTGTAAAAATTGCGTTGTCAATTTCAAAGCCGACAACACAAAAACATTCGAGGATCGCGTAGACACTAAAGGCAAATTTGGAGGTGTAAGTGGACATCGTAGGATCGGTGGCAAACAAGACTGTACTAGCGAAGTAGGCCTAGATCAAGACAATTTGTCTGAAACTGAATGCACTGCACATGCTGCTGGGAGCACTAGCAAAGAAGGAAATGACACCGAAGCACATGACACTTCCACCTCCAAGGTCGAGATTCAGTTGAAAAAAGAGTTAGACAAAATGTGTGAAAAATCTAGGGTTCAAGAAACTGAATTAGACACTTCCAAAAACGAATGTCAAAAGCTAGAGGAAGAAATTAACAGGCTCCGTAGGTTTGAAAATGTTCTTAAGGAAGAGTTGGGGATTGACAGCTCTTTCAAATCACATCAACTGAAAAATTCTGCGCTGCAGCACATTGTGGAAACTAGTTCCGATCAAAATGTCATCAAAGTAGTCCGTGGCGGAAGACCAAAACATTACATTTATGTTCCGGTGGCCGGCGTTGGCAGCTCAAAATGCTGTCAACAAACACTTATAAACAGAAGCAAAATCATGGAAAAAATTGAGAAAGCCGTTGCAAGCGGCACACTTACTGAAAGTGTTGATACCACCTCACGTTCACAGTGTTCATCTAGGCCTCTCGTAACTTCCGAAATACCACTACCATCTCAAACTAATGTTTCTCAAGATGTTGTTGCTCAAAGATGCGCAAATATCAAAAGGCAAAAGGAAGAATACACAACAGCATCTAAGTCTGCAGGCCTCAACGTATGCACACAATTCTCTAGGAAAACAATCGATGGGTTACGGAGCATTATGCCGGAAACTATGTGGTCACTGTTAAAAAGAACAATAGAAAATGAGACCGGTACTAAGGTTTTTGGGACCCGCGAAGAAATGCGTTCGTCGGCAACTCTCGTGCACAAATACGAGTACGGTACATTTGAAAGTGAACGCGGCGAAACGGTTCATTTTACCAGGATTGTAGATCTTGAGCAACTCATTTCTGACACGGTTCATGAACTTGAAGAAACGAATCAAATCAGTGAAAGCTTTCACGACACATTGTGGCTTCACGCGTCTGGTGACAAAGGCGGTAAAAGTACAAAACTTGTCCTTCAGATTTTGAATGGTCAAGATCGTCAGTCAGTCCGATCGTTGAAGTTGCTTGGCATTTTCGAAGGAGCGCAAGACAATCGCCATAATGTCGAGAAAGCTTTTGGGCCTGTCTTCGATGAGTTGCTCAGGATCTCGGAGAACATTGAAAAATTACAGATCGCCAAGCTAGAAATTAGTGAAATCATGTACACAGATGAGATGTTAAGCTCAGTTAAGGACACTCTGGAATTCACTCCTCTAAATGAACTCGATCATGAAAATAGGTATATCAGTTCAAAATGCAAGCACTGCCAAGAGGCAATTTGTCATAGTGAATTTAAGAACAAGCAACAGTGTCCCACTTCCGCACACGACCAAAGCATATATACAAAATGTAGGCTAACATGGGGTGGAGATTGGGAATGGCTTGCAAAAATTCTGGGAGTAACCGGACCGAACGGTTATCACTTCTGTCCACATTGTATGGCAAGTTTAAATGACCTCAAAAAGGGACAGCCACATTCTATGCATGTACTAGGGGAAACATTCTTCACCGAAAAAAGAAACCTGTCAACTTGCCACGCAAAAGCTAAAGAGTTCGCAAAATCCGGCGCCAAAAAAGAAACCGCAAAAAAGTTTGACAATTGCATTCAAGCTCCTTTAATTGGAACTCGAGGTATGGTTATTGAAAAGGTCAGCGTCAGCCCACTACACATAAGTCTAGGTTTAGGGTTACAGTTAGTCGAGATTGTTGAAGAAAATGCAAAGGTGCTAGACAAAGAAGTTCTTGAAAACAATGGGATTTATAATGAACACATAAAAGTCTTGTATTCACATGTAGCAGACATCAAAAGGGAATATGATCAGTTAAGTGAAACTAAGCACGCAAGCGAGCATGAGTTGGAAGCGAAACGTGACCACGTTCACAGCATTCAGGTTGAAAACCAGGAACATTTCGAGAAATGTGGGGGGAAATACACAAATAACAGAGTGTTGGCAAGGGAATCGCGGAAACATGTTCAGGAACTTAACTCGGAAATCAAACAAATTGGTAAAACCATTGACGAAATTGAACGCAACATGAGGGACAGTAGAAAAATGCAAGCTAAAATGCAAAAAGAAATTTCTGATGCAACAGGTCCATTCGTAAACAGATTTAACACAGTCTTAAAAGAGCTAGGTGTAAGGAAACAGTCTTATCATGGTGGATCACTCATAGGCCCCGACATAAACGTAGTATTGAGGGTCGCAAATTTCTCTAAATTGGCTGAAATATTTCTTCCACTTGTGATTAATACAACTGCAGACTTTAAGACATTTGGCTCCGAAGAACTTGTAAATAAAATTAAACTGGTGTTTCAGAAATTCAAATCTTGCTACGAGCTGTAAACAGCAAACCGGTTACTCTGCAAACATGAAGTTGAGCTCTTAGCAATACGCTGTTCAGAGTTTGGTTCTTGGTTTCCTCTCAACTTTCCAAATGCCAACATCAAACGCAAATTTCATCTACTGACAGTTGAAGTTCCTCGCCAAGCGAGGACTCTAGGTACAATTGGCATGATGGCTGAACAGGCTACTGAAAGTATTCATGCGTACATAAACAAACTGGAACGCATGTTTTGCACAGTTCGTGAACCTGCGAAACGACAAAAACTTCTGTTCAGCCAGCATGCCAACTACAGCTCCCCATACCTGCATCTCAGCTGAATACCGGTATCTAAGATATTGTACAGTCAAACCCTGTTAATAAGACATGTAAGTGGTCCTTCGAACTTAGCCTACAAGATTTATGTGGCTGGATAATCTGCTATCAACAGGAATAAAGTAACAAACTGACAAACAAATTGTCCTTGTGAACAGAATGTTATCTTAACAGTGCTCTTATTATCAAGGTTTGACTGTATTGCAGCATCTTTCAGTTTCCACTTGAAGAAATTATATAAGGACTAATTTTGGAGAGCTGCTGCAGCACAAATAAATATAGGATAAAACAAAAAAAAGACCATTTAACCAACGAATATTAAATATGATGCAAACTGATAAGTTGCAGAAAATTTTGGCAGGTTTCGTGTTTAAAAGGCGACGTAAAATTGTTTACACATTGGAAAGCATGTGCATTTTGTCTAGAATGAGCCAAATGTAGTGGCAAGTCTTGGGGTATCCAGTTGCCATTTACTCAATGCCATTTTAAACAAATTGCACTATGCAGCAAAGAATATTGCACCACCTATAGCCAAGCCATCCTGGGAACAAAATAATAATGTTTCGGATTGAAGTTCCTCTTTCCCATCTTAATTTTAAAAGGTTTTCTCTCTTTGGAGCAGCTGCTCGAACAATCGAGACATGGTGTATGCCACTGCTCCGGTGAGAAGATTCTTTACTTTTGGGGTTCACCAACTTGTAAATATCTAATCTTGTAAATAATGGATTGAAGTTCCTCTTTCCCATCTTAATTTTAAAAGGTTTTCTCTCTTTGGAGCAGCTGCTCGAACAATCGAGACATGGTGTATGCCACTGCTCCGGTGAGAAGATTCTTTACTTTTGGGGTTCACCAACTTGTAAATATCTAATCTTGTAAATAATGTTATTAAAAAAAACCAAAAAAAAAATAAAAAAATAAAAAAACAAAAAACCAAAAAAAATGTTTGTTTAAATGTTGTTGTCGCTTGTTCCAATAACGCAATGATGAATGTGAGACAGGTTGCCAAAGGACGGGCGGTGATAAACTAAAACCCTGATTCAGCTCTGAAAAAGCTGTTGCTGCTGCGCAGCATGATGCAGGGATGCTACATGTACATGTAGTATACGGCAACTTTACTCTGCAACTCTGAGCGTTCATGGGCATTCCGATGATGTAATGAGTTTGTAAATGTACAGTAAACCTTCCATACTGTTAACGAACAGCATATACAGCCTTGGAAAAAATTATTGGACCACCTATGTCTTGAGGTGTCTTAGACAATAGTCATTAGCTCAGGAGGCTTACATGTACATGGCATCAAATATTGCTATAAGACTCCTTAAACTGATAAAGGCACACGTGCCACATTTGTGCCACGAAATAAGCAGCTCCATGCCTTTGCTATGGAGCTGTGTATTGCGTCGCCTTTAAGTACTTTTTTTGATGGCAGGTTGTAGGTGGTCCAATAATTTTAGACCACATTCACATTATTAGGAAATTGCTTCGGTCAACATAAAAATTTGATGAAGATTCCATGATGATTTGACAAAAACATTTCCTATAATGTGAACGCATGCATCTTCATTCGACGAACACTAGACTCTTCCTTCACTGAAGCAAAATTACTTTATTTGACGAGGCAATCATTTAAAGGCGCTTGTCCAGATTTTCCAGGAAATGGATTTTGTTTTAACGTACCGTAAAAACTATATAAGATACCATCCATTGGACGAAAACAATCTCCAAATACTGCACTACTTCAAGGAACCGAATAATCTCAAATATTGGGGGGGCGGGGAAATGTCTGGACATGCTCCTTTAATTGGTGGATCACACGGGGTACGGGTGCGGCGGGCAGCTACTTGAGACACCAAGTTTTTTAACCATCACCTGATGAAGGCCTGAAGCTTCATGGTAGAAACATCACAAGTCCGCACTGCTACATGTTGAGAGATGGCAGAATAGTACTTTATACTTACTCCGACGAAAAGATTTGGCAGACACGGTGACTTGTACTCATGCACATCAAGCGTCAATCGTCTTGCAAGCCTTTTTTTGCTGCGTTGCTTTTTGTGTCAGATGACACTTGATGTGCATGTGCGACTAAAAATTTCGAAAAGAGAATTTCAATTTTGAAATAATTCTGTTTATTGGTTGCTACTTTAATATTCTCGGTATAAATTTAATGACTTAATTTTAAATAATAACCACCAAAACGTTCAAAATTTTAAAGGGAAGTGATTTTAGGAGTGAAAAATATTCAACAATTTCCTTGAAAATAAAACTGTTTTCCTGTCCTGTTGCATAGACTTAGCACACAGCGGCAGTGGCGACTAGTAAACAGAATTCATACCCATAATTTTGCTTTGCAAAAATTTCAGAATTGTCTCGTACGTTTTGAACAGGAGATTTAATTATAATAAGTATATAGACCCCCACCCTGGCCTGGGGCCGGCAACGCAAGGTGGGGAAAAACAACTGAGAATCGCACACTTAAAGAACAATTACGGTATTTTTGTTAGTTTATGCCACAACTCGAATTTAAGGAAAATAATTATTGGAATCGATAGCTTGGACGATTTTAGAATAGGAATACCTACATGCAATTCCGTCGCAAAGGCTTAGTTTTTTAGAGAAAAATCAGAATATTGCATATTAATGCACGCGAAGCGGATGGCCAACCATCGGATCAACCATCACGCGCACCCCCTCTTTCTAAACACACTGCCTCGGCCGGCAGCAGTTTCACACATTTTTGTATGGAGGCGGGCGTGACAAAAACACATAATTTTCATGGAAATGCAACATTTGCGACGGAAATGTCAATGGAAAAGGTATTTCAAAATCATCCAAGCTATCCATTCCAATAATTATTTTCCTTAAATTCGAGTTGTGGCATAAACTAAAAAAATACCAAAATTACTAATGATGATAAACTCCTAAGGGTTGGTGATATTCACCGTGCTTAATTTGTGCACTGCATGCACTGGAATATGAATTCAAGTAACCTGTACGTAGTCGGCGTGACGGCATGTCCGCCATTTTTAAATCTCCGTTTCCACACGTACGTCCTACGCGGTAATTCTACCGCCAATGTCCTAAAAAAGATTGGTCATAGCTCGAAATTTACAAACGCAAATTGACTTCAAGTTGTATTTTTATAATTCACAAGGATATCATTATTCCGATTCCATGAAGTTTGTGTTGAAACTCGCTCGATATTTTCTGAGAAGACCGCTTTTCTGTAACCTGATGCCTTCTAGTCTGCGGTTTTCGCTGGTGGTGAACAGTGTCCTTGGGATATCGGGTTACAACTCATTATCATAAACCGCAATCCTTGCGGACTGATACAGCCAAACCACTGCTAAAACGATCTAATTTTCTTTAGCTTTGATATTCCTGCTGGATTTTTCTTCAGAAAAAACGCAAATTCCACGAAAATATGGATTCTTAAGGACAATGTGTTTTGATGACGTCATCAAATTGTTTGTAAACATGATAATTAGAGATCGATTTTGCTGGACTACTTCTTGAATTTGCAAACGCAAACCATACTGAAAGGCGGTAAAAAGGAACGACTAGGGGTCAGAGTTCGTGCGTCTATATTATTTACTTTGAAACTAAATCGAAATTTTTGCACTTTTTCGTATTTTTTAAGATTTTTGCAATTAATTAATTACGAGTAGGTGGTGTGATTTTAAAACCGGCCTTTGCCACTGGTATAAATTTTAATTGCGTCATTTGTTTTTTATATGAAAAGAAATATCTTGACCATTTTATCCCGCCACAAACCAATGCGATGACGTCAAAGAAACGTTTCTTTCATTCATAAATCTCAGGGGTGTAATTGAGCGCGGTCCCATGGGAACGACTCGCTTAACCGCAGAAGGGCGCCCTCTGTTGGCGGAATTTAGAAAGTGTGGGAAATTCAAAATATGATTGACGTACGCGCGTGCACGCGCTATCGCGCAGACACGCACATGCACGCACTGATCATGCCCGACACGTACACGTACTATGCATGCAGTGGGGAACAAGACAAAGATGGACGCACCGTGATAAAGGTCTTTATATACCTCATACATTGATTCTCGTTCACTGATTGGTTAAACGCAGATCACGCGACATGGATTAGTTTAACTATTTCAGTGGGCAACTGAAAAAAGTACTATTGTTTGACCTATAGTACTTTCTAAAAGAACTATTTCATAGCGCGTACGCAATCACGCGAGCGCGCGTGTGCCATGCGCCAGCGCGCGGGAGACGCGTTCGCGTGCGTGAAGCAACTAGCAGTGGTGTTCGCGTTCACGCGGATAATGTGCACTTTGGCTTGGCTCTCTGAAAACTGAATTTTGTCCTGAAAATACCAATCATTTGACACAAAAAAACTCAATGTATGAGGTATATAAAACAAATATTGACTGCTTTTATTCGGGTGATGATGCAAACTACCGCCCCTCGGTGATCTTGAAACGGCAGTCCTGCTATTTTCCCTCGGCCTGCGGCCTCGGGAAAATAGCAGGACTGCCGTTTCAAGATCACCTCGGGACGATAGTTTGCACCATCACCCTCATGAGCAGTCAATATTTGTATAATATTCTCTCGTACAGCAAAAAACCTGGAGACGGCCTTGGACAAGTGTATGTTCAAATTGATCGTCATATTTTTAAACTGTATTTTTTTTACTTGCATTAGCCTATATAGGGTGGTACTGAAGCTATGGTAAAATTAGGGCGCCATTTTTGTTTGTATCGTTTTGTATTAAATAGCCTATGTTCTACTACAATTCAAATACCATTAGTTGTAGCATGGGGGAAGGAACAAACCCTTCTATGATTATAGCTAAAGGTGCGGCGCATGCGAGCTTAAACAGATATCTACGCAGCGGTTAAAGGCACAGGCTCGTCAGCAATGCGCGCGCGTCGAATTCGTGCACGACTAATGATTTGGCGCGCGCATTGCTGACGAGCCCCTGCCTTAAAGCAAGAAAATATAATGTTCATTATTTTAAAAATATTTTTGGGCCATATTCTTCAGTGCTAAACTAAGCTGATGATGACATGTTTTCCTGTAAAAAGCAAGTATGGCAAGGCATATACATCTTTTTAAACGAGCGCAAAAGGCAAGTTCTCATGCACTATCAATATACGTATACTGTATATTTATAAAATACAAGTTATTTTTCAATATTTCAACAGTTCTCACGTGGATGGTTTCAGGCTTTGTGCCTCGATTACCATTTTTTTCACACGCGTCTTTATGTACATCATTGAACTCTGACAAGGGTCAGGTTCACCTCGCTCGTGAGGAATTTTATTATGATTGTGAACAGGCGGAAATATCACAGTACAGCCGCATTGCCATTCATGCACGTACACATACATCCACACACATATAGCCGTGTATGCTCTTCGTAAGGAAGATAACACCCTGGAAAATGGCGCGCATCGTTTGAGCTCCAAGTAGTGTGATGTGGGATTGAGGACACGCGGAAATCGTTTGAAACACTAACGTCTTGAAAAAGTGTTAAGGTAAGCATTTTTCACCTCCGTTTTTACTTGTAAAATGATGTGCAAAGCGGATGTGGTTGATAGGAAACTGGTTGATAATGATAATCATAATCATTGTCAAAATAGTATTTACCCTTGAAGGTAAAACCCAACAGATCGAAATCCTGTGGGGAAACGGGGAGCAGTCTAAAAGCCGATTTAATGTCAGATTTGGCTAGCCAAGCACCTGGCCCCACTGACCCAGCTTCACCCCGGGAAATTAGGGAGTTTGTAGCATGGCTTTCATTAGAAGGTTTGGCCCCAGCCACAATTTCCTCTTACATTGCTGGAGTGGGATTCTACCATAAAATTCGAGGATGGGCGGATCCCACAAAAGACTTTGTTGTTTCCAAACTTTTGGAAGGTTGCCGCAGGGACCGAAAAATGATTGACAAGCGCTTGCCAATAACTGTGCCACTCCTTGCCAAGATCACGCAGGCATTTCCACATATGTGTGTCTCAGCTTATGAATCCACACTTTTCACATCCGCTGTACTTAGTGCCTTTTTTGGTTTCATGCGTTTGGGAGAATTTTCTGCAAATTCAAAACATAAAGTTCAAGATTCCCTGCTGCATACATCGAACATTCACTTTTCCAAGGAGGGTACACAACCAATGTCAGTCATACTTTCCTTTCCGCGCAGCAAGAATAACAAAACCGGTTCCCCCCAACGGATTCGTCTAACTGAGTCCAATGATTCATCATTGTGTCCAGTGATTGCATTACAGAATTACATGGCGATCCCCCCCCCCCCCCCCCCCCCCCCCCCCCCCCCCCCCCCTGGGTCAGGCCTATTGTTTATTCACTTTGATGGGTCACCGATGACTGCGTATCAATTCAATGCACTGCTCAAAAAAGCATTGGCCTTTTCTGGACTGGAAGGTTCACATTACCGTGCCCATTCATTTCGTATTGGGGCAGCAACCACAGCCCATGAATTGGGGGTCCCACCAACGGACATTCAACAAATGGGCCGTTGGAGATCTCGGGCTATGTTTACCTATATTCGTCCAATCCCGGTTGTGCACATGCCGGGGATTTAATCGGCTAGTGTTTTTCATCTGAAGCAGATATGCACGTCTGCTTCATTTTAAATTGATCATCCATGTTCTTACAGGCCCTGTTTGGATCATTGGTGATTCACTTATCCGCTGGGCAGCAGGACCCCTGGACCCCAACTTTCGAGTGTTGTGGCAGGGCAGGAGTGGAGCTGGTCTGCCCGATTTACCCGACCTACTGCAGAAAATTCAAGGCCCCCCTCCTTCCATAATCATTGTCCACTTAGGCACAAATGATCTTGGGAAAGTTGATTTTTTCTCCATCAGGCAACGGGTGGTTGTTTGTATGCACTCATGCAAAAATAAATTCCCCAATGCAACTCTACTGTGGTCCGAAATACTGCCACGAGCATTTTATTTTGGGGCAAATCCTCAAGAAAGGATGGAAAAGCAAAGACGCGCTGTAAACAGGTGGGCCAGGTCTCGGTGTGGCAGAATTGGCGCCACTAGTGTTAGGCATGAGCAGTTCACTTGGACGGATTTCAGTTTGTTTAGACGTGATGGGGTTCACCTTTCACCCAAGGGAAATTCCATTCTTAAGGAAAACTTTCTCACAGCCATCAGACACTTGTATTAGTCATGGGGCTCGTATCGTCGGCTTTTAGTGCTGGGTCTTCCTTGGGCCACGCATTGCGTGTATGGCATTTTTGAGGCGGAATAAGCCAGCACAGTGTCTGTGGCTGAACTTTACTATTCTCACTTTCACATTTTAAGTTAACACTTTTAGACAATGCACCTTTTGTATATTAATGTAGTTTAATCTAAATACGGAGTAATTTTTCCCAGTGTTACAAGTATCAACTTTTCCCCTGAGTCAGTGCAACAGGGGAGGAGAACCGTTCTTTCTTTCTGTATGTGCAAACGTTGGAAAAGAACGGGGTCTGAAATACATGTATTCGAACAAAAGTTTGATAAAATTTTGATTCACAAATATATTGTACAATTCGTATGATATGGCATTTTTCTTCGCTAAAGTTGGAATCATTCAAGCAAAATGATTGGCCTGATTGTGTGTGGAATTGAGATGAGTATATTTTCTGGTTTATGCGTTTGGAGCTGCCCCTTGCATCAAGCTGTGGTGCTCTGAGTTATTGGTGCTCAGAGCTTGTGGTGCTTTTGGGCTTTTGGTGCCCATACATGCAAGGGGCCTTGCTAAAATGTGTACAAATGGATGGTGATACACGATTGTTTTGTCCCATAACCCCCTTTAACAAAAGGGGTAGGGAATGAAGTGCTTTAAATAAACTTTTTGGCTGAGGCGTGTAATCACAACAAAAAGCTGGCTGTGTTTGTTTTATTCCTTGTCTACTTATAACGAGTAATTTTGGGTGGCAAGAGAATGTTATATATGTAACACGCATTTGGCACAGATTCACACACAATGTAAAAAAAAAAGATGGCGAGTTGTAATGGTGTATACACCAAGCATAACAACACAATAATATATCACTCATCGATTTCCCGCCACAGTACACAAAGCATTGCCATTATTTATAACGGGAATAATTATGATAATATGTGTCATCACCTCATGTCGAACTTAATTAAAGGCAGAGACTCGTCAGCAATGCGCGCGCCTAATTCGTGCCACCAAATACGCAGCTCCGTCATGCCTTTGCTATGGAGCTGCGTATTTCGCGAGCCTGTGTCTTTAAAGCGGGCCCCCACTGTGCGATAAGCGGGCCTCCCACTGTGCGATTTTTTTCCACGTATTTCCTACGAATTGGTACGATTGCCAGAGATCTCTATAGACTCTACACACAATCGTACCCAATCGTAGGAAATTCGTGGCAAAAATCGCACAGTGGGAGGCCCGTTTTATTGCCACGAATTTCCAACGATTAGCTACGATTTGGTACGATTGTGTACAGAGTCTATACACAATCATACCAAATCGTAGCTAATCATACCTAATTCGTGGCAAAAAATCGCACAGTGGGAGGCCCGCTTAAAGGAGCATGACCAGATCCCATTTTTTTACGCCCACATTTTTCCCAGGGGTGTTAAGATCTAGATACCATATCATTCGTGATTTGTCATGTTTTTCTCATTACCATTCTGAATTTTCATAAAGCTGTTTATTAGCAGAAACATTTGCATAATCCAAAATTTGTTTGCTTTTTAATTTTTTTTTATGTAGGCTAAGCTTGTGTTTTTTACATGAATATCTGCTATTCTTGCTAAGAACACAAGTTCGCTGCTATTGGCCATGCGGTCAAATCAGTGTGAAGTCGGGTTCCAAAAGATCGTGCAATATGACGCGGCACGGCGCTATATACAGTGCAGCTATACTATACTCCGTCAGTGTTTCAAATGCTGCGTAACTGTTGTGAATGTATCTGACCAAGATTAGGAGGGGGGATTCTTCGTGTTTGACTAGGGACGACGCCATAAAGATGTGCCATTCACTAAATATGACCTATAATGTGCTGTGAGCGAAGAAGGCGTGTGTCATGTTTGTCGTATAAAGACCATTTGGTGTATGTTATGGTACTGGTGAGTGCAGCGCCTTCCGAGCTTTACTTGTGCGTGCTTATGATAATGAGCCAAAACCTTCGCGGGCCAGGTCCCGCACCGAAATTCGGTGCGGGCTTCAAGCAGTCAGCGATAAGCTCTCATCGCATGTGCCCAGACCTGATGGGCGAGCATCCCGAAGATGTTCTAAAATAAACAACAACAACAACAACAACAACAACACCGATATATACAGTAAAACCGTCATCATGTGTGCGTTACTGGGCTAAGGCTACTGGGTCTACACTTAACACTTAAACCAGCGAGTTGTTTCCCTGCGCTTTAGCAAATTGACGTTTCAGATTACCAGCGAATGTTTAGACCAGTTACCCTGGCAAGTGAAGTCACAGTTCGGTAGTATATGCACGGGGTTTACACCGGGGAAGCCCCCGTCTGATGCAAAAACGAACGCCACCAGGTATCGCTTTAACATTCTGCTGGGAAACAGGTCAAATATGCCTGTGACTCATACAACAAAAATACGGCTGTCGTTTGACACGTGAAATCAGTACATCTCGACACGTAGGCCTACTATAGCGCCACTGATATTGTTACTAATTCGTAATTACGAAATACTCGTATATAATTACAAATTAAAGTTGCACTGCCCGTGTTTGGGCCGATTTGGGCGTACAATTTTTTTTTTTAAGTTAAATAGGTATTTTTCTAGAATAGAAAAAGTTATCAGCTTTCATTTGGTACAAAGAACGTAAAAATCCGTCAAGGATTAATGCCAGTCGATTAAAAACAAGAAATGATTAAAAGGCTGGCAGGTCATTTAATCGACAGGGTTATGACGTAAATGTACATGTGCGCGTACATGTGTACATTGTACACATACTATGTACATATGAGCGTACGCGCACATGTACAACATGTGAAGCACGTTTCAAGAAAAAGGCTTGTATCTCCAATTCCCGACGTCGGAAATTTAAGTTTTTGATATTTTTCGTTACAGAGACACGTAAGCTTTCTAAATTCGTTCGCTTGTGTAAATTAATGTTTTTAATCCTTTCACCGAAACACGGGCAATGCAACTTTAAGTAATTCGTATTATTATACGAATTAGTATATAGGCCTATGCAGTGGCGCTAATGGTCCTTCGTATAGCCCAGAGTGTGTGATTGCGTACATGTATTTGACCATACAACCAGCACGAATTGTGATATGTACACACTCTTCCCTTTTCTTAACAAAGCCCAACCCCCTACATTTCACCACGGGCATGAAATAAAACCAAAACGGCAGGGGCGGATCCAGGATTTTTTTGCGGGGGTGGGGGTGGGGGCGGGGGGGGAGGGGGGGGGGGGTTGTGTTTCGGCCCGTCAGATTTTGTTATATATATATACATACATATATATAAAGTATGCAATCTATCACTTGTACATTGCTGAGTGATGCACTTACCTTATGATGGGGAAGACTTGTATATCGGGGGAAAAAACCTCCTTGGATTTCTCTTGAAGAACATCTGGACCACATCTTTCGGGTCAATATGCACGTGATGATTTATATTCATCACAACCAAAGCGGATAATCTCTCCTCCCCCATGGTCGAACGAAGTACAGTTCTGTGTAGCCTTACTGCTGAAAAGGACCACTCTGCTTCAAAACTTGTTACCGGGATGACACACGCTATCTGAAGCAAAACATGCAGATTTGGGAACAGGTCTCGTGAGCACCCGTTTAATGCTGCTACCAGTGAGTCAGGAATGCTGGTTAGTTGACTGTTAAGCCATCGCCCGTGCCAAATTTGAATTTCGGTTGACAAGCTGCCAAAGCGTGGGACGTCATTCTCATAGACGATGAGCTGTGCAACAAGTTCTGGTATGGCTTTGAGGGGTTTCTTTATAAGTACACTTGGGATGAGGCTGGACAGGGCCGAGATAACTGATGTACTGTCCGAGGGAAAGCGATCGACCAGTTCTAGTTGCGTAAGCACATCATCCGTGAATGAAATCATTCCTTGGGACTGTCAGCTGGATGTGTTGCTCGGTGAATGTTGGATCCCCTTGCTCTTGGCATGCGTTCATCCACATCGAGTGCCTGAGCGATCTCCTGTAGCGATGCGCATCAGAATAAGTGCGAAAAAGCTTGACTTGATGATGCGCTTCCGAAAAAAGTGTGAAAACCCCTCTACAGCCGCTGCGCAGCGTCAATTCGATAAAGAAAATGGCAACTTTTTTACTTCTCCTTGTTGAACTTATTACGCTCGTACCGTACTCACTGCCCTGATACAGGGCGCTGGGAGAGCTCTAATCGCCCATATAAAATAAATTACACGACATGTGCACCATGGACACCTTTTTCTTGCGTAAAAATGGACGTATAATATTAACAATAACATTTTGTTTTTAAGAGCAGCGGGGTCGGTTCCCCCCCCCCCCCCCCCCCCCCCCCCCCCCCCCCCCCCCCCCCCCCCTCCCCCCCTCCCCCCGGATCCGCGCCTGAACGGTCATGTTCAATTCGTCAGATGCACAAGCCCTATAATGACCAAATGAATTGATTATTTCTAAAGCAATCAATCGAGAGGAACCTGAGACTAAGCTATGGATCCCAGCGCGGTGGCCAGCAGTAGCAGCGACGGGCCTCTGGACATTGAGGATCAACGCGTCATCAAACCATTTTATCTGCTCCTCATTGATTTGGCTAAGGAACTGATGAACTACGAACTGCAACAAGCAATACTTCTATGCAGCCACCAATTACACGCGGATAAACTGAAAAATGACACTCCATTAGATTTACTCAAGTAAGTACATCGTAAGGCATTTAGCTTTCAAAGGAAAGAAGTGCAGTCGGGTTGGCGTAGTGATTCTCCACCCGCCTTGTCTCGGGTTTGAATCTTGGGCGTTTATGTGGATTGAATTTGCAGTCCCTACATGTCCTTACATTGGGTCACCGGACCAGAAGTATTATGATGGATTACAAGAGGGTTATACTCAAAGAATCACATGTAGGTTGATATACAAATGAATGGGGCTTGGATAGGGCCCATATTTCCCAGGGTCGCCCTGACTGGTGAGTAAACTCAACATTCATTAAAGGTGACTATACAAACTCCAACAGGGGATCGATTGAAGATTACATGGAGTTTGAGCGGAATTAACTCAAAAGTGTTGTAGTAATTTTTTTAAATTACCAAAAAGTGTGCCTTGTGAAAGCTTCCCACGGTAATACGTGTGTCATATTAATTACTTAAATGTTTTTCATTTATTTGATTTGCAATTCTTCCCATGTAGGACACTGGATGAGCACGATGTAATCGGAGAGGACAACACAAACTTTCTGAAGCAGCTTTTGGAGAAATCCGACTGCATCCCTGGAAAAGAAATGGTGAGATTTTGTTGGAGCAATTCAGAACCAATGGACTCCGCGTTTTGTGTTCAGCCGAAACGATTCTTTTGCGCGTAGGTTTGTTTCATCAAGTTCAAAATACTGTGTAGAACAGCAGTGAGACATTTTTTTTCAATCGTAAAAATTGATTGTGTGTACACACATGTATTGGCGTTTGGTTTTGGCCGCATGCGTCCTAGAAACCCTTCCTAACTTTGCATTGAAATTTATATCAGAAAATTTGAAATGTGATCGCAGTCCTGCATAATGAAACTATAGACCAAGAATTATTTTACTATAGCATTTAATGCATGTATAATTGTTTTGTATTCATGCTGCCGTTCGACACACCAGTTTGCAGAGCCGTCTCCCCCGGTCGCACCCACCCCCGCCCCCCACTGGAAATTAGGCAAACGGAGAAAAATATGTTGCCATGGCTTTCCCCATAGCGAGACCCCATCGCGAGACCCCATTCCCCCCCCCCCCCCTCCCCCCCCCCCCCCCGCCCCCTCCCCCCTGAGCGACGCCGGCGCTCGCATGGACCAGCGAAATTGTTTGGTATTACACGGCCGCCCTCCTACAGACACGTCCAGCTACCACCACCCCCCTCCCCTCCCCCCTCCCCTCCCCCTTCCCTCCCCCCTCGCCAGTCGCCCACCTATGGAGAGAACCCTACCTACGCCGCTGCCTGATGGGCGAGCATCCCCAGCAGGTCTGGGTACGAGACTACACCTAGTGTGGCAAAACATGCACGTTTTACTTCCAGGTGCGCTACAAAAACTTTATTTGTGTGTGTTAAAATTTCCACCCTTAGACATGGAAAACGTTACCAGATTCCCACCTAAGGGATGGAACTATAGTTTCATGTTATGTTGCGCTAAACCAAGAACATTTTACTTGATGAAAGTAGATGAAAGTCATGAAAGTAGTGCGCCATTATGATTTATCCCGTCTCGAAAATAAAGGTGGAAGACTACGAAGAGAAGAGACGTGAACATCTGCGTAACGTTGAGATCATACTTGGTCGGAAAGACCCTCTCTTCGTGGGTCGCACCACCTTCGTCAGTAAAATCCTAGAAGTCTTTCAAGATGACAGCCACCCGAAGTGTCGCTGCGTACTGGTCTACGGACTGGCCGGCACGGGAAAGACCAAACTAGCTGTGGAGAGTTGCGTCGTTTACAAGGAACAGGCTCGATGCAGCACAAGGTTAGTGGATACAGCTGCCAAAGACGAATACCGGAGGACGTATAGTGCTGTGAACGTGCCCCTTATTCGGTCTGGCGTACAAGAAACCAAAAGTACGCTGAAGTTTGACATAAAAAAAAGAGCGACTACAGTCGCAAGTCGTCGAAAGTTGGAAAGCTTTAGCCGCTCGGAACGACTAAAAAGCGGGCCTCCCACTGTGCGTTTTTTGCCACGAATTGCCAACGATTAGGTACGATTTGGTATACGATTACCAGAGACTGTCTATAGACCCTATACACAATCGTACCTAATTCGTGGCAAAAATCGCACAGTAGTGGGAGGCCCGCTTTCCAACGATTGGGTACGATTTGGTGAGATTACCAGAGACTGTCTATATACTTTATACACAATCGTACCAAATCGTACGAATTAGGTACGATTAGGTACTATTTGGTACGATTGTGTATAGACTATATACACAATCGTACCAAATCGTAGCTAATCGTTGGCAATTCGTGGAAAAATCGAACAGTGGGAGGCCTGGTTTAGTTTCAGACGTCTATCTTTTCACATCTGGTTCGGCGCGACTCTGCAGGTGTAAAGCGGGCTTGCCCTCCCACTGTGCGAATTTTGCCACGAATTGCCAACGATTAGGTACGATTTGGTGAGATTACCAGAGACTGTCTATAGACTATATACACAATCGTGCTAAATCGTACCTAATCGTTGGAAATTCGTGGCAAAAAATCGCACAGTGGGAGGCCCGATTAAAACCCGCCGCACACCTTTGCGATTTATCGGATAATCGGATCATCAGACCACATACCGGAAAAGTGTGCGCTGAAAAATTCGGGTTGACCGTACACCACAGACTGGAGCAAGTCAAACTGGTTTGATTTTTCCGGATCCGATGGTCCGGTGTCCGATTGACCGGTAAATCGCAAAGGTGTGCGGCGGGCTTTAGTCAACCAAACCATTTAAACAAACCGAGACGATCCCATGTATAGTGAGTATTGGGTCTTTCACATAGAAAGAGATGCCGTAGAGACTTTATTGAGATTGGGAAAATTGAAATCGTACAAGGGCTATGCGATTTTATAAAATTCAAAGTGCCAGTTGCGATGTTGTTGTGACACGGTTGAGAGTCGGTTGAGATGGCCTTGTGAAATTGATCATTTTCGGCGCGAAATTCAAAATTGCAGACACCCCAACGGACAGCGTGGCGGCATTGTTGAGACACTGCTGGCCACGGTCCCACGATTGTGGGAGTGTGCTGCGTGGGCGTTGCGATTGATGCGATTGTGTTGCGTTGGTGTTGAGACGGCTTGGGGACAACGATGAGACGGTGGTGTGACAAAAAAGGAGCATGTTGCAACGCTGCCCCAATGCTATTTCAATGCTGTCTTATCATCATCTCAGTTATTAGCAGCTATGTCACAGTGTTCGCACACAGTTGCAGTGCAGTCGCAAGTGCCCTTTTCTTGCCGCAAGACTGTCTCCACACTGGCGCAACACCTCTGCAGCGCCATCTCAACACCATCTTGTCATGAGCGTCACCGATGGAGTTGCGACAGTCTGAGACAAGGTTGCGACGGTGTTGGGCCAGTGTAGCGATGATGATGCGATCTGATTTTGATTGCGATTGTTTTCAAATTTTGAAAACACTCGCAGCCGTCCGAGATGGTTATGCGATGTTATGAGATGCCATGAGATGCTTCTGCGTCCAGTAGCGATTTGGCCAACTATCCCACATCGCCGTCTCATCTTTGTGTGAAAGACCCATATAGTATGTTTGAATCCGGCATCCGATTCACGCGTTTTTAGCGTTATTGCGAGGGAGGTGGTGGGTAGCACTCGTTGTGCACACCGCGTCGTGCAAAGCGCGTCGTGCAAAGCCCGCCGCACGTTTGCGATTTACCGGCCAATCGGCCCATATACCGGAAAGGTGATGCGCTGAAACAATTCGGGCTGGTCTCACCGTACGCCCGGGGCAAATCAAACTTGCTTAGCCCGCCGCACACCTTTGCGATTTACCGGCACACCGGACACAGGACCATTGGATGCGTGCGGTGTACGGTCAGACCAGCCCAAATTGTTTCAGCGCACACCTTTCCGGTTTGTGGGCCGATAGGCCGATTGGCCGGTATGGACCGACGCATTTCATATAATTTGTCAAAGTTGTCAAGATGGCGGATATGGTCAACAATTATGACACGAAATAGACCATTCGTTGTTTGATATATAATATCCACTCTATGTTCTTCATTGGGAAGCAGAATTGCCTGATATTGTTGAATGAAACAAGAGATCGCGAGAGTAGAACGCAGCGCTTGCCTGATATTTGACTTACACTACCTCACATGCCGTTATCTCTTTAACACAGACTCGTCCGTGTCAACCTCCGGAAGGCCACCATGATGGAGGAGGTGGGGTTATGGATTCTAAACACCGTACTGGAAAAGCAAATTGCTGAGAAAAATTTCGATATGGAATTAGTCAAAAAGTGGATCCGAAAATGCTCGCAAGGTACGTTGCATGCGTAACCGTAAAGTGATGATGTGGTGTGTTACTTGCGGTGTTATGTTATATCCGGAATTATTTAGATGGAAGCATTTGATTCGCTAAATTTGCATATCAAAGACCACTGTGTACCTGTATTTTATAATGTGCTTTTGGATGTTTGCAAATCCTGCGTAGAACCTTTGAACCGGTGACATTGTTTGGAGACAAGGCAAGCTTTCCTGTTTAAATGATGCGAAAATGGAGGCGCACACTGCCTAATCATCCCTGGCATGTGAGGCCAAATTATGGCCGCCGTGGAAAGGGTCTATATTGTCTTTAAGTACGATGCTGTAATGAACCGTTGATAAGCTTAAGGAGTCTTTCGAGAACTAACTACTAAAGCCCCTTTCGCACATTCACGGATAAGACGTCGGATGATGCCGAATGGCTGGTGAGCACCATTTAGAAGCCGGCTATAAGCCGCTAAATCCTTGGCCATCCAGCCTGGTCAAGCCGGACGGGCGAAAGAAATGGAGCTTGTTCAATTTTTATCCCTGGATCTCTGGGACTAAAACAATCCACGTTGACGCTGGGAGCTGCCGGGCGCCGGGAGTCTTTGTTAATCTACCGAAATGTCTGTCTGCGCGTTTATAGAGACCGGAAAGGGACCGGGACCATCCGAGTCGACATTTCATCGCGGAGAGCTCAGAGAATGCAGGTATGCACGGATCGAAGGAAAGGCCTCTATAGGCTTAGGGTGTACTTTTATATGTATCGTGAGGCCGCACCGGCTACAGTCCAGCGACAATCGGAAAAGACCGCATGGAGACCGCATGGAGACCGCCTTGGTCCTTGCGGGAACCGAGTGAATCCGACTTCCTCCGTACGTTCCGCCTTTGGTCCTGCGCCATCCGCGTATGGACAAGGTACGTCTCCGGCAAGGACCGGCTAGCGACTACGGTCTGCCGAGAAGAGACTATCCGTCTGCCCGCCGTGCTCAGACCGGCTTTGATGACGTCACAGCGTCTTGACACGTCGGATCATCTCGGATGGCCAAAATTTCTCGTCCGGCATCATCCGCCATCTCATTCCTAAATGTGTGAAAGGAGCTTAACCAATTCCATGTCAATGTCGTAAATGTACAAATTAAACTCTGGTTGCAGATACCGTTCTTCTGTTGGACAATGCTGACGACATTCTCAGTCCATCACAAAAGTCGTTGAGCAGAGATCATTTCGTCAACACCCTGGTCGATTTCCTCTCAATACAAAACCACTTCGTGAAGATAATTCTCACCTCTCGCCATCCTATTGACTTCAAGGGACTGGTCGATCTTACCAACTTCTTGGAGATTAAACTTGATCCACTGCAGGTGGACGAGTCTTTACGGTTAATGAAAAAGATGGCCCAACGGTTTCAACTCGGTGCTATTTCGACCGGTGAACGACAGGCCTTGCAGGATGACGACGCCCTTATCGACGTGGCCAAGCTCTGTGGTAATAACCCTCAGGCACTACGGGCCGTGGCCAGCCGCTTGAGCAGCGGTTTCAGTCCAAAAGAGCTGGTAGAATGTCTGAAGAACCCAGCAGTTGCCGAAAGGGTACTAGATCCAGGCTCATTGGCCGACAGTGCTGCAGTACAGGACGAAAGAAAAGATTTCGAAGATCAACCATTTGTTCTTCGCTCAATCAATGCAATGTATGAGCAACTTCCACTTACTCTGCAAGAAGCACTGCTGAAACTCTCTGTTTTTCCAAGTTCATTTAGCTTGAGCCAAGGGGTCAGAATTCTTGGGAGTATAGATTTAAAAGAGAAGGCTAAGTTTGACTTGGAAGACTTGAAAAGATGGAGCCTTTTGGAACGGGAAGTATTCGACGCTCTTGGCTTCGGGTTGAAAGAGGAGGAACCACATTATTATGTCCATCCACTCGTACGGTCAGTATGCTTGAGCAAAATTGGTACGTCCGCAATTTACAAAAGAGCTTACGAAGATGCCATTCGTCAATTTTTCTTGTATGTTGCTGATCTCCTGAAAAACCTGACAGAGCTGGGACATAGGGATTTCGGCAAAGCTCTAGCCAGATTTGAAATTCACAAGACCAACGTTTTGCACTCTCTAGAGCTTAGTATGGGGCAAAAGTTTGGTTGCGGCGAAATCAGAGAAAGTAAGCGAGACGTTCTCGCCTCCGGGGCTTCCCTGCCAGTTACAAAGGAAGGGTTGTTTAGTATGTTTGAAACTTTCCTTGACCCCGAAAAGCGGCTTGAATACTATCAGAATATGAGCATAAAGATGCAGAGTAGCAATGAGCCGGAAGCCTGGGCATACATGAAAGGTTGGGTGGCCGATGAACTCTTTGTAAGGGCCAAGTACGATCAGGCCTTGAAGACTGTTGAGGAACCACTGAAAATGCTGAAGGAACGAGAGACCCTTACTGGTAGAACCAATGAACTTGAGAGAGCAGAAGCTCAGCTGCATTATGTGAAGGGTCGTATTTTTGTCGCTCGGCAAAAATACAAGGAGGGCATAGCCATACTGGAGAAAGCCCTGAAGGTGCAGCAACGGCGTCTTGGAGATCATTCACTAACGGCTCGCTGCCTGAATGCCTTGGGGCATGCTTACTACAACATGACCGACGACGAACGCCATGCTAGCAGTGTTGAGGACGCCCACGATTACCACATAAAGGCGTGGAAAATGCTGGTCCGAATCACTGGCAATAAACCGGAGAATCACTTTGATGCGCCCATGTACTTGCTGAACATCGGCGCCAGCTACCACCAGATGGGGAAGAAACACAGACCGTGTAACAAAAAGAAGGCCAACCAGTACTTCGAAAGAGCCATCCAGAACTACAAAGAGGCACACGAACTTGAGAGAGCTCTTAAATTATCCAACACACCGAACACCGCGTATATATTGAAGAACATGGCAATGAGCCACTGCGAAATGAAGGTTCGTAACTTTGCAGTAATTTGTTTCATATCTGGAATACAACCTTGTAAAATGTTACTGTTTGCGGTAGACCGCAAAATATATCCCAAACACTTGTACCGGTGCATGTGCTTTTCATAATTTGGGGTGGTACATTCATCATAATGCGAAACTTTTGAAACGCGTGCACGTGAAGGCAACAAACAAACGGGGCCACTTTCTGTACAGCCTGCTTTCTTACAACACCGCAATGGACTGTTTCAGAAATCACGGGCGTGTTTGGTTCATCACAGATCGTAATCTAGATTTCGAGATATGTTAATGATTCTCAAGTTTTATTTATATATCCAGTTTGTCAATTGTTTGAACCAAATCTCATCGAACACCCTCAATTTGTTTGCATTGTGTCCTTTCACCGAGAATGTAAACGACAAGATTTACTCACCCGAAAATCTTTGCAAAGTTTACGTCGACAATTTGGATCCTCCACCGAACTACCTCTATAGCCTTTTGACAAGGCCTCGTGAATAACCCCAAAGCCATAAAGCCTTGCCAAAAGGCTAAACTACCTCGTGAGAAGGATCCCAGAGATCACAGATCTCGAATCAGCGCGAAGTGAACGACCTCACCTTAGATCTGCAAAGATCTGGATCTGGATCCGTCCGAAACAAACACGCCCCCTATGTTTGTGCTGACGCGTGCAGTCTAAAGTGCAGTCCAAATATGACGGAAACAATGGAAAAGGCGTCCGGTGGTTTTCTGCTATCGCACGCATCTCAAAAGACGCCCATCTTATTGTAACCGAGCGAAGCGACAAATGAACTGCCACCAGCCACGGCTCCATGCAGTTAGTGTAACATCAACTGTGTAAGTAAATATTTTGTGAAGAAAAATTAATGCACATGAAATGCTTTAAAAATTCTGCATTTGTCACCAAAAATTAATTTTAAAAGTGCACAATCGTATTTGTTATTGTATAATTAATAATCAATTGACACGAGAATGTACTTCAAAATTAAAATCCCCAGACAGAAATTCATAAAACTTTTACCACGTAAAGCATACACAGTATGTGCATGTACATGTACCACGTACAAGTGAAATTACATAATACACGACATGTGTATACCGATAATAAAATACGATCTTACCAAGAGGAATCCTGCCCAATCTGCACACCGTCTGTCGTCTAAACATGAATCATTATACAAGGAGAACTCGGCAGCCAAAGGCAGAAATGTAACTTAGAAAACCCAAAGGCCAAACTCAGACAAATCAGAAAACCGAAATGAATTGCTGCCTACATCTTTCCCGGGCGACGGCGAGAGCAGGAATGGGAAGGGACCCGTTCCTGATACAGGACGCCCTCACGGTCTAACGAACGCAAACTATGCCAGGCACCTACTTTTTGAAAAGCGCTCGGCTAAGGTATTCTTCTTAAAATCACTCCCGAGAAAAATATTTTTTGAAACATTTAAAGTATGCACCCCCTGTTCTTATAAAGTTCGTGAACAATCGACCACAGAAATTAAACTTCTATAGGTCGCTTGGTCACATTATGACAGTTATAACTGCTCATAGGCACCTTTTCAAGGAGGTGTAATTTTAATTGGCACTTTGTTCCCTCTTCAGGAGTATGAAAAGGCTCTCCCGTTGGCCATTGATGCTTGTGATATCAGAGAAGATACCATAGGCGTGCATCCAACTACAGCACGAAACTTGTTCTTCATCGGCTCTCTTTACGACAGCATAGGCGATAAGTTCAAGCAGTCCCGAAAACCGGAAGGTATGTTTGCAGAATACGGGTCCTTACTTTTTTGGGGACATGTGTACACCGGTCCTGGTGTCCATTTGAATCATTTTTGACACAATGGTGTAGACATAATCGTACGGATACAATGGTGCAGACTTAAGGGGCCATTTCACCAAGGATTGTTTTTTCCAATCAGCCCGATCTGGACCAGATTGTTCCCGATGAATCAATTTTTTTTTACCGGCCCGATTGTCGTCATAAATCGCCTCCAATCGTCCCCTTTTTTGACCCGATTGAGTCCCGACCAATGGACCATGGCGGGGGGACGAATCACGGACGTTCCTCGCGCGATCGACACGTTTCCGGGGCGCAAGTATGCGAAAGTACGCGCAAGTACCCGCAGGATTCTGGTTCCGAAAATTCAAATGGTCTTGCGAGTTAGTTTGGTGTCCAGTCGCATGAATGTTTTCTAGGCTGCAGAACTGCACCAAACTCAACTCTGATTTACCCCCAATATTTATAAGATATTGACAAAAGAGAGATTATTTATACAGGTATGAAACAAAGTTTAACATATGTATGAACATTCGCACATAAATGTTTGTTTCGAGAGTCCGGAGAACGGGAGCGAGCGCGTGCTATATATACGGCAGGCTACCGACAAAACATGATGCCAACTCCCGGAAAAAGAAAACGGAAATTCCTATTCGGTCGTCCGGGCTGTCCAGTGAAATCGTAAGCAGAAAATTTGAGATATATCCTGAGTAGGAGAAGAGCGAAACGTTTGTGACAAAGTCGTGAGGCTCGCGCGTAGTTGCAACGGCTGGTAAAGCGTATAACCCGTCTTTTGACCGTTTTTGTTAATTTTGCACTTCTTTAGTAAATTACGGGATATTTTGACGATATTTTTTCACAACGACCATCAAAAAAGTATTGTCAATGCTGCTACATCTCTAAATCATGTAAACAGTAGGCCGGTGTGTACCTTTAAGTTACAACACCACAATGGACTGTTTCAGAAAACATTTTTCAAGATACCGCAGCTAAAGTTCGTTTTATCAAGAGTTCAACATTCAGCTCTGTTTTTACATCTTGCTCAAGCTATTTGTATGTGTCCCGCACTGCAGAGGCTGTCCAGAAATTCATATTTTGTAAAATAATTATTTTATTCTTGCATTTCGGTTACAAAAAGACAAAGACGCTTCCGTGAAGAACTACAAGCAGGCACTGGGGTATTACAACAAGGCCCTTCGCATGGAGATCGAACTGGGTCCGTCCAATCACAGTATTGAGTACGACGATTTGAAGGAAGACTTGAAAGACCTGCTCAAGAAGCTTCATATGGAAAAGGAGATTGAACAGTACCGCCGAGTGTTCAATGTAAGTATATAGTCAATATAGTCAACAACAAAGAACATTGATCATACAAATTATAACGAGCCAATACCTGGGAATTACAGCGTGTATCAAAAAATGTCCCTCTCATTACCAAAATCAAGTATATTGTTCTGAATTTGGTGTCCAAATATGAAAAGCTCATCTAATTTTGTAACTCCAGTGAAAATGTCATCGGTCTCGCTTCATTGGTTTTGAATACACGGGCTACATGTATTATGTATGGTGCTTTTCGGGCCAACTTGAGAACAATACTTGATTTGGGTAATAGACAGGCGAAGTGTGACGTGTTTCCATAGTAATTGGCTCTAAACATCGTGGCCGTCTGAAAAAAGTACCATCGTTCCGTGCTCTCGTTGGATAGTAATTATTTTTGTGAGATGTCTTGCGCAAAGGTTATCACTTACAGATCATCTGTGGACTCTAGTCAAACTGCTGTGGAACTTGCTCCAAGCGGACACAGTGGCTGCGTTCGGGCGTGCAGTTCTCGTTACTCGGGACTAACTTGCGTGCGCATTGCACTCGGGTCACATAACGCGAACGGCAAATCCGCAGTCCGCGTGCGCGAATGGCAATCAGTGAAGATGGACGTCTCTTGCCATCACTGCACAAAAAAATGCCGTTTCATTGCTCACAAGAAACTGAGGAAATACAGGCCGTAAGTCGTGAGAACCTTTGATGCCGTCTAAAACAAACCTTAGTGGGTTATTGTTTCAGTTATTGAGTTGACACGTTGAGCAAATTCACACAAAATCCCACCCATATTCCACCATGCATCTTCGTACAAATCACATGACACTTGACAGGAGTAAGAGCACACTCCCCATTTGTTGAGGAGTAGTGAGAGCATACTCTCACTGACCCGAGTGTCGTTATTCTTGCCGTTCACGCGCGCAGGAGTATAACTCGTGTTAACACGAGTACACGCCCGAACGCAGCCATTAGGTCGATCATTGCGAGCTACATGTACCCAGAATCCAGATTGTATTGGCCTTTACGTGTGCCCTGTTTAGAACGGGAATTGTGACCGGGTGGTTTGGGTCGTTCACTCGCAACGCCACTCGGGTGAAAACTTGGTGTTGCGGGGTTTGACACCCGGTCGTGGTACCATATACTGTAGTGCCCTTGAGCAAGGCACTTGTTCCATCCTTCGAAGGCTCCCCCGATGAGGAGTATAGGGATTATACCCGGTGTTTTGATGTGGCTGTTCGCTATACCAATGGCGCCACCCACTATATGTATCTCCTGTAATATCTCCATGTTTAGGTCGAATACGGGCTGCGTAATAAAGTTCCATAACTCATTGTAAAGTGCAGTGCACGTCGTGATGATATGAAATGTTCTCTATATATAAATGTTATAATTAAAAATAATTAAGAGGGGTGTCGGGTATGAGCGTATTTTGCCTTGTTTTTGACCAGGCAGCGGATAGGGGCACCCCGTCCACGGACGATATGGAGGGGGTCCTCACCTCTCAGACAGTGCCTGACTCACCGTCCCGGAAGCGGAATCAGGATGACATGAGTGCCGATGGTGATGCCAGGGACGAGGGGGACAGCCCGGGGGAGAGGGATGAGGGCGACAGCCCGGGGGAGAGGGACGAGGAGACAGGGTCTAGCAGACGGAGAGCACCGGGTAAGGATGAAGACATATGTTTAAAGGCCAATGTATTAATTGCAAGATGGAACTTTGTTTATAAATGGGTTCCTGGAATAAGGGCGTTACATAATCGAGAGAATAATGTTGGTAAACTAGCCTACAGAAATTTCAGCTACACGGCATCAATGCTTCAGAAATGGGGAATATATACATATCCCCCATCCCACAGATAGAAGCGTGGTTTAACAATATGACCGTGCAGAAACTTTAACAGACGGATATTAAAACATGGCTAGTGCACAAAACCGATGCCATATCCCCGCCAAACTTCGTCTGATACTTCTTGAGAACCTTACCTTCAATTTTGCATGTGTTTATGGAATTTAGCAGATTTTATCCCAATAAGTCTTGAAAATCCACCTTTAGAAGTCGACGACAACGGTACATAATGCATGGTACATTTCTAAGGGTGGACTTTCGACAGTTATATGACCAAGTTCTGCTAAAATTCCATAGACACATCACTCAAGGTAAGGTTCTCAAGAACTATCAGACGATGTTTGGTGAGGATTGGGCAGCAGGCCTTGCACTAGCCATGCACTAGCTTTGCACTAGCCTGTCAACCTAAACGTTGCTGCGCAGCCATATCGTTAAATTACGCTTGTACCTATAGAGATGTGTATCCCCCATAGTTCTAGGGGTATCAAGGGCATAAAATTCATCTTCAGCTGCTAATTTCTTTTATACAGAAAGTACTAAATTGGACATAAATTAATTCACGAGGTGTTTGTTACCATTACTATTAATATTTTTCTTGTCAACTCAAGAAGTAAAATATTTTGGATCATTGCAGATGATAAAATGGGGCCAGGGGTATTAGTTACAATGGGCCAGCTAGTCTCACATATAAAAATAGGCCTGAATAAAATATTTGTTTAAAAATTACAACAAGAATGATAGGGGAGATGCTCGTATGCACTGGGCCGTGTTTGCTGGATGTCACCAATCAATTGACATTTTCTTTCTCATTTTTCAGGGCTTCGCCGGGAGGAATCGCCCAAAAAGCGAAAATGTACCTTGTCTTGAAGCGAATATTCCGAGTATAGTGCTATATACTGTAGTTATACTAAAGTTAATAGCTGAAAATTAGAACTGCGTAGCTTTGTAAGGAAATATAACTCTGCTGTGGTAGTTTTTCATATCTACTTTCCAGAACCGTTACAAGAAAAGAACCGCCTATTGGCTAAACAGCGAGGCTATATTTAATAACAACCATTTTATTGCATCTTTAAACAACGCTGAATGCATGCCGCAATAGGGCGACATTTCGGGAAGACTCTCCCCGGGGACCACCGAAATTTCGGCAAGAGTCACTCAAAATGACACCTTATTTTTTTATCCAAAGCTTCCGGAGATGCTTCTAGACCGAAGAAAAACAGCTCCAGTCCCAATAAAAATGGTTCTCGGAATAAAAGAAATGGTTTTTGACCTTAAAAAATGGTTTTTAAACTCAAAAATATTAGGGCGACACCAAAATGTCGCCCTATTGAGCAGGTCGCCCTAATATAGCTTTTTTACACACGATTTGTCGCCCTATTCTAGCATTGATAGTAATTTACTATACGTTGGTTGCTGTGACGTGGGCTTTTATGTATTGTAAAATATGATGTATGCGCGTAGAGCCTCGATATGAAATAGATCCGTGGAAATATCCATTAGGCAGCGCCATCGTTATAATGCTACGAGACAGAGAGAACAAAATCTAATTGACGTAAAATGAAAAATGACAATTAGGGAAGTTATATTTACCTGCGTTTTGCACATTTTACACAAAATGGATTAATGTGATGTACATATTCTTTAGTTCCCGCTCTAGTATGCATTAATTGCAGACATATTTATACCAATTGCATTTATTCAAGAAAACATTTATTGTTTGTGTAATTTTGAGTCACTTTCTGATCTCACCTTGGGAAGTAAATAAAGGGGGAATAGGTAAAATGGCATTAGGGGACTGATAAATAAATACAATTTGAAATATTGGCTTCATCCACAACATTTATCACTTTCCCACTACGTAAAAAAATTGATAAACGAGTGCCAAGTTAGGCTTCGTCTGAATCATTTTACAAAAGATTACTCGCTGTCTCTTGCGTGGAAATTGAACTGGCGATCCATGCGGGTGTCGGGACTACGCGAATACAATACGGAATGGTACTCGGTTATGTACATGTAAACAAGCGCGGCGAGAATAGTTCAATCAGCCACTGACTTTCTGAAAATAAGGCTGCAACTATCCAGTTACATTGCAAGGATAATTAGAAACCAATAATACCGAATCTACATCAATTTGAAGACGAAATGGAGAGCATTTTCTGTGGCTTCGTTTGTTTGGAACTTAGGCCTAGCTTGGGATTTAGGCCTAGCTATCCTGTTTGTGAACCATGTAAAATGTGAAAGTTTGAAGATAAAAACCCAAAATACGGAGAGAAAGGTATACTACGATACACCTTCGCCACTATTGGTGAGCGCCTTTGTGAGCGGATGAGCGCCCTCACGCAACAGCTTTGTATGGACATACGTGTAATATAATGTATTAGGCCTATAACACGCTTCTTTCTGATTCTCAATCCTGACTGGCTGAAACGCAGTCACGTGAGGTTCACTAATATACAAATATTGACTGCAATCATGGTTTCATTTTATTTCAAGTTTATTACACATTATCTCAATCGCAGCCGAAGCTGAATTGCAGAGATTAGAGTAGAAATAAATTAATTAATTAAATAAATTCATCAATAAAAATACAACTTTAAAGATAGTATACATGATTGGTAAACTGTTGCAAATAGTTTTATCCCCCTGTGTGATTGAAGATATGCATGATTAAAACCAACCTGAGCAAAAACCAGCTCCGTACTTCGTCTAACTTTTGAGAAAACAGTCAAAAAGGGGTTTCGCCCCAAAACCACTTCGCCCTGAACCATTTCGCCCTGAACCACGGCCTGTGCGCAAAGTGGTTTGGGGGCGAAGTTGCATTTGGGCGATGTAGTGTTTGACGGAAGTGATTTGGGGCGAAACGGCACTCAAGCGAAGTGGTTTGGGGGCGAAATGGCACTTGGGCGAAATGAATTTTCGTCTCATGAGACGAAAACTAATTGTTTTACTTATTTCTCAAAGACTATAGCACTTTAGAAAAAACAATTTCAGGGGAAGTTTTCTACGGTCATCATGTTTATATTGTGTAAGTTAGGTGTAGAAAAGGTAATTATACAGGTATGGTGTTGCTGGATTTACAGAAGGCTTTTGACACTGACTGTAGATCATGTGATTTTATGTCAAAAATTACAAGCCATGGGTATTCATTCTGAATCTATTTGCTGGATTCAATCATACCTTTCTAACAGACAACAAGTAGTTAGTGTTAATCAGGTTGAATCAGAACCAATGACAATTACATGTGGTGTCCCACAGGGCAGTGTATTAGGGCCACTGCTTTTTCTTTGTTATGTAAATGATATGAAAATGAGTGTTCAGTGTGATTTGCTACTGTATGCTGATGACAGTGCCCTATTCGTTTCTGGTAAAGACCCGGAAATAATAGCCGACACTGAGTTTGAGTAGGGAGCTGGAATCATGCAGACAGTGGCTAATTGATAACAAGTTGTCTTTGCACCTTGGTAAAACTGAGTCAATCCTTTTTGGATCTAAAAGGAAAATAAGTAGTATTGATCAATTTGAAGTGTGTTGCAATGGAAAGATTATTACTCCTTCAAATTCCGTTAAATATTTGGGCATAACACTCGACCAGAGTCTAACTGGTGAGAACATTGCAAACTCTGTCATTAAAAAGGCCGGTGCTAGATTGCAATTTCTTTATAGACATGTCAACTGCTTAAATGAGAGATCCCGTAAAACACTCTGTACTGCTCTCATACAATGCCATTTTGATTATTGTTGTACATCCTGGTATTCAGCATTATCTGTAAAATTGAAAAAGAGGTTGCAAGTTACACAAAATAAAATTGTTCGGTTTATTTTGAATAAGGATTCAAGATCACATATTGGCCAAACAGAATTGAATAAGTTGGGTATGTTAAGTGTAAATGATCGTGTTACACAACTTAAACTGAACCATGCTTATAACATTTTTCATGTGATGGCACCAGACTACCTTTGTCAAAAATTTAGGAAGGTTTCTGATCTGCATAATTATTCTACCAGGGGTAGTTTTATAAATTGTGTCGTTCCAAGAATGAAAGGGCAAGAGTGCAATGCATTTTTTTTATACGGGAATTCATGAATGGAATTTACTTCCCAACAGTGTCAAATGTTCCAATAGCTTTTATCAATTTAAGAGGGCAGTAAAAGAACATCTTGCCTCTTGGTCAAATTTGTAATTTGCCTATCACCCATTTTTACCAGCCAGTTATTTATATGTATTTGTTATTGTCTATGTGTAAGGACCCCGGTGGAAATAAGCCGTTTTATTATCAGCTTTTTGGGTTATCCTTGGCTTGTTTTTATGTAGTAATTGTACTTATGTTTGTATATTTGTGTTTTTGAGCTATGTTTTTTGTATATTTTAGCCAAAATAAATAAATAAAGTAAATCTGTGAACATTTCTGATTTTCGAGATTACCAATGATGTATACTGCCTTTAAAGACATCTTGACAATAATTACTGAAACAATTACATCAAACAAATTTAAAGTGGATTGTGATTTAAGATGAGCTTGATTCCAAATTTTATCTAAGATGAGTTGTTAAGCAGTTGAATAATATGCAGCATGGGGCTCTTTTTAAAGATCTGACGACCTTACGATGTCTAATTGTGACATCATCAAGTGTAAGTACTGGGGGTGTCTGTTTATTTCGTGAAAAGCAGACCTCCAAAATCTGACACTTTGATGGATTTAAACGCAATTTGTTTGTAGTCGACCAATCATGTAATTCATCAAGAACTGCTGGAAGATTTGATTGTGCAATAGCTTATTTTATGGTTTATCAAACTCCCAGTTAATTAGACTTCAGAGAGTACTGCAGAATGCAGCTGCCAGACTTGTTTGTAATTCATCGTTTGGGACCCATGCCACTCCTATACTTTACCAGTTACATTGGCTTCCAGTTCAGTTCCGGATTCGATCTAAAATTCATTTTTTGACCTTCAAAGCTATTCATGGTCTTTCTCCAAATTATCTCTTTACAATTATTCAAAGATAGAATCATACATGAACTCTTTTACATTACCAAATTGGCTGTGATCTCAATAAATGTTACGGATTAATCCCTTACCAGCCAGTGCAAATGTGATCTGGGGTGTGCTCTTGTCTTCCCCTTACTCCATGTCCAAAGTAATCAAACACCGTACACTTAAAAGATGATTTTACTAAGACTTCACCACGAAGCTGTCCGCTCCGTCTCTCGACCCAGACGAAAAAGAGAACGTTTCCTCACTGTGGGAAACCGATTTGCTTTCTGCTCGTACACATAATTATTGCGCCAATGGGGTCTCGATTCACCCTATGGAGGAATTGTGTTATGTCGGTTAGTGATGTAACATAAATACTACTGTACTGGGTCATTAAAATGATACAAACATGTTTACAATAATGGGAATTAACAAACTAGAATATAATTAGTTATGCACGATCTATTTACTACTCCCATTCACAACCTGCTTACAAGCAGGACAAGTGTTGTTGCGCGTCGTGACCCAGAAACAATCTCATGTACATGTACTACACCACAAATAGGTCATAGCGCCCTCAGTCTGCTGGGCTCGCTTAATTCTAAAGTGAGTAAACACATCGTAAAAACAATCATGATAGTCATTTATTATCAAATCACCACAATATCCTACCAGCAAAATGAAGAAAACTACAGGGGATTGTTCATTTGCACAAGTGCCCCTACACTCTGGAATCAGTTACCGTGTGAAATCCAGAATGTTCAATCTATTCCTTTGTTTAAGACCAAACTGAAGACATTACTTTTTAGGCAAGCGTTTTTATTGTAATTGCGTTTATGAAGTAATTTTTTAATTGTAACAAGGTTTAATTTTGTGTACTTTGAGTTTTTATTGTAATGCGCATTAGAACATACATATGAATTCTGCGCAGTATAAATAAACTATTAAAACTAGTTTTACCTATTGGGGCGACAGTTTTTGTGTAAAAAAAAGCTATGTTAGGGCGACACGCTCTATTAGGGTGACAATTTGGTGTCGCCCTAATATTTTGAAGGTTAAAAACCATTTTTTAAGGTCAAAAACCATTTTTATTAGATCTAGAACCATTTTTGGAAGCTTTGGGTAGAGAAATTTGGTGTCAATTTGAGTGTTTCTTGCCGAAATTTCAGTGGTCTCTGGGGAAAGGTTTCCCGTAATGTCGCCCATTTATAGCATTCAGGGTTATTATTATTATTATTATTATGCTGATCACGTGTCTCAACTATGGTCAGATCGTCATCATATATTTATAATGTTGAATTTTTGTAGTTGATTTGTCAAATTTTATATCATTGACAACCGCCAAAAATATAATTGGACCCAGCTTGGTGCCTTGTGGAACACCTGCACAAACTGAGGTCCAATCCGACATTTCATGACTATTCCTCACACACTGCATGTCAGAGAGCGAGCTGCCCCAATCCACCAACGATGCAGGAACTCCCAAAGCTAAAAGCTTGGAAATGGCCGTGGTGTGATCTACACGATCAAAAGCTTTGAACAAAATCTGTCAATAAGACAGATGATACAGATTGAGATGTATCAGCATATGCATGCAGTGTGTGAAGTATGTCAATTAAGCAATGTGTTGTAGACATACCGTGTAGGGTCTAGTTTCGGCTACCGCTTCATTGCATCCATTATTTGTTTAGCGACCAAATGCTCAGAAACTTTAGCAAAATGATCGGTCAAAGCTATAGGTCTTAAATAGTTGCTGGCTTTGTCTTGGGAACTGGCACAATAATTGCTTGTTTCCACTCAAGTGTGACACAATGTTGAGCCAATGAGGAATTGATTATGTCAGTTAGAGGTTTAGTTAGTTCATATGAACATTGTCTAATTATAGGCCCAAGGTGATCTCAAAGCCATGACTATGCCCCGAGGTGGAAGCCGAGGGCCAGGGGCATAGTCATGGCTTCGAGATCACCGAGGGCCTATAAATCTTAACCATGACCCGAATAAACAGCAGTCAATATTTGTTTTTTATAACACGCCTCTTTCTGATTTCAATCCTGACTGGCTGAAACGCAGTCACGTGAGGTTCACTAATCTAGGCTAATGCATGAAATTTGCGCCAGCGTGAACTAGACGCGCGTATCAAGTTTTAGGCGCGCGCGTTAAGACTTTACGCGCGCGTGATTCCCTGCTAGTGTTTCTGACCGGTCACAAGTCTCCAAAATTAGTGATCGGTTACTGCGCCCTCTGGAGGTTGCTTGTTAATTTATTAAATTGAATTTTATCTATACCTATGTGTATTTTTGCCTGAGGCGTGTTATAAAACACATATGGACTGGCATAATTCGCTCTCTAGTGCACGTCTATGTGCCCCTCGTATAGCGACCTTGAAGATTTACTTATCTTTGTCATCTTCATGGTGTTACACGGCAACATAACTTGAAATTCCAGAACTTGAAATACCGTGACGCTGTGGGTTCATGCCATACGGGTTCATTTGAGTAGGTAATTTGAGTCAGATATCCAATCAACTTCTAGGGATTGTTGAGACGCGCAGCTCTGGAGGTCAGCTCTTGGACCTAGAGGAAATCATTTAGGGCCCATGATTTGGGATTTTTATCAATAAATTCTATGCTATGAAACCACTCTACTCAGTTACAGTCATAACAAATCCTATTTGGAGCTTGTTTTGTGGGTTAAAACGAAGATTTGTAGTTTTTATGCTAATGAAAATTAGCAGGAGCCACTTAAGGACGCGTTCTTTCCATAGGGGACAGTTAAAAGATGTTGTCACACCATAAGGTGCTGCTTAGGGGCTGCTAAAGGGCACATTGCCATCACAGCACGCACCTAAAGGGTTATATCATACCACAATGCGCTGCTGAAGGGCGCCATCACACATAGCGCGTGACCAAAAGATGCCGCAAAAGTGTGGTGTGCCCTTGCACCATAGGGTGCGGCTAAAGGGTGGTGCCGCTAAATGGCGTGTCGGTAACACCATTAGGCGCTGCCAAAGGGTGCCTTCCCACCACAGCGTGCTGCTAAAGGGTGACGTAACACCATCTTCCCACCACAGGGCACTGCTAAAGGGTGCTGCCATACCATAACACCATTATGCGCTGCTAAAGGGCATCTTTCCACCATAGGGCACGGCTAAAGGGTGCTGCTTCGCCATCCCAACATAGTGTGGGACTAAAGGGTGGCGGTAACACCATAAGAGGCTGCTAAAAGGCGCCTTCACACCATAGGGCACTGCTAAAGCGCTAGGGTGCGGCCACACCATAAGATTCCGCTAAAGTGTGCCCTTCGAAATAGGGCGCGCTAAAGGGTGCTATTACACGACGAGATGCTAAAGTGTGCCCTTCCACCATACGGCGTGGGTGCTGTTAGAAAGGGCGCCATTCCATCATAACGTGCCAGTAATACCATAAGGCACTGCCAAAGGGTGCCTTCACAACATAGTGCGCTGATACGGGTGCTGTGATCCTATCATAA
This sequence comes from Henricia sp. BOLD:AAB3569, assembly GCA_037783545.1. NCBI lineage: Eukaryota > Metazoa > Echinodermata > Asteroidea > Spinulosida > Echinasteridae > Henricia > Henricia sp. BOLD:AAB3569. The sequence continues at coordinate 236,786 of JBBELK010000306.1, read as the reverse complement.
GGCGCCACTAAATGGCACCTTCCCACCATAGGGTGCAGCTAAAGTGGGCTGGTAACACCATAATGCACTGCTAAAGGGTGCCTTCCCACCATAGGGCACAGCTAAAGGGTGCTGTGTTACACCATAATATGCCGCTTAAAAGTTGCCATACCAACAGCGTGCGACTGAAGGGTGCCAGTAACAACATAAGGCGCTGTCAAAGGCGGCGCCTTCCCACCATAGCGCGCTGCTAAAGGGTGCTGTCACACTATCTTACCACCATGTGACGTGGCTAAAGGGTGCTGTCATACCATAAGGCACTGCTTAAAGGCGCTTTCCCACCACAGGTGCGGCTAAGGGGTGCTGCTACACCATAAGATGCCGCTTAACCCGAGCGTCAATCCCACCCCCAAATCCCCCAAAACAGACGCGGTTGATCCTATATAGCGACTGTTTTGAAGAGTGTTTGTTTTACTCATATATGGCACTGTTAATATGATTTTACTAATTCTAAGCATGGTTACTGTTTTATCAACAGATCTCCACAACCGAATGTGCAGAGTCATGGAAACAGCCGTGACCACATTGATTGTACTATTGAACATGACTATCTACAACCAGCAGATTGAACAACAACTCCATGTTGCCCAAGATCAAAAGCTGTACCCATCCATGGATACAAGTTTTGTTATTCAAGACATCGAGCGCAAGAGGATGTTGTCTGGTCATTCCACCATTTCTTACAGCCAACAGAGCACAATTTCTAAAGAGACAACCGAACGATAGCTAGACATCGTGTTCATGTTCAACGTGCCATTTGATATCGAAAAGTGAAGGAATTTCACCTGTTTGATGTCGGTAGTGTAAATCTGCCGAGGACAGTGTGCTGTATTTTAACAAATTTTAACGGGCCATTATTTTAAGTACTGAAAACCCAGAGCATGTTGGAAATTGTTTGAAATCTTTTTTGAAATTGTTTGAAATCTTTTTTTAGTAATTTTTAGGTTTCACAAGTTTCAAATTACTTGGCAATTTGTACAAATTTGTAAATCCTACAGGAGTTGACAATTAAAAACAACTGTTAGGATAAGTTTTTAATGAGAAGCATCAGCAAGAAATAAAAAAAACCATTGTTCTAAACAAGTGTTAATCATACTTCATTGTTATACAAGAAAAACGACCCACTGAAAAGCAAATATAAACTTCACAACCATTGACACTTTTTAAGTGTGACGTGTAATATATTATTATTTAAACAAACTTAAAGAAGTTGTTCATATTTTCCCACAAAAATGGATTTTATTTGAACCAAAATGCTATCCATGGGAATAAAACACGAAATTTGCAAAATGCAAAATTTGATGGGGGGAAAATGGGGAAAGGGCGATAAAAAATAGAAATTGTCAATTTTTAACTGAAATTCTCAATGTAACCAACCCCCACCACCTCCCCCCTCCCCCACCCACAAAAAAAAGGAATTCGTTCAAAATTCCATTGATGCTTGAGGCACAATGGGAGAACAATGGATGAAGGGAGTGGGTAGTTGGCGGGTAGTTGCCCTCTTTCACATATCGAGCATCAAAAGTACATGTAAATTTGTAATGGTTTTTCATCACTGCAAAATTAGTTCAAATTTACATAATTCCCGTTGCGTCAATACGGGGCTGTACCGATGTATCAAACCACAGCGACTCCAAATTTGGCAAGTAAGTGTACTGCGGTAATACAGAGTTTTTCATTTAGCTTTGTTTAAAGTCTTTTCGATTTCGTTCTTTTGTTCAAAACACTGTCTCGTCGTTATGAACACACTTTCTCCATCGTGTACAATGTTACTGCACTTCCGGGTTGAATTGCGTGCGATCAAAAAATATACCTTCAAAGTCTTGGGCATATAGCTGCCGGTAAAAAACCCTGTAGCCTCTCTGAAGTGGTGCTTTTGAGGTTTTAGAGTATTTCTGTACAGCTTCCTTTGCGATCTGATGAAGACAGGCAATTGTTTGCAAGCTTTTTGGGGGGAAAACGGCGTAGGCCTAACACAGCGCGCTCACGCAGTGCGTCCCTGACAATAACAACTAGACGTGCCAGGAAAGCCTCGTTTTCGACCCAGCGCCATTGCACCGTGCAAGTGGCGAATTGCATTCATAAACATTCGGTCTTAAAAAGCACATTCCATGTAATTGTAATTTCTTTTTTACTCAAAATGTTACCTAAATATTGAGCCTGGAATCTACATTAACTTTCGCACTTAAAAACACAATAGTTCATTCAAATTCACCGTTAGCACAACTATAATAAAGATCAGTGACCCAGATTACCAACAAGTAGGCCCTTTTTATATTATGCCTTAATTGGGAAATTTTTAAAAATCAAAATCGTCGATATTTTAAAATAAGAAGCGCTCCTTTAATGCAGGAATCGTATTTCAAAATGCTAAAGCGTCTTACATTATGTTGGGCATGCGGAAGGAAAGTGAAACTTTTGTAGTTTCCGGTTGACTAATGATAATACTCAACTACAATATCTGATGACAATGATACTTTTTTTCGCTATGCATATTTATTTTCTATAAAACTACTGTAAACCCGGTGCTCTAATGTTAATGAATCATTTAAATTGCAGTTGTCTGTACTCTTATCCAGTGTGGATTTTTTTGTAATTTGTCAGAACCGTTATTTTCTTGTTAATGTAAATCATGTGCTGGAGATTTTAATGAATTCCGAAGAAAACAAAAATGTTTCTTTCTGCAAAATACCGGGTCACCATTCTGTCTGTATGTTCGTGTTATAGAATTACGATAAAATGATCAATTACAGGTCCTTACGCATGTGTATGTTTAGCCTTGATCAAGGCGTTGGGCTTGTCTTTAAGTCTAGACAGAGCGCCGCGCTACGACTATGCACACACGCACGTACATGTATCGGTACGGTCCCTAAACCTAACGCCTTGATGGTTCTGCATTCAGCCAGCGAAACTCATTACAGTAATAGGGAAACCACCCCAGCGTGAGCTTAAATTTTATTGGTTATGTTTGAAAAACGCTATGATCTGCGATTCCCAGTTTGTTCATCCGAGGCAGTATTAAGAGCTCCCACAAATCATTCAGGAAAGCTGTCATATTACGACCGTTGTCCCCCAGAAGTGTAATCAAATACGTAAACATACAAGCACAATAAATGCTACGAACCCGATAATATTTGTTGTTTTCGTCCATCGATCATGCCACGGTTCTCGTAACATGAGGACGCCATGACATGCATAATGCATGCTTCGCGTCATTACAATGTACGTGCTACTCATGAAGCTCTTGATTGGCTCAAGACAAACGTTAAATATTCATACCTTGCATACCCGCATATCCAAAGCCCGCCCATTTTCGGCCAAAACTGGCCGAAAAAAATAAAGAAATACATTAAACCCGGAGGTGCAGACTCGACAAGGCTGTCTTTCGAGCTAGGCCAGGCCGTACGCAGCTAGTGCTGTATGTACGCAGCCAGTGTGTTGCCGTACGGGTTTACTATGGAAGTCGTTATCGGACAGTGGCTCGTTTCATGATGCCGTGTGCAGTTTGCATGCGCTAGACCCAATAGACCAATATCACGGTGCGGCCATCTTCCCTTTTCCCCTATTAAAATAAACGTAACCAAAGCGAGGCTTGCCGAAATAAAATAGTTTGGCCCCGTGTTGAAAATGTTCATTGTGTGCATCACAATGACATGCGCGCGGTGCGATTAAAAAAACGAGCAGCGCGGGCAGTGATTCTCTCAAAACAACAACGAGGACTGCACGCGCTATCGCGCAGACACACACACTCACTGATCATGCCCGACACGTACACGTACTATGCAGTGGGGAACAAGACAAAGATGAACGCACCGTGATAAAGGTCTATATTCTCTCGTACAGCAAAAAACCTGGAGACGGCGTTGGACAAGGCTAGTGTATGTTCAAATTGATCGTCATATTTTTGGCTTTTTCGTCAAACGACGAAAAAGCCTTTGTTTTCGTTTTGATTTTTTTTTTTTTTTTTTTTTTTCCGTTTTCTTCTGATTTTTTCCCCATAGACAAAGCGCATAGGCGTTGTCGGCGCTTTTTAAGGTTGTTCCCAAACATTGATCTTAACCAAACTTGGTCACATCAAAGACATAGTATAAGAGGTGTGCACCCAAGAATGGCTTCATTGTGACGTCATCAGTTACGTCATTATAACACTTTAAAAATGCCTAAAAAGCGGAAAATTGCCGAAATATGCACTTTTTAAAATGGTTCCCTTGCCCAAACCACATGACCCAGGGTTTTCATATTTGGCAAACATTTAGATCAGACCATGAGCTTCAATTTTCTTAGTGTAGGCATTTTCATCTGACCCTTCCTTCCTGGGTCAATCGAAGGTCAAAGTTCAGCCAATTCAAAAATCACATTTTTTGGATTTGTTTGTACTTATGAAGCAATATTAGCTATTCAACCATGCTTGATTTTCATAAAACTAGGTACAGGCATGGGCCCCATCACAAACGTCCACCACCATGTAAAACGTCACCATGACGTCAAGGATTACGTAATTATAATAATTTTAAAATGGCACAAAAGTGGATTTTTATCATGAAAAGTACCAAAATATGCATTTCGTAAAACGCTTCCCTGTATGAACCCACATGACCCAGGGTCTTCATATTTTGCATACATATATATCAGATCATGGGCTACAATGTTCTTCGTGTAGGCATTTTCATCTGACCCTTCCTTCCTGGGTCAATCGAAGGTCAAAGTTCAGCCATTTCAAAATTCACATTTGTTGTGTTTTTGTGTACTTATGAAGCAATTTTAGCTATTAAAGTACGCTTGATTTTCATAAAACTAGGTACAGGCATGGGCCTCATCACAAACTTCCACCACCATGTACAACATCACCATGACGTCAATGATTACGTAATTATAATTATTTAAAAATGGCAAAAAAGTGGATTTTCTTCATAAAAATTAGCAAAAAATGCATTTCGTAAAATGTTTCCCTCTATAAAACCACATGACCCAGGGTCTTCATAATTAGCAGACATTATAGATCGGATCCTGCGCTACAATTTGCTTTGTGTAGTCATTTTCATCCGACCCTTCCTTCCTGGGTCAATTGAGAGCCAAAGTTCAGCCAAGTCACAATTTGCGTAAAACCATGCCAGGCCATGCACTCGCATTTTGCTACCGTGAAAGTGATATAGCGCCCTCATAGTGATACACGTATAGCTAAAGAGAGAATGCGCAATACGTGTAAACATATAGTACATGTACTTATCTGATTACGAAATTGTCCTCCTTGGCCAAACTCTTTTTAATCTTAACAAATTATGTGCTCTGATTTCTGCCTTTGATGACTAATATATGTATATTAGTATTTCGAGTAAACATCGCATTTTCCATCCCAAATGTGAACAAAACAAACTAAAAATGAACAGTTTATAATTCGCAAAGGGAAATCAAAATTGCCTCTAAACTGAGTTTTCAGGATAAACTTTTTAAATATTTAATTTATAACGCCATGTGACATTATTACAAATAGTACTAATTTTACAGTAACTTAATTGATGTTTTTAAAAGTGCAAAAACTGAAAATTGCCATATTTTCAAATCTAAACAAATTTTTTCTCAATCGATGAAGGCTTCTGTACTATTTACATAATATACATGTTATTTTGTTTTATATGAAATTTAGCTCAAGACTCTCTTAGTATAAATCCTGAACCTACATGTTATGATACTCCTCAAGGAGCTAATTAAGTAATCAAAAGTTTTTACCTGCACCATGACTTGGTATCTCACAGTTCATCAAACACCTTGAAGTGGTAGATCTGTATAGCAGTACTTCCCCACCCAGGCAAACTGACACAACTCAAAAACTGTTCATCATCAGTTATAAGATTAAATGAACATACAATTTAATGTTTTCCATATTCAAACATTCGTAACAAATCAGCTGATTCACCTATGATCGTGATTCCTGCGCCATATACTGTCATTAACAAAGGTATTTAACTGATGATCCCATAATGACGTCATCACGTGTCAGATTAAAGGTGATACAAATATTATAAATATAAAATATTAACAAATGCGAGCTACAACCTTGATTCCTTCCCATATACGATCACTAGCAAAGGTCGTTAACTTTTGGCTTTTCCGTTTATTTCTTCTTCTGATTTTTCCCCCATTGACATAACGCATGGGCGTTGTCGGCACTTTTTGAGGTTGTTCCCAAACTTGAGGTTGTTCTTAAACAAACCTGGTAACATCAAAGACATAGTAGAAGAAGTGTGCACCCAACAATGGCGTCATAATGACGTCATCAGGTTAAGTTTAAAGGGGATGAAATTTAATGTTTCCATATGCAAAATTTCATAAAAAATCAACCGTTTGACCTACGATCTTGATTCTTTAGGCATATACGATAATTAATAAAGGTCTTTCAGATTCCCACATGCCTTCACATTTGACCTCATTCCCTATTGGTCAAACAGACTTTGCCTCGCCATTTGAAACTGGTAAGAGGTATTTGGATGGGGTCAAAGGTGTTTGAGTTCGACTAGGGTGGGGTATCCAAAAAATATCGCCATAACCTGTGAACTTGCTCACTTCCGGTAGAAACCGGAAGTGCATTTAAATGAACCTATTTTGTGAAAGTGGGGAAAGCTGCCGAGATGCGGGCGTTAGTGTCTAAGGTAAATAGGGTTTCCAAAAATGTAAGTTTCTACGTCATTCCATAAAAGGGCGCCCTCTAGCGGCGAAATTAAAAGTCATAAAATGCTCTTTAAAAGCAGTGTTTGCGCAAATTAGCCCAGTAGTGGTGATTATAGAGTGCGTCGACCACCAAACATGTCTGTGTTGTTAAAACATTGATTACGTCATCAATCCTTTAAAGGTAACACATTAAAGGTAAACATTTTTTAAATTAAATAACATCTAATTTTGCAAGCTAAGCATGCTTAAAAAAAGTTTTAAAAATTCGAAAAAGCCCTACGATCTGTTCATAGAACAGACGTAGCTCTAGTTTAACTGTATTTTTAGGTGATCGGGCCAACAGCCCGATCACCTATTACTCTCGTACGATTTCTTTGTCTTTTTTTTGGCTTTTTCGCTTTGCGGCGAAAAAGCCTTTGTTTTCGTTTTGATTTTTGGCTTTTTCGCTTTGAGCGAAAAAGCCTTTGTTTTCGTTCTGATTTTTTTTTTTTTTTTTTTTCCGTTTTCTTCTGATTTTTTTCCTATAGACAAAGCGCATAGGCGTTGTCGGCGCTTTTTAAGGTTGTTCCCAAACATTGATCTTAACCAAACTTGGTCACATCAAAGACATAGTATAAGAGGTGTGCACCCAAGAATGGCTTCATTGTGACGTCATCCGTTACGTCATTATAACACTTTAAAAATGCCTAAAAAGCCGAAAATGACCAAAATATGCACATTTTAAAACGATTCCCTTGCCAAAACCGCGTGACGCAGGGTCTTTATATTTGGCAGACATATAGATCAGATCCTAGCCTACATTGTTCTTAGTGTAGGCATTTTCATCTGACCCTTCCTTCCTGGGTCAATCGAAGGTCAAAGTTCAGCCAATTCAAAAATTACATTGTTTGTATTTTGTTGTACTTATGAAGCAATATTACCTATTAAACTACGCTTGATCTTTATAAAACTAGGTACAGGCATGGTCCCCATCACAAACTTCCACCACCATGTAGAACGTAACCATGACGTCACTGATTACGTAATTATAATAATTAAAAAATGGCACAAAAGTGGATTTTCGTCATGAAAATGACAAAAAAATGCATTTTGTAAAATCTTTCCCTCTATAAAACCACATGACCCAGGGTCGTCATATTTAGCAGACATTATAGATCAGATCCTGGGCTACAATTTGCTTTGTGTAGTCATTTTCATCTGACCCTTCCTTCCTGGGTCAATTGAAGGCCAAAGTTCAGCCAAGTCAACATTTCCGTTAATACAGGTTGGATTTAAAAAAAACGAAACCGAGATATTATTGCTAATTGTAACTAAAGTAGGGCGCGTATGAATGAACAGGAGATATCATCTGTTTGGGTTGAATCTCCTCTTTAAAATGACACCATGATCATGTCATTATGTTTTCGGTTGACTGAGCAGTGACCAGTGTTATGCCAGGGGCCTAGTTTTATATTTGACCGTTCTCAATGCGAGCAAACGTCGCAGAAATCAATTTTTACCGTAGCTGTAGCTGTCTATTCCGTGTGCCCCGTGTGACACGGCGCCCACCGAGACGCTGACACGGCAACTACTTGCGTGGAAGCAGTCTTTTAAAGGTACACACCTGCCTACTGTTTATATGATTTAGTGATGTAGCAGCATTGACAATACTTTTTTGATGGTCGTTGCGAAAACAATTCATCAAAATATCCCGTAATTTACTAAAGAAGTGCAAAAATAACGAAAACGGTCAAAAGACGGGTTATACGCTTTACCAGCCGTTGCAACTACGCGAGAGCCTCACGACTTTGTCACAAACGATTCGCTCTTCTCCTGCTCAGGATATCTCCGATTTTCTGCTCACGATTTCACTGGACAGCCCGGACGACCGAATAGGAATTTCCGTTTTCTTTTGAGGAGTTGGCATCATGTTTTTTCTTCACGAACGTACGTGCACCGAAGCAACACGCCCTTCCGTGTGTGCACTGGGGCTATTTGCCGTGTACTGCGCGGGGCAAATTTCTACACTCCACGGTAGCCTGCCGTAGCACGCGCTCGCTCCCGTTCTCCGGACTCTCGAAACAAACAATTATGTTCGAATTTTCATACTTATGTTTAATTTTGTTTCATACCTGTATAAATAGTCTCTCTTTTGTGAATTACTTATAAATATTGGGGGGAAATCAGAGTTGAATTTGGTGCAGTTCTGCAGTAACAAACTTTTATACGGCTGGAAATACAACTAACTCACAAGACCACTTGACTTTTCGGAACCAGAATTTGGTTCCGAAAAGTCACGTGACTTTGGATTTTTGAAAAGTGCTCAAAAACGGCTAAATTTTACGGCGTCTTTTCAGGATATATCTAATTTACTCTCGAATGCGCTTCAGAATAATGTATGGGTCTATTTCGAGCCCAAAATAGCCCAACAAAGAAGGTGTGTTCCCTGTGTCTACCTCGGACGTGTAATTCTACAGAAGATGGTTTAACAAAAGGACAGTAAGTAGGATACAATCTTTTATGTTATTTCAGTCTTATTTAAGAGAGTCCACTCTCTACAAGAAAGTAATTGTATGTTAATTTGAGGGAATGTCGTAGTTTTGCCGTGAAGCATTCATTCCAATGTTTGTTTTCTTCCTTTTAGGTCTAGTAAGGTGCAAAGCTTAATATAGGTCTGATATAATTAAGTCATTGTCAGGATTTTAATGAACCATCTTTAACAAATCTAATTAAGAAAGTGTTCCTTCTTGGCCAAACTCTTTTCAATCTTAACAAATTATGTGCTCTGATTTCTGCCTTTGATGACTAATATATGTAGGCCTATATCAGTTTTTCGAGTAAACATCGGATTTCCATCCCAAATGTGAACAAAACAAAACAATTAACAATCCTTTTTCGCTGACTGCATCGTGAGACAGCAGATGAAAATTACCAAAATATGCACTTTTTAAAATGTTTCCCTCTATAAAACCACATGATCCAGGGTCTTCATATTTAGCAGACATTATATATCAGATCATGGGCTACAATTTGCTTGGTGGAGTCATTTTCATATGATTCCTCCGGCCTGGGTCAATTAAAGGCCAAAGTTCAGCCAAGTCAAAATTTGCGTAAAACAATGCATAAGCCACCAAATGTCGACTTCCGTACGTGACCGGCAGAGGGCGCCATTCATAAACTACGGTGATGCACAGACCTATAAACCTATAGACCAACGATCGTGCATTGAAAATCGTGACTTGGAAAAGTATGGGCAAATGACGACACAATGGGCTGCATGAGCTAACCGCGCAGGTTTAAAGCGCTCACGGCTATTCCAAAACGCGCGTACGCCGTGTGTATTGTACGCGCTCCTATGAAGTATGGGCGATGGACGCACGACGCTCGCAAAGCGGACTGACAGCGCGCACGAGAATTGAAATTGTCATGCTTCCAAACTACTTCTAAAAAAAATAATAGTACATATCACCAAGTAACAATATGGTAACATTTCGTGAAGTGTGGTGAAGTGTGACGTAAGTTACCATGTTAATTGGGTCTAAACGTTCGCTGCTATTCTGAATCGTCCATCGGTAAAGCGTAGGGAAACAGTTCACTGGTTTAACTGTAGATCCAGTAACCATGGCAACACATAAAGGGTGGCGTTTTTACTTTAGTAGTCTATTCGCTGGCAGAGTGTGACGTCAATTTGCGCGCGTTAATTCAATAAAAATTCATAAACAATTAATATATTACACATGCCATTTTAATATACATGTAGGCCTAGCATCTAAAAGCAAATTCAAACCTTGTCTGCATCACCCAGCTAAGCTCCATATTGTACTTTAAATCTGCTGTTGTAATCCCGTAACTATATAGCCATTAATTATCGCTTTACGGTTACCGTAACTATAGCTACTGCGTAGTGGTTCTGAATCAGTTGCATCACCAAATACACACGCAGCGGCACGCATAGTGCACGCGACGTACCCGACGATAACGTCCGGACGTGCATTCGGGTAACTTCGGGAACCTTTGCAAAAAGGAGCAATCCCTCCTGTTTCAATATGGCGGGCAAACGTGTACATCTTACACGTGTACATCATACGGAGCGCGTGTGGTCTAGTGGGTATGAAGCGGGACTTCCAATCAGAGGTTGGGGGTTCGAACCCCACTTCGACCAGCGTGTCTGTGTCCCTAGGCAAGGCACTTAATCCCAGTTGCCTCGTAAACCCAAGCGATATATGGGAAGCTGTTAAGGGGAATGCCACGATCTAACTGCTGATAGTGTTGAAGCGAAATGGTTCTGGTGATTCCCTGATGGCAGCGGTAATAATGGTAACATCACCTTGAGCACCCTGCAGGGTGGATATGTGCGCTATATAAATCTCATCATTATTATGATTATTATTTAGATGCTCACATGCTTTGACCTTTGACCTTATTCCCGATTGGTCAAACAGACTCTGCCTTGTAGTTTGAACGTGTTCAGAGCTAGTCTACTGTGTTATGGTTCAACTAGGGTAGGGTATTCAAAAATATGGTGTTGATCTTTGACCTTGCTCACTTCCGGGAGAAACCGGAAGTGCATTTAAATAAACCTATTTTGTAAAAGTGGTCAACGATGCCGAGATCGGGTTGGCAGTGTTAGTGTCTAAGGTAAATGCTTTCCAAAAAAGTCCCCTCTAGCGGCGAAATTAACAAATCTTAAAATGACCCTTTCATAGCAATGTTTGCGCAATTAAGCCCATAGTGGTGATAATAGAGTACGTCGACCACCAAACATGTCTGTGTTGTTAAAACATTGATTACGTCATCAGTCCTTTAAAGGTAACGCATTAAAGGTTAATATTTTTTAGGTTAAATAGTTGATATGTTAACATCTAATTTTACAAGGTAAGCATGCTCATTTTTCAAGTTAAAAAAAATGTGAAAAAGCCCTACGCCCTGTTCATAGAACAGACGTAGCTCTAGTTTTTTTTTCCGTTTATTTCTTCTGATTTTTTTCCCATAGACAAAGCGCATAGGCGTTGTTGGCGCTTTTTAAGGTTGTTCCCAAACATTGATCTTCACCAAACTTGGTCACATCAAAGACATAGTATAAGAGGTGTGCACCCAAGAATGGCTTTATTGTGACGTCATCAGTGACGTCATTACAATAGTTTAAAAATGCCTAAAAAGCCGAAAATGACCAAAATATGCACATTTTAAAATGATTCCCTTGCCAAAACCGCGTGACGCAGGGTCTTCATATTTGACAGACATATAGATCAGATCCTAGCCTACAATGTTCTTAGTGTAGGCATTTTCATTTGACCCTTCCTTCCTGGGTCAATCGAAGGTCAAAGTTCAGCCAATTCAAAAATCACATTGTTTGTATTTTTGTGTACTTATGAAGCAATATTACCTATTAAACTACGCTTGATCTTTATAAAACTAGGTACAGGCATGGGCCCCATCACAAACTTCCACTACCATGTAGAACATTACCATGACGTCAATGATTACGTAATTATAATTATTTAAAATTGGCCAAAAAGTGGATTTTCGTCATAAAAATGAGCCAAAAATGCATTTCGTAAAATGTTTCCCTCTATAAAACCACATGACCCAGGGTCTTCATAATTAGCAGACATTATATATATCAGATCCTGCGCTACAATTTGCTTTGTGTAGTCATTTTCATCTGACCCTTCCTTCCTGGGTCAATTGAAGGCCAAAGTTCAGCCAAGTCACAATTTGCGTAAAACCATGCATAAGCCAGGCCATGCACTCGCGTTTTGCTACCGTGAAAGTGATATAGCGCCCTCATAGTGATACATGTATAGCTGAAGAGAGAATGCGCAATACGTGTAAACATATAGTACATGTACTTGTCTGATTACGAAATTGTCCTCCTTGGCCAAACTCTTTTTAATCTCAACAAATTATGTGCTCTGATTTCTGCCTTTGATGACTAATATATGTATATTAGTATTTCGAGTAAACATCGCATTTTCCATCCCAAATGTGAACAAAACAGACTAAAAATGAACAGTTTAGAATTTGCAAAGGGAAATCAAAATTGCCTCTAAACTGAGTTTTCAGGATAAACTTTTTAAATATTTAATTTATAACGCCATGTGACATTATTACAAATAGTACTAATTTTAAAAGTGCAAAAACTGAAAATTGCCATATTTTCAAATCTAAACAAATTTTTTCTCAGTCGATGAAGGCTTCTGTACTATTTACATAATATACATGTTATTTTGTTTTATATGAAATTTGGCTCAAGACTCTCTTAGTATAAATCCTGAACCTACATGTTATGATACTCCTCAAGGAGCTAATTAAGTAATCAAAAGTTTTTACCGGCACCATGACTTGGTATCTCACAGTTCATCAAACACCTTGAAGTGGTAGATCTGTATAGCAGTACTTCCCCCACTCAGGCAAACTGACACAACTCAAAAACTGTTCATCATCAGTTATAAGATTAAATGAACATACAATTTAATGTTTTCCATATTCAAACATTCGTAACAAATCAGCCGATTCACCTATGATCGTGATTCCTGCGCCATATACGGTCATTAACAAAGGTATTTAACTGGTGATCTCATAATGACGTCATCACGTGTCAGATTAAAGGTGATACAAATATTATAAATATGAAATATTAACAAATGCGAGGTACAACCTGGATTCCTTCCCATATACGATCACTAGCAAAGGTCGTTAACCTTTGGCTTTTCGGTTTATTTCTTCTTCTGATTTTTTCCTCATTGACATAACGCATGGGCGTTGTCGGCACTTTTTGAGGTTGTTCCCAAACTTGAGGTTGTTAACTTGGTAACATCAAAGACATAGTAGAAGAGGTGTGCACCCAACAATGGCGTTATCATGACGTCATCAGGTGTAAGTTTAAAGGGGCATGAAATTTAATGTTTCCATATGCAAAAATTCATAAAAAAATCAACCGTTTGACCTACGATCTTGATTCTTTCGGCATATACGATCATTAATAAAGGTCTTTCAGATGCCCACATGCCTTCACATTTGACCTCATTCCCTATTGGTCAAACAGACTTTGCCTTGCCATTTGAAACTGGTAAGAGGTATTTGGATGGGGTCAAAGGTGTTTGAGTTCGACTAGGGTGCGGTATCCAAAAAATATCGCCATAACCTGTGACCTTGCTCACTTCCGGTAGAAACCGGAAGTGCATTTAAATGAACCTATTTTGTAAAAGTGGGGAAAGCTGCCGAGATGCGGTTGGTAGTGTCAGTGTCTAAGGTAAATAGGGTTTTCAAAAATGTAAGTTTCTACGTCATTCCATAAAAGGGCGCCCTCTAGCGTCAAAATTAAAAAGTCTTCAAATGACCCTTTCATAGCAGTGTTTGCGCAAATTAGCCCAATAGTTCTGCTTATAGAGTAAGTCGACCACCAAACATGTCTGTGTGGTTAAAACATTGATGACGTCATCAATCCTTTAAAGATAACACATTAAAGGTAAACTTTTTTAAAGTTAAATAGTTGATATGCTAACATCTAATTTTGCAAGGTAAGCATGCTCATTTTTTAAGTTAAAAAAAGTGAAAAAGCCCTACGCTCTGTTCATAGAACAGACGTAGCTCTATTTTTTTTTTTTTTTTTTCCCACTCAAACGTTTCCAGAGGTTTTCTTCAAAACGGTTCAAGCTATCAACTTGAAACTTGGTAGGAACATCAACCCCAATGTGAAGGTGTGCATACAAGTGTGACGTCATTGTGACGTCATTAGGTATCAAATTACAAACCAAAAATGACCAAAATATGCATGTTTTAAAATGCTTCCGTCTGGAAAACCACGTGACCCATGATCTTTGTATTTGGTAGGCTTATAGATTAGATCATGGCCAACAATTTTCTTCGTGTGGGCATTTTCATCTGACCCTTCCTTCTGTGGTCAATTTGAGGTCAAAGTTCAACGAAAACGAAAATCTCAATTTTTGCACTTATTGAGCACCAATGCCCATCAAACCAAGCTGAATCTTTAAGAAACTAAGTAAAGGCATAGGTCCTATGGCAGACTTTCACCAGCGTGTATAATATTATGATGGTATCAAGCGTGACGTCATCGTGACGTCATCAAGTATCAAATTACACCTCCCAAAAAACCAAAATATGCATATTTTAAAATGCTTCCATCTCGAAAACCACGTGACCCAGGATCTTCGTATTTGGCAGGTTTATAGATGACATTCTGTGCTACAACTTTCTTCGTGTGGGCATTTTCATCTGACCCTTCCTTCTGGGGTCAATTGGAGGTCAAAGTTCAACGAAAACGGAAATCTCAGTTTTTACACTTACCAGTAACAATGCCCATCAAACCAAGCTGAATCGTTAGTAAATTAGATACAGACATAGGCCCTACGGCAGACTTTCACCAGCATGTATAGTATCATGATGGCATCAAGTGTGACGTAATCATGACGTCATCAGGTGTCAAATTACAAAAATTCAAAGGTTATTATTTTCAAAATTCATATCTCAAGAACCGTAATAGATACTTGAACAATTCTTTCACAACATGATAAGTCTAAATGAACTGAACAAATCATACGATGTCATGACCCCTGTGTGACGCCTACTTCCGGTCCAAACCGAAAGTTGTTCGAAAATGTGCAATTTTTTAGCATTTTGAATGCAAATAGATTCAAAGTGGTAGTGAATTTGACCATATTTCTACGGAACGAAATGTTTCCACACATGTGGACCTTTTGACTATACCATTGGTGACGTCATTACATGGACGGTGGTTACGTAATGTGGTGTCAAATTACGCAAATTTGGAGCTGAATTGTTTTAAAATGCTGTATCTTGAAAACTACAACAGATATTGGTATGATTCCTTCGCCACATTTAAGAACTTGATGTTCAACATATTGTTCAACAATTTGTCGTCACAGGTGTCACATTACAAGATTTCAAAGGTTATTATTTCAACAATTCATATCTCAAAACGGTGCAAGCTATCAACTTGAAACTTGGTAGGAATATCAACCCCAATGTGAAGGTGTGCATACAAGTGTGACATCATTTCCATCTGACCCTTCCTTCTGGGGTCAATGCATAGTTCCGACCTGTCAATCAACCGAACCCGGCGACCAATCACAACAGAGCTAGCAGATGTCACCCACATAGGTCAAAGTGCACTGTACGCTCACAACAACATGATCACGCGATATGTTCTGCCGGCCCCATACAATTGGTACAGTGTTGTATGCGACGATCCGGGTGAATTTTTGGTTTCAAGGCCGGTCGTTTCGTTGTTCAAAGATACGAAAGCTATATTTCGTGATGATATGATATCCCTGTATTACTGGTCCTTTACTCAGTGTGTTCTAAAATAACTGTTGACCCTGAAACATAAATACCTTTGAGTTTTTTTCAATGAATCTGTGCTTTCCGTTGAAAGTCCCATTGCTTTGTGCGTTGTGTGTCGCCATTTTTGACGATAACGTGTGAGCCATAGCAACAATGTCCAAGGGGGCGGGGTTAACTGGGCAAAATCGGAACTATGCATTGGAGATCAAGGTTCAACGAACGCTAAAATCTCTATTTGTTTCACTTACTGAGCAACAATGCCCATGAAACCAAGCTGAATCTTTAAAAAATTAGATACAGGCATAGGCCCAAAGGTAGCCTTTTGTCAAGGCCTCGTGAATTTGACGATTTTGGTGACTTGAGCAGAGTCTACACGCGCAGAGTGAGTTATTCACTTGGCCTTTTTCGAACTGACACCGCTGGTGGTAGCAGTAATCAGCCAGTCACGTGCAGGTCACGCTATACAAATTACGCCGTGAGCTCCTACAAACAAGGGAGTAGGATTTCGCTTTTGAATTCACTGGGTAAATTAAACAGTAACTAAATTAAGTCAAATGGGAATTATATTCGTTCCGTATAAAACTTGGATGTAATAAACAATTTGTGTCAAATATAAACGTATTTACATGAAGCTCAATTGGGTTTTTTAGAAGTAAATGTAAGTGCCGTACCTACGTTGGTAATGAACGGACCATAACGCCGCAAGCCATGTGATTGGTCAATTTGTCCTGTGGGAAATATACGTGACTTGCATCTATGCTTGCATGCACGCGCGCGTGCAAAACAAGTACCTAGCGCTCATTGGCTCAGTTGACAGTTTGTTTTCGATTCTGTTTTCAAAATGTTTACGTGTAGAGCTAGAGCTAGATGTTGTGACGTTGCACGTTCGGGTCAATTTCATTCTTCAGATACAATTTGCCGCAATACACCAAGGTCTTCTTCCCTGTATATCCGCCATGATAGCTGGGGGGCTTCCACTGAATGAACTGTATGTTTTTGCTGTTGCTGAAGCTGCATTTGTTTACTTCGAACAAGTTGCGCGTCTTTGTAGGGTTGTGTGCGCGCAAAGGCGGGCGCGTCGCGTGTACGCAAAGGCGGGCGCGTCGCGTATACGCGAAGGAGGCTCGTTCGTGCATGTAATGGATGAGCGCTTTTCGTTCTAACAGCAACAAAAAACGCACAGCCCATGCACTGGACGCCCCCCAGCTATGGCGGATATGCAGGGAGGAGATATTAGTTACCGGATTAGTGTATACAGCAGCCGATTTCACGGCAAGTCCACTTAATTACGCCATAAGTTATTGCGCAAGTAATGGCGTAAGTGGACTTGCGCAATTGCGTAAAGTTTCGTGAAATCGGCTGCTGAACTTCCATTTTTGCCATTCCACAGGTGATAACAACGTCTGAAATTCATCAAAAAATGTTCATTTAACCCGATCACCTGGCGTTTGTAACAACAAACGTCATACCTCTAGTTTTACTTGCATTAGGGTTGTACTTAAGCTATTGTAAAATTAGGGCGCCGTTGTTTTGCATTTTTGTTTGTATCGTTTTGTATTAAATAGCCTATGTTCTACTGCAATTCAAATACTATTAGTTGTAGCATGGGGGAAGGAACAAACTCTTCCATGATTATAGCTAAAGGTGCGGCGCATGCGGGCTTAAACAGATCTCTACGCAACGGTTAAAGGCACAGGCTCGTCAGCAATGCGCGCGCGTCGAATTCGTGCACGAATTTGGCGCGGGCATTGCTGACGAGCCCCTGCCTTTAAGCAAGAAAATAAAATGTTCATTATTTTAAAAAAATTTTGGGCCATATTCTTCAGTGCTAAACTGGGCTGATGATGACATGTTTCTCTGTAAAAAGCAAGTATGGCAAGGCCTATACATCTTTTTAAACGAGCGCAAAAGGCAAGTTCTCATGCACTATTAATATACGTATACTGTATATTTATTTCAACAGTTCTCACTTGGGTGGTTTCAGGCTTTGTGCCTCGATTACCATTTTTTCCACACGCGTCTTTATGTACCTCATTGAACTCTGACCAGGGTCAGGTTCACCTCGCTCGTGAGGAATTTTATTATGATTGTGAACAGGCGGAAATATCACAGTACAGCCGCATTGCCATTCACGTACACTGTATTCCACACACATATAGCCGTGTATGCTCTTCGTAAGGAAGATAACACCCTGGAAAATGGCGCGCATCGTTTGAGCTCCAAGTAGTGTGATGTGGAATTGAGGACACGCGGAAATCGTTTGAAACACTAACGTCTTGAAAAAGTGTTAAGGTAAGCATTTTTCACCTCCGTTTTTGCTTGTAAAATGATGTGCAAAGCAGACGTGGTTGATAGGAAACTGGTTGATAACGATAATGATAATCATAACAGAATCACGCACGGGTCTCATGAAGGTTTATAACGAGTAATTTTGGGTGGCAAGAATGTTATATATGTAACACGCATTTGGCACAGATTCACACATAATGTAAACAAAAAAGATGACGAGTTGTAATTAATGGTGTATACACCAAGCATAACAACACAATACTAGCACTCATCGATTTCCCGCCACAGTACACAAAGCATTGCCATTATTTATAACGGGAATAATTATGATAATCTGTGTCATCACCTCATGTCGAACTTATACTAGACTCCGTCAGTGTTTCAAATGCTGCGTAACTGTTGTGATTATATCTGACCAAGATTAGGAGGGGGTGGGGGGCGGGGGAGCGGGGGGCGGGGGGGGGGGGGGGGGGGGATTCTTCGTGTTTGACTAGGGACGACGCCATGAAGATGTGCCATTCACTAAATATGACCTATAATGTGATGTGAGCGAAGAAGGCATGTGTCATGTTTGTCGTAAAGACCATTTGGTGTATGTTATGGTACTGGTGAGTGCAGCCTTCCGAGCTTTACTTGTGCGTGCTTATGATAATGAGCCAAAACCTTCGCGGGCCAGGGGCCTTATTCACAAAGCACCCGCAAATTTTGCGTTTTGCGGGGCCAGTAAGTGGATGTTAAGGGCACGTAAGACTTGCGTTAAAGGCAGTATACATCATTGGTAAGCCCTTACAAACAGTGTCATATAGTGTCATCTTCCTGTATGAATAAAGATATGCATTAATAAAACCAACCTCAGTAAAATTTAGCTCCATACCTCGTCAAACTTTTGAGAAAACAGTGAAAAACCGTGTCGTTTTTCTTCCGAAATTGTGTGAAACAAAATGTCGAGGCGAGTTTTTGTACTAGCGCCCTCTTGCGATAAAATACATTACTGCAGGAATAAGCAGGCACTGTTTCATGTTTACGTTTCTTCTAATACAACAGCCGTTTGATATGTGCGCAAATCAAGTACTGTAATCCGACACTATACGCGCGCTAGCTGGCCGGCAGCCGAGGTCAATTATATATACTGTATACAGTGTATATGGCATACATGCACAGTAAACCGTATTCGTTGTACACGGTACGTGTTTTTTAGTAAATGTGTGTGTCATTACAAAAAAAGAGAAAAATGCAGGATTTTTATTTTATTTTCCGTATAAATACCATACACCCGCGCCACTAATCCTTCATAATATGACATAACACCCCACTGAGAAAGTGTAAATATGGCGAGGAAACATGAATTTAGGGGTGAAAATGTAATGTTTTTCTTTGAATTTTTATGCCATATGTTCCATAGATTTAGTGCATGAAGTCAATTTTCAATGGGATATGAGGAAACATGAGGAAATCAGCTGATCAACTGAAAAGTTTTGTGAATTTTTTACAACTTTTGTGAAAACAAGGTGACGAGTTTGTTGAAAAACGCATGTTTTTGTGAATTTCAAACTTTCGGCCGGTTTTGTAGAATATTGGCAATTTTTGTAACATTTTCACAAAAGTGGTAAATTAATTTCACAAAACACTTACATGTACTTCTGCACCGCTGACAAAAAGACAAAGACCAAAGACATTCTTTATTTTTCTTAAATTGTGTTTATTTCAAATAAAGGCAGTATACATGATTGGTCAAATAGTGTAATCTCCCTGTGTGATTGAAAAACAACCTGAGTAAAAAATCAGCTCTTTACTTAGTCTAACTTTTGAGAAAAGTCAAAAACCGGGCCGTATTGTCCTAAAATATTGCGTGGTTATTAATCTGAGAATTTCACATCAATATAGGCCTATGTACATGTACACTTTCGCTCACTTCTTGAATAAACACGCAACATTTTGATACAACCACCCGATTTTTCCGAGCCGCATACGTTTCCCGTACGCGTATCATGGTCCCTTGCGATGATGTTACGCGTACGGGAAACGTATGCGGCTCGGAAAAACTCGGTGGTAATAGACAGTTTCGGCAAGCTCAAAATCCGCACGCGTATAGCTATCTGCCATGCATTATCTAACCTACATACAAAGTGACTTGCATTCATATTTTTGATAGAAGGTTCACAATGTCTACTAAGCTCCATATGGGACTAAACTTCAAGCTCGTGACAAAATCCCATTCCTGTGTAAAGTTTGTGCACTCCCAGTAGATTAGTGCACTGAAAATGTCGATTTAGTTTGTTTTGCGGAAAATAGGCCTAGTCACACCCGTCTATTGAGATAGGCATGATAGGTGCTTGTACATTTTTTAATATTAGTGGTTATTGATTGCAATCCAGATCATCAGTCCCAAGGAAACAACCAAACTTGAGATGAGAGAAAAATCGTGAGGGCCTAATCAGGATTTGAACCTGATACCTCTGACTCGTTAGGCACAGTTAATATTAATCCTGAGGGGGTATTACCATATAGTATTTCATATCAATGGTGATCGGGCAACATACCACACATGTATGTTGTGTTCAGTCCCAAGTAAAAGAACGTATGATGTCAATTGCCATATTGATTAGCCGAAAATATGAAACACCAATTAGTATTATACAGTCAACATGGTCAAACACTGATAATAAGAGCACTATTAAATACAAAGTAGTCATGCCTCTAACAAGGAAACATTTAGGTCCCAAGTCTTTGTTTTCGTTTGTTTTTAAGACTGATAATACTTGATTACTCTTATAACAAAGTAATTTATCAGTGTTATCAGTGTTGGACTGTATTTGGCAACACACAAAGGGTGGCGCTTTCACTTGAGTAGATTTATGCACATATCAATTGCATCTGGAAAATTGTATTGAATTATGTATAAATCTGCACCTATCTTGGCAGCCTAAGGTGCTAAATCCGTCACTGGAAGGGGGAAGGGGGAGAGGTAGGCCTTCCAGAGGAAGGGGAAAAAAGGCAGCCAGGGGAGGGCCAGAGAAGGCCTAGAGGCAGAAGAGCTGCTCTCCAACCTGTTAGACAAGGCCAACCAGTCATCGATTTACCAGATCAGCGACGGCAAAGACTAAAAGTATGCAAAACTTAGACTTGGTGAAATAACACAGTAAACTCTCGTCATAACACCCCTGATATAAAGCTCTTCTTGATATAAAGCGCCCTGTCATTATTCTCCGCATCGTGTATGCATTGGTTATAGCACTCTCTGGATATAAAGCTCAAATTATTCCGGTCCCTTGAAGAAAGCTATAATGAGAGTTTACTGTAACCCTAGAGCTCATTACCATGCACAGACACCCATAATTTCCCATGTTATAACATATATATACCATATATATACTCTCCAACAAAAGAAACTGTGCATGGTAAAAATTGCTGTATTTTTTCAAGAAGGTAGAAAATAAACACCAAATTCACAGACAATATTCTCTGACATTGTTAGAAAAAGGTTATGCACTCAAAACCTGCTCATGGCATAGTGCAGGACTTAGGCATGCCTAGGTGTTGATTTCACAATAGGGGTCCTACTGGTTGTTATGTAACAGAATTCCATAAAGTTCAGGTCTCGTTAGCAAGCCGTATAAAAGGACTACCCAAATGCCAGAAGAGCATTTTGCAAGATTGTGTCCAGTACTCAAAACGTCATGCCGCGTCTGTCCTTAGCTGACCGTCATCAGGCCATTACGCATGTTTGGGATGAGATGGAGCGCCGATTATGTCAATTTCCTCAGCAGCCAACAAACCTGCAACAGCTTGGTAGAGATCTCGTCCAGGTGTGGAATGATATCCCACAAGACTTTCATGCGCGTGTCATTGGCTCCATGAGGCGAAGATGCACAGCAAAGATTTTGTAAGCATATGATCATGTACTGTTATTGTGTAAAGGAAAAGAGATTATACAGTCAAACACTGATAATTAGAGCACTGTTAATACAAAGTAATGCCTATAACAAGCAAAAGTTTAAGTCCAAAGTCTTTTGTTTTCAAGACTTATAATACAAGATTATTTCCAAGGACCTCGTATTATCAGTGTTCCATCGATATGAAGTTTGCAATTGATCACGTTCAAATGACATCACTTCCTACAAGATGTCATGGCATCAGGATTTTCAGCGTAATTTTTGGTGACGCGCTTCGGTTGCGCCGTGTTTCGAACAAATTTCGAGCAACACGCACGCATGTTTGGAACAATTTTCAGGGTGTGCGTGCGCGTACTTGATGGCGTTTAATACGCAGTAGCATTTTTCCTACGAAGATGGCATCAGTGAACGTGATCAATTAGTGGCCAGTTTGCATTAGAAGAGTTATGTTGCATTATGAAAATTATATATTATGCTGTAAGAAAGATGCAGAAAAGTTGCGCAAACAAAATAGGCATCATACCGGAAATTGACATAGTACTCCATGTTGTTCAAGAACCGCTTGTCCATGGTGATAGACATCAGTGCTGAATGGGGAGCTTCTCCTGGTGTCAGGTAGTCTTCCCGGGGCTTTTCCAGTGGCTCATGCTCACACTGACCTAACCCAACAGACCCACCCAATGCCCATTCATGTTTTCCACACACATGGTGGAGTAGGCCCCTCCATTTCTCCTGAAAGGTACGGGAAAATTCACTTATTAACCCTCGTAGCAAGTGATCCTTGGGACTGTTTTGAACAGTCTGTTTGTATTACGTGTACGGTATACACATATAAGCTTGCCGTGGGTTAGCGCAGGCGCGGGCACACACCCCATATAGGGGTGCAAAAACCATTTTCGTATCTGTATACAAATTGGAGGAACAAAAATCTGCATGATACATCTTGAATTCGGATTTTCAAGTAGTCCCATCGAGTTGTTACTGAACTTGTCTATCGACCGTGCCTGGATGAAGAGCTTTTCTTCTTCATTCAAAAAATTTGTTTTTCGTTATAAATTTAGCTTTGCGGTGCTTTAGAAGCCAATCCTTTGTTGGGAGAGCAAAAATATTCACGTGCGTAACTATATGATGTACGCCAGCGCAGCACGCGCTAACCCAGAGATTGCCTGTGAACCCTTACATGTTACCCCTGGTTTCCCTCTACAATGCTAACCCTGGGGTTTTGGCTGTTAACCCCGAGATTGCACTCCTTAATCCTGGTCACTGGCAGGGTTAACCAACCCCGGCGTAACGGTCTTATTTTGTCTTAACCCGGGGCGGAAAAACAGTAGTGGCCCCCGGGCATCTCGGGGTTAAGGATTGCAAGTACCTTACATCCTGATTAAATTGGCCTTTGTAAGGGCCCGATTGCAGATTTTGTTTCTGCAGGGTGGCAAAGTGATGATGGGATGAAGAAGTGATGGGCATATTAGCAATGGTGCAAAGTGGATGTGGGGTAAATTCACTCATACATTCCTGTATTTTTTGGCGGCATTCACCAATGACTGATGTGTCTCTGACAAATTTTGCAATGTGTTCACTGACTTGGAATGAAATGCATAGCACATGCATTCTACTCTTTATAACAACCCTAAATACAGTTTGCCCTTTGAGTTACATACCTGGCAGATGTCTTTTTTTCTCGGAAGGGTTCCACTCCAGACACCCCTGAGCTGTAAGAGGACAATCTATTTGGAAATACTCAGCTCTGGCAAATGGTAAAAGAACGAGAGAGCTTGGCTGAAGCATATACCTCATATAATTTTCTCAAATATAGTTAGAGGTCCAAGTGCTCGATAAAAGCCTACGAAACACAAATATACATCAGACAGTTTTTTTTAGACAAAGACTGGACAGTTTTAAACCCTTTTTAGCTTGGCACGTGCTCATGCCCAATTCAGCGAATATGGAACATACCCACATACAAACTACATGTACATGTACAAGCAAAACTGGAATAAACATGATACAATACAGACAAGACAATACCTGTCAGTAGAGTGGGCCATTTCTCCTCCATGTTGTTGGCTCTCAAAGGCGATACACCTATCATGGGACTACAAAGAAAAAACCCATAAATTTTTAATGAACTGTTGTCAGCTATGTGTTTCAATCACTGTAGCACAATCCCACTCAATTAATTTAAATTATGCATACACCAACCAAAAAGGTGCATAGTGCAATGTGAACATGTAGACTTGTTAGAAAATAACCAATGATTCTTAATCTGTTTTCCTTATGTCCGCCCCAAAACAACTTTGTGCACAGGCAATCAGGAGTGCAGGCCGTGGTTTAGGATGAAGTACATGTAGTTCAGGGCGAAGTGGTTTTGGGGACGGTTAACCCTTATTTGACAGTTTTCTTAAAAGTTAGACGAAGTATAGAGCTTATTTTTGCTTAGGTTGGTTTTTATCATGAATATCTAATAACGACTCAGAGGGATAAAACTATTTGTAATGGTTTACCAATCATGTATACCGCCTTTAAGTGTTTACTGAGAAAAGGCATTATCTGATTTTCTTAAACTCATAGTCTTACCTGGGAGCTACACCGGATAGATGTGCAGGGGTGGATGTGGCAAATTTTAGTCCTGCAGATGAACTTGGTCCTGGAATGCTTGGTGAAGAACTCCTAAATGCACAGTAAAACATGTTAGCAAAAAGTTAAACCATGCAAGATTCCAACTTTGCCTTGTCCCATGTTTTTCAGAAAGACATCGATTTGGAGGTTAGAGCCACAGTCACAATGTTATTTTTACAATATGACAGTTCCATTTTTCAACAGCCAAATTTAAATGCCTCAGACGTGTGGCTTAACTTCCTCCTTGCTAGGGCTAAATATGGAAGTTCAGCAACAAGATCAAAATGTATTTTATTTGCCGTTAATTTAATTACTTTATGCCTTGGGTAAGACAACAAAATACATGAAACAAAAGTACTGGTTTGTAATACTACATGCATATTTGTTTAACAAGACCTCCAACACTGTACCTTGTACATTTGTTTAACAAGACCTCCAACACTGTACCTTGTACCTGTACACACACTAAATCACTGCATCATGATATAGGGCGATATAACTGATAGATTAGAAGCATACAATGTCGCAAGGCAAACTCAAGATTCGGGTGCTTCATATTTTGGCGCATGAGGGCTATTCAAGGCTACTATTTCCGGTAGAAAATATAAATGTTCACCCATGATGCGGAAGACAGAGTTCCGCAGCCTTGGAAAGCCCCCTGCCAATGTGGAATTCGCAGGAAACAGGACAAATCGTACCGGGGACAACTTGCAGCGACCTTTGTCAGGAATTTACCGGGACATTTTGTCGGGACATTCAGACTTTTGGCAAGAGTTTTAGTGCCACTTTTGCCGGTACTAAATTCTTATCAACGCTCCAGTTGGCAAACGGTCGAGTTCATGACTCGACGGTATTTTTTTAGTTTATGCCACAACTCGAATTTAAGGAAAATAATTATTGGAATCGATAACTTGGACGATTTTAAAATACCTTTTCCATTGGCATTTCCGTCGCAAATGTTGCGTTTCCATGAAAATTCTGTGTTTTTGTCACGCCCGCCTCCATACAAAAGTGTGTGAAACTGGTGCCGGCCGAGCAGTGTGTAAAGAAATAGGGCGTGCGCGTGATGATCTGTTTGGTTTATGGCCGGCCGCTTTGCGTGCAATCATATGCAATATTTTTTTCCGTGATTTTTCTCTAAAACTAAGCTTTTGCGACGGAAATGCAACTTATTCTAAAAGCTATCGATTCCAATAGTTATTTTCCTTAAATTCGAGTTGTGGCATAAACTAACAAAATACCGACTCGACTGTGAAGTCGAGTTGGTACGACGGTCGAGTTGGCAGGCAAACGGTCCAGTTGACTGTAAACCTTTCAATATAAGTGGAGACTAGCTAAGATAATCTCAGCTCTTGCTTTATCATTTTTCATTGGGATGTGGTCTTTTCACCAGTAGAGCTGAGGGATGTCAGACAAGTCGACTGTTGAGACAAGTCGACCGTTGAGACAACTCGACCGTTGAGACAACTCGACCGTTGAGACATCTCGACCGTTGAGACATCTCGACCATTGAGACAACTCGACTCGAGAAAAGTCGACCGCTGAGACAACCCAGCGGACACACTTAAATTTTGAAATTAAAATAACATTTTATTTTCAAACAATAAAAACATGTCGACCAGAACGGCCGTGTCACTGAATGGGTAAGCACCATCACCTCTCCCCTTTGACTTGTCTCAACGGTCGACTTGTCTCAACGGTCGACTTGTCTCAACGGTCGACTTGTCTTTCTATTTATCGCACATACGGTCGAGTTGTCTCAACGGTCGAGTTGTCTCAACGGTCGAGTTGTCTCAACGGTCGACTTGTCTCGAGTCGAGTTGTCTCAACGGTCGACTTGTCTGACCCCCGACATGCCCGAGCTGAGAAGCATTAAGAACATGAGTCATGAACACGCGCGCGCACGCCATCACAAAAACAGGACAAAACAAATCATGTGTCATTTTCTCACCGTGACACACTAATTCCCCCTAAAACTCACCCAAACCTTGTCAGGCATAACCCCTACGCAGGTCCTTGAGGGAAATAACCAGCCACGATGATTATTTTGCCAACAATTCTAGCAAAACAAACCGGTATGCTCACTCTATGCTCACAGCCTAACCGTTGTCATGTTGTGAAGTCTATCAGCTGCCTAGTCTGTGTACAAAGGAATACCAATGCGCATTGGTTACCAGACTTGACCTTATCGCTATTATCGGTCGTGTGAGGGCAGCATTCAACGAAATGTTTTAAAAAAACGGCTTTTTGTCTCATGAGACAAAAACTATTTCTTTTGCTCATTTCTCAAAGACTATAACACTTCAGACCAAATCATTTCAGGGGAAGTTTTCTACGGTCATCATGTTTATATTGTGTAAGTTAGGCGTAAATCTGTGAACATTTCTGATTTTCGAATTACGAAGCACCCTGAGAGTTTCCTTTGAAGACCCGCAAACTGCGGGCACCGGCAACTTAACGCAAAGAGCAAGTTTCAATCACTGGTTATTATCGTTCGTTTAAATCCAGCCTCGTGATGTGTTCTCAGCCAATGAGGATGCGTAAACTGTCTGAGAAATTTATGAATGTACAGTAGTTTAATGCCAAAAACAATTATATCTCGAATATCAGTTTGAAACATAATTGTCGAAATGAGTGTCATTTTGCACATCAATTCACCGTTCAAACACTTGTTTATTGAGCAAGTCACACTCTACAATTATGATTAAAGGATACATAACACCAGAAAAAGGACAAACAAAAAACGGCATGTAAAAAAAACTATTAAAAAGATCCCTTCAAGTTAAGTATGTTCTCTGTGGCCAATCCGAATCATTATGAAGCTCCATTTTATAGTGCCAAAAGTTATTATCGTGCGGCCGCAAATTATAGTAAGAAACCCACCCTTTAAAAGAGATGCACAACTTCGTGAAATAAATACCACATGACACTAATGCGGGGCTTCATAAAATCACACAATGACAAATACATCTGTCATCAGCGGATGGTGTCGTTATAAAATAAGCCTTTGCACACTTAGATGACCAGACTAAATGTGTGGTTGCTATGTAATGTGACCCGGTTTACGGTTTCACTTGGCTTGACAACGGTTGCTATCCGCCATTACTGTGTCCATACTACAATGTAAAAAAATAGCTGTAATTGTTTTACAGTGCCTTACTGTAATCTCTTACAGTAATTTACTGTACATATGTTTTACACAATACATATGTTTTATCACAAACAAGGGTACATGTAACAAATATTTGTACAGTACCTTTTTTTTTTTACTGTCGATTCAGTTCTTCTTGAATCGAATATACTGCCATGAGTGCCGCCATTTTGACGCTTAAGACGACTCACTCAAGTTGTGGGCCCGTTGCGGGAAGTCTGGAGTTCCCGCAAATTCACGGGCAGTTTACGGGTGCACACAGATTTAAGTCGGTTTTGTGAATAACCCGCAAAAGCTTAAAGGGCCTGTGACATGCTAAACAACTTTGTGCCTAAGCTTTGCTTCATAATGACGGATTACTTGTTCAGCAAGACATACTATTGTTCGTTTGGATGTAAAATCAATAAAAGGTGGCCTTTTTCAACTTTGAAGATTTCACTGCAATAAATCACAGACAGAGGGCGCTGTTTTGAGTGCATCACATAAGGAAGACAGAAGGGAAAAGTTAAGAAAAAAACATAAGACTTCAAGTTGGACTTGTGGCAAATTGCTGCAGTTTCTACCCCCAGTTTTGTCATGGCTTACAGCAGGCAACATGTAAAACAAACTCAAACAGCCATGGATTACAAAAGTTTCAGGAAAATTGAAAAAAAAGTGGAATCTTTTGTGCACAGTTGGATGTGATTTTCCTGTGTTTGCCTCTTATGACATAGTGACCTTGGTCATGAATATGCATATTTTCATTAGCATAAAAACTAAAAACCTTTGTTTTAACCCCCAAAGCAAGCTCTAAATAGGATTTTTATGACTTTAACTGAGTAGAGTGGTTTTAAAGCATATATTTCATTGATAAAAATCCTAAATAAGGGGCCCTTTGAGTGGGAGTTACGGGGTAGTTGTGTGCCCGCAAATCGTTGCGGGGGCTTTGTGAATAAGGCCCCAGGTCCCGCACCGAAATTCGGTGCGGGCTTCAAGCAGTCAGCGATAAGCTCTCATCGCATGTGCCCAGACCTGATGGGCGAGCATCCCGAAGATGCCCTAAAATAAACAACAACAACAACAACAACAACACCGATATATAGAGTAGGCCTACTCAAGTAAAACCGTCATCGTGTGTGCGTTACTGGGCTAAGTGTACTGGGTCTACACTCAACACTTAAACCAGCGAGTTGTTTCCCTGCACCTTAGCAATTGACGTTTCAGATTACCAGCGAATGTTTGGACCAGTTACCCTGGCAACTGAAGTCACAGTTCGGTAGTCTATACACAGGGTTTACACCGGGGAAGCCCCCGTCTGATGCAAAAACGAACGCCACCAGGTATCGCTTCAACATTCTGCTGGGAAAACAGGTCAAATATGCCTGTGACTCATTTAAAAAAACACGGCTGTCGTTTGACACGCACGGAACAAATTGGACCCTTGCCCTACGTGAAATCAGTACATCTCGACACGTACACTCTCAGAACGTTGGTTAAAAATTTTAACCAACTTGGTTAAAATTTTAACCAACCATGTATTACCAGGTGAACTTCTCAACAGTTGGTTAAAACCTTAACCAACTCAGGTTGGTTAAATTTTAATACGTGGTTGGTTAAACTTTTTAACCAATTATTGGTTAATTTTATTTTAACCAATCTGTTGGTTAATGCTGAGTTGGGCAAATTTTAACCATTCAGTTGGTTATACCCGAATGGTTGGGCATTTTACTGAAATGCTGTTCACAGTAATTGGGCAATATTTTACCAACAGTTGGTTAATTTATTATGTTAAAAGTTTTAAAATAATATATTTGGGTATAAAGGACACTAAATAAAGACAAACACCACACGATGGACTTGACAGTTCTACAATTTTTGTATTTTATTTATTTTGTGATATTTGATGTACATCCCTATATACTTTAGCAGCAGGTGTAGGCCAAATATATACTGGTATTTTCTAAATGAAAGTGTTTGGCTTCCTTCAAAAATTTTCATCTTTAAATGTTTCACATCACACTGTGTTAACAATGAGTTCGGGAATGCTTGTATGACGTTTAGTTCAGCTGCACTATATGAAGTCAGAGAAGAGCATACTTTTATTTTTGTGGTTTACACAGCCAAAGAAAGGTTAAATTCAGATTAGGAAATAACACTTGCAACATTTCCGAGTTTCAATAACAATGGCAAGTTCGTTCTACAGTGCGAGTAAAAAAAACTATATGTACACTTTTAAAATTACTTTTTGTGTTTTAGTGTACCAATATCTATATGAGATGTTCTGACATGTATTTTGGATAGGTTCTCCTGTGTCCTTTAAATTATGTTTCATGCATGACCGCACATGAGGCAAATAAGGGTGTCAGGTGGAACACAAATTAATTATTTTCCAAAGAACCTGTTGCAAAATCCGGGACGGATGGCAGCTCTGCACTGGTTCAAATCCTTTTCTTTTTCCTAGCCGTACTGAATTGGCGCAAGTCGTGTTCCACCCGACACCCTTATTTGCCTCATGTGCGGTCATGCATGAAACATAATTTAATTGAACTGCTACCAAATAACACAGCAGAACTTATCCAAAATACAGGTTGTCAAAACATCCCAAATAAATATTTATACACTAAAACAAAACAAGTAATTTTGAAAGTGTATAGTTTTTTTTACTCAACCTGTAGTTGTGTCGAAAAAGTGGTCAAAATGCAGCTTTGATCAAGAAGACGTGGTTCACGCCGAAGCCTTGCTTAGCAGTAGCCTAGTCAGATCAACTGATGTGCACGATGAGTGGTTATGCCGCCTTGGCTTCTGCTGTCATAGTTGTTGTCGAGTAACAGTTGCTGCCAAGATGCCAAATCCGATCCGATCATCCCCTCCTTTGTGGATAAACAAAATGAAACAAGGACTATTAACTATTAGTAAGATCCAAAGGCGGTATATGTGACCCATCCATTCATACTACTATTAAACTAATAATAGCATCTGATAATCTTTCTGATGGATACCGTACCGGCGCATCACAAATATTCATTATTATTATTAATATTGCACCTATCACTGCCCCCACCCCTCCCCCGCGCTACCCCACCCCGCGATGCCCCACCCCTTAGGTGGGGATTTGATCCGACGATTTCCGTGCCCCAGGGTGGGACTTAAACGCATGGAAATCAAATTGTCAGCGCACAGGGAGCAAAACGTGCATCTTTTGCCCCATGGGTGGGGAGTTTGTAACACAAATTTTTCCCCACGGGTGGAGAATTGTGATTCGAAAAGTGACAACCCTGCCTCTTAGGTGGGGCAGCCCGGCGGGAGTGGTGGGGAAAAGTTACACGTATATGGTGAACTGGGTTTTCGTGAAGAAATACTTGTTTTGGCACGGCCGACAGCAAAAGTTAGTTGAATGATTCTGCCAACCAAAAGAGGGCGCACTTCCACTTTAACGGTGGCGCGCACTAACACATAACTTTAGACTGTGATAAGGCATAAGTTCTGGTGTTATTTTATTTAGGAAAAAGTTACGATTAAGCCTTATCAACATGGAGCAATAAGTTTGTCATTTTTAAATAATCAATGGAGATGTTTTAATGTAAGATTTGCTATCCTGTAACGTTTTGGGTGAGATTAACCATTTTATTAGGGCAAGGCGGATTGAGAACAGTTGGGTTAAGTGACCGGAACTATATTCCGTAGCGTTCTCTCTGGACGTAGCCGCCAAAGTTGTTGGTTGTGTCTGGACAACCATGGCATAATTGTCGCTATTTTCGGGATGTGAGACGGCCTGGAACTCCACTCTCTCACCTAAAATGATGATTAAAGATTAGAGAACAGATCAGTTGGTTTTCTTCTGGATGAGAAAATAAATGAAATAGTCCTGATTTGTCGTGCAACCCAACCAAGGTGTCATGCCTCTTGTCTTCGGACTCTAAAACCATAACACTACAAATTGGTAACACGGATGGGGTTGCTACATTACATGACTGGTTGTCAACGTACTACCAAGGATTCGAGTTCCGGACGGGGAGTGGGAACCCAGTGAATGACGGCACGGAGATGGAATCCTGGTGCGGGCCTCAAGTTGGAGTTGCAGTCTTTACCGGCCAGTGATCAGCTGCTCAGCGCAGTGCAAGTGGAGAATACCCGGTGGTGCTGTCACACCCGTTTGGATCTACGGACTTGAGGTGCACACGTATATGTGCATGTGTTTTCAAAGAACAGTGGTAATTGACCAGCGCTGTAAGGTGGGACTATGTTATTCTTTTATATTGATAGTGAAGCCATCTAGTACTAATAGCACACAATGATGTAGAGCGCATGCTAGTTTTTATTCAAGAAGAAAACCAACTGATCCTGTTGAAGCATTTAATTTTGAAATTGTGAAATGTATATGGGCATATAGTCTCCATAGGTGTTTATGATTTTTGATTGTACATGTAAGGTTACGATTTGAGTCACAGTATTTTGACCCGCAATGGCCACGCCCAAGGCTGACCTAGTGACCCGCTTAGTAGCAGGGCTTACTGATGCACTTCGAAAAGATAAGCCAAAGTCTGTTGTTCAGAGGCCTTTAAAGTTAAGTAAGTTTTACGGGAGGCCTAGTAAACCTGGAGACCCGACCATTATTGAATGGCTTGAAGATGCAGAAGTTTATTTGCAACAGTGCAATATCCCAAAGGCGGATAAGGCTAAAGTGCTTGTTCACCACCTTGCAGGTGTAGCCCGTGATGAGGTAAAATGCCACAAAGAAAATGTGACGGGTAATTGTGAGGCATTGAAAAAACTTCTTCGGCTCCAGTTTGGTGCTGAGGAGTCGGTACAGTCACTTCAAAAGGCCCTTTTTGAAAGACATCAGAAAGATGACGAATCCCTTATGGATTTTTCGCGCTCGCTCATGCGAATGCATGATCGAATTTTAGAAGTTGCCACAGAAGCAGAAAAAAATTAACTTAAATGGGTTGCGCGATAGGATGCTAATTGGGCAGTTTGTGGCAGGGGCGAGAAACCAGGGTGTTCGGCTTGAGCTAAGGCGGTTAGAGTTGGCTAATCAGGGTCAAAGTTTTGCTAACATGAGGGACGCTGCTCGCGAGTTATTCAGGGATCTTGAGGGAAATTCCCGGGGAACTCGACGTGGTGCAAGTGTGCACCACTTAGTCACTGAAAATGTTTCAGACAGTGATGAGTCAGTTATGGATAACAGCATAAATGTTAACCAAGTAGTTAACCGGTCTCCAGAGGAGACACAGTGGCAAAAAATGTTGCAGCAGCAACAATAAATTCTTGAATGTGTGCGAAGCCAACAAGAAATTACTACGCTTATGCAGGCAGTAGTAAGGGAACGTGGGGTTCTGGGACAACAAAGTAGCATGAAAGTGCAGGAAGGCAGCAGTATGCGGGCAAGCCGCCTGTGCGCTGCTTTTATTGCAAACGACCTTGTCACATGAAGCATGAATGTAGACTTCGTATTGCGCACGAGAAAGCGAATGGTAGTGCCCCAGAGGGGCAGGGGCAGGCTAAAGCGGGCACGCACAACAAAGGGACGGGAAACCAGTAATCTCTGCCACTGCAGGCCAAGTGGCAGAGGAACAATCTGGAAAGGCCTCACGTGTTGAAGGGGTAACAGATAAGTCTTTTGATGATGTATTAACCAGTTTAGTAAAGGAGAGCCCCAAGGCTCAAATTACTTAAGCTGGGGTATCAGTAACATGTGTCCTTGACACAGGGGCGGAGACATCTCTGATTAGTGCCTCTTTTTATAGGGATCACCTGGCAGGGAAGCTAAGTGAAGTGCAGCCTTTAGGTACTTACCTGCGTGTGTATGGGGCAGGGAATAGTGAGGTACCAATTGAGGGGTACATACGTGCTCCATTGGTAGTACATAACCAGACTGTAGATGCACATTTTCTTGTAGTCAAAGAGTTTCCCAAGAGTGAGGCCAGTAATCGCAAGGGTTTTCCAGTTTTGTTAGGGTGCAACGTCCTTCACAAGCTTAAGGGTGTGGTAGTTGATTCAAAGCAACCAGACGCAGATGCGTGGGCCACAGCAATCCAGTGGTATAGTCTGACTAAAAACCCAGTAGATGAGGAGTCACAAAGGGCAAGTAAGGTTGTACGGGAACCAGTGGGTGCTCGTACAGGTAGAAATACCATACATCTACTGCCTAGAGAAGTGCGTAGTGTAACGTGTTATGTCCCAGTTCATGTAAGTGTTCTCGATGGACAGACAGTTCTGGTTGAGAGTCTTTCTAGCTTCGCAGCTAGTGGTTGTCATTCCCCCATGCAAGTGCAGGCCAGTAACTTAGATGGTAATTGTCGCATTTATGATTCATGTACCGTTGTTAGTGGCAGGACCGTAAGTGTGTTGGTTGCAAATATGGGAATGCAGACAATAGAACTGTGTCCACATACAAAGTTAGCGTATGTAACTGAGGTGTCTTGTAAGACAGATATTGCTCTTGAGACGGCAGATGACTGCCTCCACGTTTCAGTGAACCAGATCCTCGCAGAGTCTGTTGGCCATGCCCAGCTAGATTCTCATGTAGAGTCCACTGAGCCAGACATTGAAATGGGGGACACTACCGAGTCACAGACAAGGAAGTTGTATGTGTTTGAAGATGGGTCAGAATATCAGCTTCCCCTTGGAATAAACCTGGATTTGTGTACAGAATTATGCAAGAAAGACCAGGACAAGATCGTAAGACTTATCCAAAAGCATGATGAGGTGTTCTCAAAGAACTCTGTGGATTTGGGACTTTGTGATAAGGTACCCCACAGAATTGACACAACTGATGAAAGACCAGTTAACCAACCATACAGACGGATCCCTCCACAGCACCTGGGCGAAGTTAGGGAATTAATTCAGAAGTTCCTTGATCAAGGTATAGTTAGGAAGAGTAACAGCCCCTATGCGAGCCCTATCGTGTTGGTCCAGAAAAAGGACGGGTCGCTGCGAATCTGTGTGGATTATAGAAGGCTTAATGCGAAGACAGTACGAGACTCCTTTCCATTGCCTCGTATTGAGGAATCACTGGAGGCGCTCCGGGGTGCAAAATACTTTTCGTCGTTAGATTTGGCCCACGGGTATCACCAAGTTGTGATGGACCCAGAATCAGTGAGCAAAACGGCATTCCGAGTTCCTTTTGGGTTGTTCGAATACACCCGAATGCCATTTGGGCTAGCAAATGCACCCGGAACGTTCCAGAGAATAATGGAAATGTGTCTCGGGGACATGAACCTGTCTGAGTTACTGATCTACTTAGATGATATTCTTATATATTCTGCTACAGTACAGGAACACATTGATAGGCTAGATAAGGTATTGACCAGGCTAGCGGATTTTGGACTTAAGATCAAGGGTGAAAAGTGTGAACTGTTTCGTAGCCAGGTGTTATACTTAGGACATGTGGTGAGCCCGGAAGGTGTGTCGGTGGATGATGATAAAGTCCAGCGCATCAAGGATTGGCCAGTACCCAAAACAGCTGCAGAGTTGCGCTCGTTTATTGGCTTGGCGGGTTATTACCGTCGGTTTGTGAACGGGTTTTCAAAAATAGCGGTACCGTTGCATGCTCTTGTGCCTTCAGTGGCTAAGGGCAATGCAAGATCTAAGCCGCCGCCATTTTGTTGGAATTCTGATGCGCAACAGGCTTTTGATACTTTAAAGCATACCCTGACACAAGCACCAGTGCTTGCCTACCCGGACTTTGCTAGGCCATTTGTCTTGGAGATAGACGCCTCTTTGCGGGGCTTAGGAGCATGTTTAGCTCAGGATGACAAGGATGGCAAAAGACATCCAGTTGCATTTGCCAGTCGTGGGCTCCGAGGAGCAGAATCTAGGTACCCTGATCTCAGTTCCTTTAAATTGGAACTCCTGGCCCTTAAATGGGCTGTAGTAGATACATTTAGGGACTATCTACTTGGGATGCCATTCACAGTACTGACGGATCATAACCCCTTGTCCCATCTCAAGACGGCAAAATTAGGTGCGTGTGAAATGCGCTGGATAGCACAACTCGCTGCTTTCACGTTTGATGTGAAATTTAGAACAGGGGCTAGTAATCGCTGTGCTGATGCACTGAGTCGGTACCCAGGTCACTCTCCAGCGGAGAAAGTTCAGGATGTATTGCAGTGCAGGGTTCACTCAACAGTGGTCCTATTGCGGGGTGTTAGTGTTTGCGCGGTGTCAGCGGCTCAAGAGCCAGGGCTAGATCTCCGGAGGTAAACAGCCAATCAGGAATTTTCCCATCTTGGACACCAGAACAGTTGTCCGCCCTGCAAAGGGCTGACCCCGTATTAAAGTGTATCTGGGAACGTTTGGAGAAGGGCTGGAAACCAGGTGAAGCCTTTAAGACCGTGCATAAGGAGCCAGCAGAACTCAAATTGTGGCTGTGGCAGTGGCCAAGGTTCCTCGTAAAGGATGGTGTTTTGCATCGCCGAGTTAGGGACCCGTTACATGGAGATCTAGATCAGATACTAATG
Source organism: Henricia sp. BOLD:AAB3569 (assembly GCA_037783545.1). NCBI lineage: Eukaryota > Metazoa > Echinodermata > Asteroidea > Spinulosida > Echinasteridae > Henricia > Henricia sp. BOLD:AAB3569. Next base: position 200,382 of record JBBELK010000306.1, on the reverse strand, counting down.
CCCAAGAGCTTACAACAAAGGATGTTAGAGGGTTGTCACGATTCCTGGGGACATCAGGGGGTTGTAAAGACTTGTTCCCTACTGAGGAGACGTGTGTTTTGGCCCAAGATGGCAGCGGCAGTGCGTCGCCATATCAGTCATTGTGAACAGTGTGTCATTGCTAAGGCATCAGAGCCTCAGGCAAGAGCGCCCATGCGCCACCTCTTGGCTTTTCGTCCACTTGAAGTGTTAGCCATAGATTTTGTGAAAGTGGATAGGGGGTCTGGGGGCTACGAGGACGTCCTCGTTATGACCGATGTTTACACAAAATTTGTCCAGGCTTTTCCATGTAGGAATCAACTTGCAGTAACTGTAGCCAAGGTGTTAAGGGATCAGTGGTTCTCAAAGTTCGGTATACCATGCAGGTTACACAGTGACCAAGGTAGAAATTTCGAAGGAGATGTCGTGCGAGAGTTGTGTGCCCTGTACGGCATGAAAAAGACAAGAACAACTCCATATCACCCTGAGGGTAACGGTCAGGCAGAGCGTTTTAATCGCACGATGTTTGGTCTAATTAAGTCTATGGATGAGAGAGACAGGCGGAGGTGGCCTGATCTTTTACAGCACCTTGTGTTTGTGTATAACGCTACCCCGCATTGTACGACGGGAGTAGCTCCCTACGTGCTTATGTTCGGCAGAGAACCTTCGATCCCTCTTGACCAAATGTTAGGGAGAGTAAATAATGATTGGGACCAAGATTTTGTCAGAGAACAGTCTTTCCTTCTCTCTAGAGCTAGTGATTTAGTGGCAGACAGAGTAGCAAAAACCTGCAACCGCAATAAGGCTTCTCATGATAGTAAAGTAAGACCTAGTAAGCCTATCCAGGTTAGTTCCCATGTTCTACTCCGGAAACGCGCGTTCAAGGGACGCCACAAACTTTCTGATGCCTTTGAAAGAGACCCCTATGTTGTCGTTTGGGCAAATGAACACAATGATGTATTTCGCATCCGTCCATTAAAGGGAGGTACAGAGAAAGTTGTGAACCGGAAACACCTGCGATTAGACCCTTTAGCAGCAAGTGGCTCAGAAAATGAGAGTGAGGGGTCAGACGAAGATTCTGATTGGGAATTAATGTGTACTGGGCATTCACAAGGTCAGCCTCTGGATCAAAATGCACAGAGTGTAAGCAGTGAAGAAGTAGGGGAGCCCCTTACAATCATGGGCTCAACGCCACTGTACACAAGAAAGTCTCAAAGAGTTACAAAGGGCCGACACAGCAATCCATTCAGATTGCCGCGTTCGGCTGTGAAGTGATTTGCTTTTCTTCTGGTAGTGGGATTGTCTAGTGGATTGCCGATGGTCAGGAAGCTGCCTTGTTGGAAAGACTTGGGGTATCCAGTTTCCACAATGGCACACCTGATCGGAGCGCACCACTAAACACTCCTGCTGCCAGTAAACTGACCTTTATTCGGTCGTTGCGAGTAGAAAATACGGGCTTGTTTGTGATTTTTATACTGGTGGGAGAGTGGTTTTTCACAGTTTCCTCCCCTAGTGTTAAAGTGTATTTTAAAGAAGAAAAAAAATGAGTTTTGTCCTTTTCGGACACAGTTTTGTTAAGCGCTTGCAGAAGAAGCGAGGTTTTCATTTCCAAATTGAGTTACAGCGTCGCGTAGTACCTGTAACATGTGTTGGTGAGGGTGGTCTTACTCTCGGTATTATTCAGGCGAGGCCTAGAAAATACTTTCAGTCCTTAGAACAAGCCAACCCGTCGGTTTTGATCTTGGATTTAGGTACTAACGACTTATGTTCTAAAGATATGGATTCTGCCCAAGTGTACTCTTTGGTATGCAATTTTGTACATGAGTTACCCAAGAGGGGAATTAATCCAGACGTTGTAGTCTTTCTGTCTGTTATGCCTCGAACAGGAGGGTTACGAGGTGGCCAGGTGTCACTCGAAGAATTTAACAGTCGGGTGGAACAATTCAATAATTTTATCCGACAAGCGACCTTTGTGGAAGATCGATGGTGGTTATGGGAGCACCGGGGACTACGGAGTTCCCGTTATAACCTTGACGGGGTTCACCTGAATGCAGCCGGAATGTCGCAGTACGAAAGAACACTGCGACAAGTTGTTAAGTTCTTTGAGGGGCGCATTTGGGCATAAGTGCATTTTGTCTGTTGTCAGACTACATTTTGAACGTTGTTGTAGGTTATGTATAACTGTATACTTTTTTTATATACTTGTATTAAAAAAAAAGGGTTGCTCGAAATATAATCACAGAACCAGTCTAAAGTGCATAATAAAGCAAGTAAAATCTGTATATGCAGAGGCAAAATCATTCAATCGATCCCCAGGAGTTGATCGAGCCAGTAGGGAAGATTGTAGTGAACTGGGTTTTCGTGAAGAAATACTTGTTTTGGCACGGCCGACAGCAAAAGTTAGTTGAATGATTCTGCCAACCAAAAGAGGGCGCACTTCCACTTTAACGGTGGCGCGCACTAACACATAACTTTAGACTGTGATAAGGCATAAGTTCTGGTGTTATTTTATTTAGGAAAAAGTTACGATTAAGCCTTATCAACATAGAGCAATAAGTTTGTCATTTTTAAATAATCAATGGAGATGTTTTAATGTAAGATTTGCTATCCTGTAACGTTTTGGGTGAGATTAACCATTTTATTAGGGCAAGGCGGATTGAGAACAGTTGGGTTAAGTGACCGGAACTATATTCCGTAGCGTTCTCTCTGGACGTAGCCGCCAAAGTTGTTGGTTGTGTCTGGACAACCATGGCATAATTGTCGCTATTTTCGGGATGTGAGACGGCCTGGAACTCCACTCTCTCACCTAAAATGATGATTAAAGATTAGAGAACAGATCAGTTGGTTTTCTTCTGGATGAGAAAATAAATGAAATAGTCCTGATTTGTCGTGCAACCCAACCAAGGTGTCATGCCTCTTGTCTTCGGACTCTAAAACCATAACACTATACACGTATATAGGCCGTGCGTAGCGAGTATGGTGTACGATGTAGTTTGTGGCGCGGCCCGCACTCGCTGCACGTGCACACGGCCTACAACGTGTAAGTAACGTTATACTCGTGACAACCCGTACGGGTACAAAATAACACTTTCGGCTTAAATTTTCGAGAAAGGTTTCCAAAACCGACCGCTAGCAACCACTAAAATGTCTCCCCACCATTCACCGATCAGACCAGACAATTAACGAGGCAGAACTTACCTTAAATTAGTTGTTTCGGCTCGGAAACACCACTACATTTTGCAAATTTGCTGTCAACACATCCGCCATGACACAGTCCTGTATACGTTTGTGTATAGTTTTACACGTACAAGGCACACACACACGAAACGAACGCGCGTTGGCATTTTATCGCTGCTGCTTTTCTGCAGACAATCTAGTCACTAACCAATGGTAGCTTTCACTGGACACCACGTGACATGGTTGGGCGAATTTTTTAACCAACTTTCGCTTTGTGGGGGGTATGAATTATAACCACAGTTGGTTAAAATACAGCCCTCTGATCTTATATTTTACACAACCCGCAGTTTACCCAACCAGAAAGCAGTATATTTCTTAACCAACCCCTGGTTAAAGAAAAATTTACCCAACTCGGAGAATTTAACCAACATTGGGAGATTTTTAACCAACTGATTTTTAACCAGTGATATTTTAACCAGCGTTCTGAGAGTGGGCCTACTAGCGCCACTGCTATTGTTACTAATTCGTAATTACGAAATACTCGTATATAATTACAAATCAAGTAATTCGTATTATTATACGAATTAGTATATACTTGCACTGGCGCGAATGGTCCTTCGTAGCCCAGAGTGTGTTATTGCGTACATGTATTTGACCATACACCCAGCACGAATTGTGATATGTAGGCCTACACACTCTTCCCTTTTCTTAACAAAGCCCAACCCCGTATATATTTCGCCACGGGCATGAAATAAAACCAAAACGGTCATTTCCAATTCGTCAGATGCACAAGCCCTAGTGACCAAATGAATTGATTATTTCAATCTAAAGCAATCAATCGAGAGGAGCCTGAGACTAAGCTATGGATCCCAGCGCGGTGGCCAGCACTAGCAGCGATGGGCCTCTGGACATTGAGGATCAACGCGTCATCAAACCATTTTATCTGCTCCTCATTGATTTGGCTAAGGAACTCATGAACTACGAACTGCAACAAGCAATACTTCTATGCAGCCACCAACTACACGCGGATAAACTGAAAAGTGACACTCCATTAGATTTACTCAAGTAAGTACACACAGGCTAAAATCGTAAGCTTTCAAAGGAAAGAAGTGCAGTCGTGTTAGCGTAGTGATTCTCCACCTGCCTTGTCCCGGGTTTGAATCTTGGGCGTTTATGCGGATTGAATTTGCAGTCCCTACATGTCCTTACATTGGGTCACCGGACCAGAAGTATTATGATGGATTGCTTTAATTATGCAGGGCGACAAGAGGGTTATACTCAAAGAATCACATGTAGGTTGATATACAAATGAATGGGGCTTGGATAGGGCCCAGATTTCCCAGGGTCGGCCTGACTGGTGAGTAAACTCAACATTCATTAAAGGTGACTATACAAACTCCAACAGGGGGATCGATTGAGGATTACATGGAGTTTGAGCGGAATTGACTCAAAAGTGTTGTAGTAATTTTTAAAAATGACCAAAAAGTGTGCCTTGTGAAAGCTTCCCACTGTAATACGTGTGTCATATTAATTACTTAAATGTTTTTCATTTATTTGATTTGCAATTCTTCCCATGTAGGACACTGGATGAGCACGATGTAATCGGAGAGGACAACACAAACTTTCTGAAGCAGCTTTTGGAGAAATCCGACTGCATCCCTGGAAAAGAAATGGTGAGATTTTGTTGGAGCAATTCAGAACCAATGGACTCCGCGTTTTGTGTTCAGCCGAAATGATTCTTTTGAGCGTAGGTTTGTTTCATCAAGTTCAAAATACTGTGTAGAAAAGCAGTGCGACATTTTTTTTTAATCGTCAAAATTGATTGTGTACACACATGTATTGGCGTTTGGTTTTGGCCGCATGCGTCCTAGAAACCCTTCCTAACCTTGCATTGAAATTTATATCAGAAAATTTGAAATGTGATCGCAGTCCTGCATAATGAAACTAGACCAAGAATTATTTTACTATAGCATTGAATGCATGTAATTGTTTTGTATTCATGCTGCCGTTCGACAGACCCGTTTGCAGAGCCGTCCACCCCCCCCCCCCCCCCCCACATCCCCCCCCCCCCCCACATTCCCCCGTCCCCCCCCCCCCCCCCCCCCCCCCCCCCACTGGAAATTAAGAAAACGGAGAAAAATATGGTGGCATGGCTTTCCCCATATAACTTGTATTGTTTATTGTTTATTTTATTTTTGTTTAATTATTTTTTAAATTGCTGTTTCTCTGGTGTAAAGTACGATGGTGTGAATGTAATAATATGTACAAAATTGAAAGATAAATCTGGGTTTGGGTTAAAATGACCAGACACAGGTCTGGGTACGAGACTACACCTAGTGTGGCAAAACATGTACGTTTTACTTCCAGGTGCGCTAAAAAAATTGTATTTGTGTGTGTTAAATTCTCCACCCTTAGACATGGAAAACGTGACCAGATTCCCACCTAAGGGATGGGGCAGGGCGGGAATGGGGGTTGGGGAAACTATAGTTTGCTGTTATGTTGCGCTAAACCAAGAACATTTGACTTGATGAAAGTAGCACGCACCTCATGGTGCGCCATTATGATTTATCCTGTCTCGAAAATAAAGGTGGAAGACTACGAAGAGAAGAGACGTGAACATCTGCGTAACGTTGAGATCATACTTGGTCGGAAGGACCCTCTCTTCGTGGGTCGCACCACCTTCGTCAGTAAAATCCTAGAAGTCTTTCAAGATGACAGCCACCCGAAGTGTCGCTGCGTACTGGTCTACGGACTGGCCGGCACGGGAAAGACCAAACTAGCTGTGGAGAGTTGCGTCGTTTACAAGGAACAGGCTCGATGCAGCACAAGGTTAGTGGATACAGCTGGATGGTACTGGATGAATCGGGATAGTCCTGGACGGTTCGGGAGGTCACCCCGACTTTTTTAAACTGTTTAAAAAAGTCGGGGTGGTTCGGGACGGTTCGGGATGGAAGCCCAATCCGGGATGGTTCGTGTTAGGTTCGGGACAGTACGTAGTGAATCCGTAGTGGCAACGTGAAGATGCTTGGCGATACGGCATAATGTTCCCAACACGTTGTCGCCACGTACCACTCCGGACACAACACGGTGTAACCATGCACGAACCACCACGGACAGGGTGGGTCCGTGTTGGGCCGGGATGATTCAGGGTGCATCCGTAGCTCTTCCGAGTACTAGAGTACTCTAGTCGCGCAAAGGGCTGGTCTGTTAGTGCTGCAAGAGGGCGCACTACTGGGAATGGCCAACGCGTACACAAACCAATATCGACTAGAGTAGTCTTGGGCCAAGACTAGTTTGAATCCGGCATCCGATTCACGCGGAGTTTTTGGCGTTATTGCGAGGGAGGTGGTGGGTATAGCACTCGTTGTGCACACCGCGTCGTGCAAAGCCCGCCGCACGTTTGCGATTTACCGGCCAATCGGCCCATATACTGGAAAGGTGATGCGCTGAAACAATTCGGGCGGGTGTCACCGTACGCCGGGGGCAAATCAAACTTACTTAAGCCCGCCGCACACCTTTGCGATTTACCGGCCCATTGGACACCGGACCATCGGATCCGGGAAAATAAAACAAGTTTGATTTGCTCCGGTCTATAGCGTACGGTCAAACCGGACCGAATTGTTTCAGCGCACACCTTTCCGGTATGTGGTCCGATTATCCGGTAAATCGCAAAGGTGTGCGGCGGGCTTTGCGATTTACCGGCACACCGGACACAGGACCATTGGATGCGTGCGGTACGGTCAGACCAGCCCGAATTGTTTCAGCGCACACCTTTCCGGTTTGTGGGCCGATAGGCCGGTATGGACCGACGCATTTCATATAATTTGTCAAAGTTGTCAAGATGGCGGATATGGTCAACAATTAATATGACACGAAATAGACCATTCGTTGTTTGACATATAATATCCACTCTTGTTCTTTATTGGGAAGCAGAATTGCCTGATATTGTTGAATGAAATAGACACCTTAAAGGTTAGAATTGTTAATAATCAGGAGATCGCGAGAGTAGAACGCAGCGCTTCCTGATATTTGACTTACACTACCTCACATGCAATTATCTTTTTAACACAGACTCGTCCGTGTCAACCTCCGGAAGGCCACCATGATGGAGGAGGTGGGGTTATGGATTCTAAACACCGTACTGGAAAAGCAAATTGCTGAGAAAAATTTCGAAATGGAATTAGTCAAAAAGTGGATCCGAAAATGCTCGCAAGGTACGTTGCATGCGTAACCGTAAAGTGATGATGTGGTGTGTTACTTGCGGTGTTATGTTATATCCGGAATTATTTAGATGGAAGCATTTGATTCGCTAAATTTGCATATCAAAGACCACTGTGTACCTGTATTTTATAATGTGCTTTTGGATGTTTGCAAATCCTGCGTAGAACCTTTGCACCGGTGACGTTGTTTGGGGACAGGGCAAGCTTTCCTGTTTAAATGATGCGAAAATGGAGGCGCACACTGCCGAACCATCCCTGGCATGTGAGGCCAAATTATGGCCGCCGTGGAAAGGGTCTATATTGTCTTTAAGTACGATGCTGTAATGAACCGTTGATAAGCTTAAGGAGTCTTTCGAGAACTAACTACTAAAGCCCCTTTCGCACATTCACGGATGAGACGTCGGATGATGCCGAATGGCTGGTGAGCACCATTTAGAAGCCGGCTATAAGCCGCTAAATCCTTGGCCATCCAGCCTGGTCAAGCCGGACGGGCGAAAGAAATGGAGCTTGTTCAATTTTTATCCCTGGATCTCTGGGACTAAAACAATCCACGTTGACGCTGGGAGCTGCCGGGCGCCGGGAGTCTTTGTTAATCTACCGAAATGTCTGTCTGCGCGTTTATAGAGACCGGAAAGGGACCGGGACCATCCGGGAGTCGACATTTCATCGCGGAGAGCTCAGAGAATGCAGGTATGCACGGATCGAAGGAAAGGCCTCTATAGGCTTAGGGTGTACTTTTATATGTATCGTGAGGCCGCACCGGCTACAGTCCAGCGACAATCGGAAAAGACCGCATGGAGACCGCATGGAGACCGCCTTGGTCCTTGCGGGAACCGAGTGAATCCGACTTCCTCCGTACGTTCCGCCTTTGGTCCTGCGCCATCCGCGTATGGACCAGGTACGTCTCCGGCAAGGACCGGCTAGCGACTACGGTCTGCCGAGAAGAGACTATCCGTCTGCCCGCCGTGCTCAGACCGGCTTTGATGACGTCACAGCGTCTTGACACGCCGGATCATCTCGGATGGCCAAAATTTCTCGTCCGGCATCATCCGCCATCTCATTCCTAAATGTGTGAAAGGAGCTTAACCAATTCCATGTCAATGTCGTAAATGTACAAATTAAACTCTGGTTGCAGATACCGTTCTTCTGTTGGACAATGCTGACGACATTCTCAGTCCATCACAAAAGTCGTTGAGCAGAGATCATTTCGTCAACACCCTGGTCGATTTCCTCTCAATACAAAACCACTTCGTGAAGATAATTCTCACCTCTCGCCATCCTATTGACTTCAAGGGACTGGTCGATCTTACCAACTTCTTGGAGATTAAACTTGATCCACTGCAGGTGGACGAGTCTTTACGGTTAATGAAAAAGATGGCCCAACGATTTCAACTCGGTGCTGTTTCGACCGGTGAACGACAGGCCTTGCAGGATGACGACGCCCTTATCGACGTGGCCAAGCTCTGTGGTAATAACCCTCAGGCACTACGGGCCGTGGCCAGCCGCTTGAGCAGCGGTTTCAGTCCAAAAGAGCTGGTAGAATGTCTGAAGAACCCAGCAGTTGCCGAAAGGGTACTAGATCCAGGCTCATTGGCCGACAGTGCTGCAGTACAGGACGAAAGAAAAGATTTCGAAGATCAACCATTTGTTCTTCGCTCAATCAATGCAATGTATGAGCAACTTCCACTTACTCTGCAAGAAGCACTGCTGAAACTCTCTGTTTTTCCAAGTTCATTTAGCTTGAGCCAAGGGGTCAGAATTCTTGGGAGTATAGATTTAAAAGAGAAGGCTAAGTTTGACTTGGAAGACTTGAAAAGATGGAGCCTTTTGGAACGGGAAGTATTCGACGCTCTTGGCTTCGGGTTGAAAGAGGAGGAACCACATTATTATGTCCATCCACTCGTACGGTCAGTATGCTTGAGCAAAATTGGTACGTCCGCAATTTACAAAAGAGCTTACGAAGATGCCATTCGTCAATTTTTCTTGTATGTTGCTGATCTCCTGAAAAACCTGACAGAGCTGGGACATAGGGATTTCGGCAAAGCTCTAGCCAGATTTGAAATTCACAAGACCAACGTTTTGCACTCTCTAGAGCTTAGTATGGGGCAAAAGTTTGGTTGCGGCGAAATCAGAGAAAGTAAGCGAGACGTTCTCGCCTCCGGGGCTTCCCTGCCAGTTACAAAGGAAGGGTTGTTTAGTATGTTTGAAACTTTCCTTGACCCCGAAAAGCGGCTTGAATACTATCAGAATATGAGCATAAAGATGCAGAGTAGCAATGAGCCGGAAGCCTGGGCATACATGAAAGGTTGGGTGGCCGATGAACTCTTTGTGAGGGCCAAGTACGACCAGGCCTTGAAGACTGTTGAGGAACCACTGAAAATGCTGAAGGAACGAGAGACCCTTACTGGTAGAACCAATGAACTTGAGAGAGCAGAAGCTCAGCTGCATTATATGAAGGGTCGTATTTTTGTCGCTCGGCAAAAATACAAGGAGGGCATAGCCATACTGGAGAAAGCCCTGAAGGTGCAGCAACGGCGTCTTGGAGATCATTCACTAACGGCTCGCTGCCTGAATGCCTTGGGGCATGCTTACTACAGCATGACCGACGACGAACGCCATGCTAGCAGTGTTGAGGACGCCCACGATTACCACATAAAGGCGTGGAAAATGCTGGTCCGAATCACTGGCAATAAACCAGAGAATCACTTTGATGCGCCCATGTACTTGCTGAACATCGGCGCCAGCTACCACCAGATGGGGAAGAAACACAGACTGTGTAACAACATGAAGGCCAACGAGTACTTCGAACGAGCCATCCAGAACTACAAAGAGGCACACGAACTTGAGAGAGCTCTTAAATTATCCAACACACCGAACACCGCGTATATATTGAAGAACATGGCAATGAGCCACTGCGAAATGAAGGTTCGTAACTTTGCAGTAATTTGTTTCATATCTGGAATACAACCTTGTAAAATGTTACTGTTTGCGGTAGACTGCAAAATATATCCCAAACACTTGTACCGGTGCATGTGCTTTTCATAATTTGGGGTGGTACATTCATCATAATGCGAAACTTTTGAAACGCGTGCACGTCAAGGCAGCAAACAAACGGGGCCACTTTCTGTACAGCCTGCTTTCTTACAACACCGCAATGGACTGTTTCAGAAATCACGGGCGTGTTTGGTTCATCACAGATCGTAATCTAGATTTCGAGATGTTTTAATGATCCTCAAGTTTTATTTATTTATCCAGTTTGTCAATTTTTTGAACCAAATTTCTTTGAGCACCCTCAATTTGTTTGTATTGTGTCCTTTCACCGAGAACGTAAACGACAAGATTTACTCACCCGAAAATCTTTGCAAGGTTTACGTCGACATTTCGGATTCTCCACCGAACTACCTCTAAAGCCTTTTGACAAGGCCTCGTGAATAACCCCAAAGCCATAAAACATTGCCAAAAGGCTAAACTACCTCGTGAGAAGGATCCCAGAGATCACATCTCGAATCAGCGCGAAGTGAACGACTTCACCTTAGATCTGCAAAGATCTGGATCTGGATCCGTCCGAAACAAACACGCCCCCTATGTTTGTGCTGACGCGTGCAGTCTAAAGTGCAGTCTAAATATGATGGAAACAATGGAAAAGGACCGGTGGTTTTCTGCTATCGCACGCATCTCAAAAGACGCCCATCTTATGACAGTTATAACTGCTCATAGGCACCTTCTCAAGGAGGTGTAATTTTAATTGGCACTTTGTTGCCTCTTCAGGAGTATGAAAAGGCTCTCCCGTTGGCCATTGATGCTTGTGATATCAAAGAAGATACCATAGGCGTGCATCCAACTACAGCACGAAACTTGTTCTTCATCGGCTCTCTTTACGACAGCATAGGCGATAAGTTCAAGGAGTCCCAAAAACCGGAAGGTATGTTTGCAGAATACGGGTCCTTACTTTTTTGGGGACATGTGTACTCCAGTCCTGGGGCCTTATTCACGAAGCGCTCTTAAATTTGCTCACTAAGAGTGACTTACGAAGAAGTTATGAGGACTTTGCGAGGGCTTTGAGAGCGTACTAAGTGGTATTCATGAAGCCTTCATAACAAGCACTTACCGAGATCTTAACTTACGTGGTCGTTAAATAAGATCTGATGGTCCGGGGCATTATTTACGCTGACGGTGTTACGCAATGCAAAGTTATTGAGGGCGGCGCCCGACTGCCGTGCACGCGGTGACATTCTCCACAGATCAAGGGACGTGAGCACTAAAAGGATGGCAGAGTCCAAGAAAAAGCAGAAACGTGCACGCAAAGCAAACTTTAGCGGAGATGAAGTGGACAAGCTGGTTGGCCTCGTTGAGGTTAACTACAAAACACTAGTCAGTAAATTCTGCGACACAGCAACTTTGAAGTGCAAAAACGACACGTGGGCTAAAATGACGCGAAAAATAAACGCGATGAACAATCTCTAAGACTAAAGTGGACGTTAAGGGAGCTCAGACCTCCCGCAAGTTACGATGACTCTACGCACGCTCTTAAAATTTACGAAGGGATGGTGAATACCACGTAAATTACTAAGAGGGACTTGCGAGCGGTTTACGAGCTCTTAAGCCCTAAGAAAGCTTCGTGAATAAGGTCCCTGGTGTCCATTTGAATCATTTTTGACACAATGGTGTATACATAATCGTACGGATACAATGGTGCAGACTTATGGGCCCAAAACCATATGTATGTGTGGACAAAATGGTTCAAGCGGACACAATGGTGCGGACATTATACACAGACATAGTGTTATACAGACGGACACAATCATGGTGAGGACATAATGGTACAGACATAATGGTACAATCGGACACAATTGTGCGGCCACAATGTGCCCCAAACCATATGTGGACATACAGTTGAAGTCAGAAGTTTACATACATGTACACCACTACCATCATCACCCAAAATGGTAAACAGGACTACCCGAACCATTGCAAGGTGCACAAGCTATGTTTTAAGTACTGCAAGCCAGCGGCGTAGATAGGTTTTGTTCACTGGGGGTGCACAGGGGGAGGGGGGCGGGGCACTTCTTTTTAGTGTGGGTGCCCAGTTGCCTATCCAAAATTGTGCCCAGCCAGGCCAACGTCGCTCAACGGGCGGGGGCGGGGGAGGAGGGGTGCATACATCACTATCAGCAGACATCAAGTCAGTTTCAGGTAGGTATATATCGTTTTCAAACTTTGTTTCAAACTTTTCCTTGCATTTTTAAGGCAATATAACAAAAACGTATATCGGGATTTATTCGTAGGTGGGTGGGGGGGGGGGGGGGGAACACCCCCCCGCCCCCCCCCCCCCCCCCCCCCCCCCCCCCCCCCCCCCCACCCCCCGTAGCTACGCCGCTGCTGCAAACACGTGAGTAATTCCACAAAATCACGACTTTAGTAAAGACTGTTAAAAAAATAGTGACAACGCAAGTTTAAGCACACAAATTTTAACACAGTTGTATGTAAACTTTTGACAAAAACTGTATCATGGTTCAAGCGGGCACAGAAATGCACCAAACTCAACTCTGATTTACCCCCAATATTTATAAGATTTTGACAAAAGAGAGATTATTTATACAGGTATGAAACAAAGTTGATCATATGTATAAACATTCGAACATAAATGTTTGTTTCGAGAGTCCGGAGAACGGGAGCGAGCGCGTGCTACGGCAGGCTACCGTGGAGTGTAGGATATTTGCCCCGCGCACCACAACAAATAGCCTGAGTGCACACACGGCCGGGTGCGCTTGTTCTCTCAAACAATCGTGGACGTTTTAGGGAGGTCTAAAGCCCCCTTCCCACATACAGGTATAGTACGTCGTATCGACGGCGGATGCCCATCCCTGCTCATCCGGGAGACATCCCTGAGGATCCCCAGTACACCCCTGGGCATCCCTAGTAGCAGTGGCGGATACGGCGAAGCAAAATTTCAAACATGTTTGAAATTTCCGGGAGTCTGCTCCCGGTAAGACACACCCGTAGCACAGCCGGCGGACATCCGACGGCATACGCCTACACCCGGCGGCTAATCCGGCGCATACGTGAACAGTCGTGGCAGACACGTGGCGTGTGAAGTCGTCGGATCCACCACGGCTCCATGCCGGGTGTGCAGGGATGCGTCACGGATGGGTTCACGGCTGTGACGGGTGTACCAGGTATGAGGTACGTATGCGACGGATAGCGCCGGCTGATTGGCGGATACCACGTATGATCCGACGAGTGCACTACGGCTTGAGGACGGGTCCACTACGGTTTGGAGGTAGTATAAATAGGAGTGCGCTGGCCCAGAAAAGTCATTCGTATCTCTGCTTTCGACGAGATCACATCGACGTGTACGACAACATAGTATACAAGAATGCCTAGAGTCAGAGCTTCCAAGAAGTCCACAACTGCTGCTGCTGCTGCTGCTGCTGCTGCTGCTGCCAGAAGAGAGCAGGAAGAACAGCCACTCCAGTCAACGCCTGCTGATGAGGGGCCTGCTGAGGGGCCTACCGAAGAGCCTGCTGAAGAGCCTGCTGCGGATCCTGCTGAGGATGTTGAGCCAGCCAGTCCGGTTCCTGGACCTCCTTCGCCAGTTTTGGGCCGGACCTCCAGACCTGGATCATCCTTGTCTCAGCGCAGCTCTGAAGACCCAGCCAGGAGAAGACGTGACAAGCTGCACCTGCCTCCCGAAGATGAACAGAAGGTGGCTGACTGGTTCGAGGACCACCCTATGTTCTATGACAAGGCCCGGCGTGACTACAAGGACACTGCCCTGAAGTCCCGGAAGCTGGAGGAGATAGCTGCCTCTCTGTCTGTTCCCTGCTCTGCCCACGCCTTGAAGACCTGGCTGGATTCCATGCGGACATCGGCTGGCAAGCTTCTGAAGCAAGGTCCTTCTGGAACAGCGAAGAAGAACCCAACGGAGAAGGAGTCCTGGGTGATCCAGAACTTTGGGTTCCTCGCCGACCACATCAAGAGGGTGCCCGGCAGACAGGCTGGTCGGATCGTGCGGCAGAAGAGGACCTCCGACTCCAGTTCCAGCGAACAGCGCCAGTCAGATCCCGAGGAGGAAGAGGAGGAGGAAGAACCTGAGGTGGCCTTCATCGAGGAGCCTGTGGCCGGAACCTCCAGGGGGAAGGGGAAGAAGAGGAAGACTGAAGGACCTTCTCCTATGGTCCAGCGACTCGTCGATGCTGCCCTGCTGACCTCCCAAGCTGTGGAACAGAGGACCAAGGTGGAACAGGCACCCAAGGACCCCCACAGCCTGCGTGTGAAGAACTGGTGCCAGTACCTCTACACCGAGGCCATTGAGCTTGAGAAGGATGACTACGAAGACTTCCAAGCACAAGTGGTCTCCCTGCTGCACCAGGTAAAGAGGACTGCGCGCCAGAGGAAACAACAGCAGCAACACCAGTTCCAGCATCCACCGCAGCCCACCATGATGCATCCCATGCCCATGCAGCACCAGGGCTATGGGATGGCATATGTGCCTATGCAGCCGCCTCCTGCACCTTACAGGATGCCACAGCCAGGGACCCCGACAGCCCAGCCACAGCAGCAGCAGCCGGTGCCTTCAACATCAGGACCTGCAGCGACCGACACCGGCCCTCCATCCATCGGCAGCCTGTTGGCCTCTTTGGACAACATGACTCCAGGGACTCCATTCTCCTTCACCAGTCAGAGGAGCCCTACAACAACATCACCAGCGAGGTCCAGCAGCAGCCGTTACCAGTGAGCAAGTCTTGCTCCAACTGAAACCCCCGGCCCTTTTCAGGGCCACCAAATCCTCCAAAAAGAATAAACCAATCATCACAGTGTGTTGGCAAAAAAAAATTTCCCCAGTCCCACTTGCTAATGAAAAACCCCCTATGCACTTTCCATTTCAATGACCTTTTCCCTTCAACTTTCTTTTCTTACTTTTTTTTTTCTCTGATACCACTCTCAGAATTTTATTTTCTTTTGGCCTAACAACTGAAGTCTTTTATTTAATTTTTTTTGGGCCATGACAAAAGCACTCTTCTTTTTTGCGGGGCCTGACACAAGTACAAGTGTCTACTTTTTAAAATGGTAATAATTAATGAGAAGCACATGACAGCAATAATATGTACAAGTTTTGACAACACACAAGTAATATGTACAATTTTCTTACTAGTAATACCTATATACATTTAGGAATTTCTACTTACAATAGCTATATACATGACATATAATACAAATATACAAAGCGAAATCCACAGGTGCAGAGACTAGACCATGTCGCCCTGCCACTCAACACTGCCAGCTTCCGAGTTGAAGTACTCCACCAGGTACAGTCTCTGTCTCTTGGCTTGTGTTGTCCCATAATTGCCTCTGGGTCCTGGAGCAGCATGTTGCAGTTCTCCTACATCCCTCCAGGTACCTGGGATGACTTGATGTGTGGCTCCGTCTTCTCCATCTACCTCGTTGTGGGTCTGGGCAGGGAACCGGATTCGCAGCAGGTTATGCAGGCAGCAGCAGGCCAGGACGATGGACTCCACAGTCTTTGGTTGCTGTGGCATAGTTGTCAGGAGACAACGAAATCTGGCTGCCAGGATGCCGAAGGCATTCTCTACCACACGTCTGGCTCTGGAGCATCGGTAGTTGTAGATGCGCTGCTCCATGGTCATGTTGCGTAGAGGCAATGGCTTCATCAACCAGCTGCGAAGAGGAAAAGCGGCATCCCCCAACAGGAAGTACGTCAAAGGCACTTGGTCACCAGGAAGTGGTTCTGCAGGGTTCCAACCCTTCCCGGAAGTCCGTCTCAGCAAACACCCCGCCATCGGATCCAGCTCCATTCGCTCCTGCATTCACGTAGATGAACTTGTAGTCAGCATCCACTACAGCCATCAGCACTATAGAGTAGAAGCCTTTGTAATTGTAGTAAATGGAGCCGGACTTCTTGGGACATCTCAGGGCGACGTGCTTGCCATCAACTGCACCTATGCAGTGGGGGAAGTTCCAGCGGTCCTCAAACTTCTTCGCCACCTGCCTCCATTCATCTGGTGTTGATGGGCAGACTATCACCTCCTCAGCATAGGCGTCAATGATAGCCTCGCAGACCTCCGGAATAAACTTGGAGATGGTGTTGTGGGCCACTCTGAAACCATACATCAGACTCTGGTAGCTGCTTCCTGTTGCCAAATATCTCAGGGTAATAGCAAGCTTCAGGCCAGGCTCCAGTGCCTTCCTCCAGAAGGTGTTCTGTCGCTGTATCTTCCCCTGGATCTTCTCTAAAATTTCTTGCCAGATTGCAGCGTCGATGCGCAGGAAATTCCTCAGTCTGCCTTCATCTTCTCTCTGCAGTTCTTGAAGTAGAGTGTGGTAATGGCCCTGCTGCACTCTGCGAAGCAACCATGGTCGCACCCACCATCTTCTTCTTGCTGCTCTACGGGCTGCCTGTTGTTCTCTTTTCTTTCTGCTCCTCTCCCTTTCTTCCTCGTCCAGAACCACTACAAGGGCAGTCGTACAAAGGACCTGGGCACTGGCAAGGTAGACATCTTCATCTGTTGTATCCTGGGACATGTTGCCTCTCTGAAGTCTTGTGAACGAATGACCAGAGGCTGTGCGGCAGGTCCTTTATATATGCGACTGGCCACAGTCGTGTTGTATCCTTCGGACCAGCCGTCATAGTCGGCGGACAGTCGCCGTATTAGCTGTCCTTGCCGACGAGTCCCTAGAGGCATCCCTACTGTACTCCTTGTATCCGCCGACTGATCCGTACAACCCGACGGATCGTCCGTCACAGCCGGGCCTAACCCCTGCTCGTCTGCACCGATTTCGGCGTATCACCCGCCTGACAGCCGCCGGGCAGTCGGCGGACATCCTGCACACCCGGCGACTCACCCGTGCACTGCATTTTTCCCGTCGCATCCGCCACCAATCCGCCAAATTACGTTCCGCCCCGCATCCGCCGTATTATACCTGTATGTGGGAAGGCCGCATAACAAAGAGAACAATATCGTCCGGGATTGGCAAGCGAACGTCCGCGATTCGCTCCTGTACAAAACCAACGAGAGTAAGGAAAAATAGACTATGTCCAATCAAAAGAGGAACAAAGGGACGTCCGCGATTGTATGTGAATTCGCACCTGTGTGTGTTGCTCCGGTGTACGTTTGTAAGACAAAACATGATGCCAACTCCCCGCAAAAGACAACGGAAATTCCTGTTCGGTCGTCCGGGCTGTCCAGTGAAATCGAGAGCAAAACATTTGAGATATATCCTGACTAGGAGAAGAGCGAATCGTTTGTGACAAAGTCGTGAGGCTCGCGCGTAGTTGCAACGGCTGGTAAAGCGTATAACCCGTCTTTTGACCGTTTTTGTTAATTTTGCACTTCTTTAGTAAATTACGGTATATTTTGATGATATTTTTTTCCCAACGACCATCAAAAATCAAAAAAAGTATTGTCAATGCTGCTACATCATTCTCTAAATCATTAACATGTAAACAGTAGGCCGGTGTGTACCTTTAAGTTACAACACCACAATGGACTGTTTCAGAAATCATTTTTCAAGGTACCGCAGCTAAAATTGGTTTTATCAAGAGTTCAACATTCAGCTCCGTTTTTACATCTTGCTCAAGCTATTTGTATGTGTCCCGCAGAGGCTGTCCAGAAACTCATATTTTGTAAAATAATTATTTTATTCTTGCATTTCGGTTACAAAAAGACAAAGACGCTTCCGTGAAGAACTACAAGCAGGCACTGGGGTATTACAACAAAGCCCTTCGCATGGAGATCGAACTGGGTCCGTCCAATCACAGTATTGAGTACGACGAGTTGAAGGATAACTTGAAAGACCTGCTCAAGAAGCTTCATATGGAAAAGGAGATTGAACAGTACCGCCGAGTGTTCAATGTAAGTATATAGTCAATATAGTCAACAACAAAGAACATTGATCATAACAATTATCACGAGCCAATACCTGGGAATTACAGCGTGTATAAAAAAAATGTCCCTCTCATTACCAAAATCAAGTATATTGTTCTAAATTTGGTGTCCAATATAAAAAGCTCACCTAATTTTGTAACTCCAGTGAAAATGTCATCGGTCTCGCTTCATTTGTTTTGAATACACGGGCTACATGTATTATGTATGGTGCTTTTCGGGCCAACATGAGAACAATACTTGATTTGGGTAATAGACAGGCGAAGTGTGACGTTTTTGCATAGTAATTGGCTCTAAACATCGTGGCCGTCTGAAAAAGTACCATCGTTCCGTGCTCTCGTTGGATAGTAATTATTTTTGTGAGATGTCTTGCGCAAAGGTTATCACTTACAGATCATCTGTGGACTCTAGTCAAACTGCTGTGGAACTTGCTCCAAGCGGACACAGTGGCTGCGTTCGGGCGTGCAGTTCTCGTTACTCGGGACTAATGCGTGCGCATTGCACTCGGGTCACATAACGCGAACGGCAAATCCGCAGTCCGCGTGCGCGAATGGCAATCAGTGAAGATGGACGTCTCTTGCCATCACTGCACAAAAAAATGCCGTTTCATTGCTCACAAGAAACTGAGGAAATACAGGCCGTAAGTCGTGAGAACCTTTGATGCCGTCTAAAACAAACCTTAGTGGGTTATTGTTTCAGTTATTGAGTTGACACGTTGAGCAAATTCACAAAAAATCCCACCCATATTCCACCATGCATCTTCGTACAAATCACATGACACTTGACAGGAGTAAGAGCACACTCCCCATGTGTTGAGGAGTAGTGAGAGCATACTCTCACTGACCCGAGTGTCGTTATTCTTGCCGTTCACGCGCGCAGGAGTATAACTCGTGTTAACACGAGTACACGCCCGAACGCAGCCATTAGGTCGATCATTGCGAGCTACATGTACCCAGAATCCAGATTGTATTGGCCTTTACGTGTGCCCTGTTTAGAACGGGAATTGTGACCGGGTGGTTTGGGTCGTTCACTCGCAACGCCACTCGGGTGAAAACTTGGTGTTGCGGGGTTTGACACCCGGTCGTGGTACCATATACTGTAGTGCCCTTGAGCAAGGCACTTGTTCCATCCTTCGAAGGCTCCCCCGATGAGGAGTATAGGGATTATACCCGGTGTTTTGATGTGGCTGTTCGCTATACCAATGGCGCCACCCACTATATGTATCTCCTGTAATATCTCCATGTTTAGGTCGAAGTTTCATGCAACTCAGCCCATACGGGCTGCGTAATAAAGTTACATAACTCATTGTAAAGTGCAGTGCACGTCGTGATGATATGAAATGTTCTCTATATATAAATGTTATAATTAAAAATAATTAAGAGGGGTGTCGGGTATGAGCGTATTTTGCCTTGTTTTTGACCAGGCAGCGGATAGGGGCACCCCGTCCACGGACGATATGGAGGGGGTCCTCACCTCTCAGACAGTGCCTGACTCACCGTCCCGGAAGCGGAATCAGGATGACATGAGTGCCGATGGTGATGCCAGGGACGAGGGGGACATCCCGGGGGAGAGGGATGAGGGCGACAGCCCGGGGGAGAGGGACGAGGAGACAGGGTCTAGCAGACGGAGAGCACCGGGTAAGGATGAAGACATATTTTAAAGGCCAATGTATTAATTGCAAGATGGAACTTTGTTTATAAATGGGTTCCTGGAATAAGGGCGTTACATAATCGAGAGAATAATGTTGGTAAACTAGCCTACAGAAATTTCAGCTACACGGCATCAATGCTTCAGAAATGGGGAATATATACATATCCCCCATCCCACAGATAGAAGCGTGGTTTAACAATATGACCGTGCAGAAACTTTAACAGACGGATATTAAAACATGGCTAGTGCACAAAACCGATGCCATGTCCCCGCCAAACTTGGTCTGATACTTCTTGAGAACCTTACCTTCAATTTTGCATGTGTTTATGGAATTTAGCAGATTTTATCCCAATAAGTCTTGAAAATCCACCTTTAGAAGTCGACGACAACGGTATATCATGCATGATACATTTCTAAGGGTGGACTTTCGACAGTTATATGACCAAGTTCTGCCAAAATTCCATAGACACATCACTCGAGGTAAGGTTCTCAAGAACTATCAGACGATGTTTGCTGGGGATTGGGCAGCAGGTCTTGCACTAGCCATGTTTTAATGTCTGCCTGTCAACCTAAACGTTGCTGCGCAGCCATATCGTTAAATTACGCTTGTACGTATGGAGATGTGTATCCCCCATAGTTCTAGGGGTATCAAGAGCATAAAATTCATCTTCAGCTGCTAATTTCTTTTATACAGAAAGTACCAAATTGGACATAAATTAATTCACGAGGTGTTTGTTACCATTACTATTAATATTTTTCTTGTCAACTCAAGAAGTAAAATATTTTGGATCATTGCAGATGATAAAATGGGGCCAGAGGTATTAGTTACAATGGGCCAGTCTCACATATAAAAATAGGCCTGAATAAAATATTTGTTTAAAAACAAAGATGATGGGGGAGATGCTCGTAAGCGCCGGGCCGTGTTTGCTGGATGTCACCAGTCAATTGACATTTTCTTTCTTATTTTTCAGGGCTTCGCCGGGAGGAATCGCCCAAAAAGCGAAAATGTACCTTGTCTTGAAGCGAATATGCTGAGTATAGTGCTATATACTGTAGTTATACTAAAGTTAATAGCTGAAAATTAGAACTGCGTAGCTTTGTTCGTAAATATAACTCTGCTGTGGTAGTTTTTTTCATACCTACTTTCCAGAACCGTTACAAGAAAAGAACCGCCCTATATATTGGCTAAACAGTGAGGCTGTATTATACAATAACAAACATTTTCTATCGTCTTTATATACGTTGGTTGCTGTGGGCTTTTATGTATTGTAAAATATGATGTATGCGCGTAGAGCCTCGATATGAAATAGATCCGTGAAAAGATCCATTAGGCAGCGACATCTTTATAATGCTACGAGACAGGGAGAACAACATCTAATTGACGTAAAATAAAAAAATGACAATTGGGGAAGCTATATTTACCTGCGTTGTGCATATTTTACACAAAATGGATTAATGTGATGTACATATTCTTTAGTTCCCGCTCTAGTATGCAGTAATTGCAGACATATTTATACCAATTGCATTTGTTCAAGAAAACATTATTGTTTGTGTAATTTTAAGTCACTTCCCAGCCAGCCAATGGCGGTGGTCCACTGGTGGCCCACTAGTACATTTATTGGTGGCCCACTGTTGGCCACAGCTGTTCTTGCTCATCGGCAAACCAGCGGCCCGCTGGCGGGTCAACAGTAGCAAACCAGCGGCCCACTGGCTGGCAAACCAGCGGCCCACTGTTGGCCACAGCTGGTGGCCCACTAGTGTCCTTGCTCATCGGCAAACTAGCGGCCCGCTGGCGGGTCAACAGTAGCAAACTAGCGGCCCGCTGGCGGGTCAACAGAGGCCAATTAACCGACGCAATTGTGATGTAATCAATGACGTAATCGGAAACAATGATGTAATCGGAATATTTTCAATGCGTAATTACATATCAACTAATCGCTTACCTGAAGTTCCAGGGCTCTTGATACCAGTCACTTCCTGTTACTAGGATTAGTAAGGACGCCTGATATATATGCTCCTTGAAGTTCCTTCGTATGTAGTCACGGTACTCACGGACACTGGAAACCACATTTTTCCGTTATTTCTTTAAAATATTGACTTTTTAGACTATAGATGGGTTTTTTTATACAAAACTACATACATATGAAATCAGGCAGTGCGTGGTTACGACGTAAAGCCCAAAACAATGCATTTTCCCGTGAAATTTACGGGAAAATTATCTGGAGCGTAACAATCGGCCACCGTCGGGCCACTGTCGGCCACGGCTGGCACTCATTGCGCTGTAGCGTAAAGGCGCGTTCACACTATCGCGGAAAAATCACACTGTTCCATTGGTTTGTACACAAACTGGTTTGCCGCTTGTGCGCGGCCTATCGCGATGCGCAAAACGTTTTCAGCTGGGTCAAAGTTCAAATTTGTTGAACTTTGACCGCGGTGCGCTGACCTTTCCAACGCGCAGCCAGTGAGGTATCAGAGAAGCCCCAAGTTACCAGAGTGGAATTTTCTATTTGGAATAATCGGCGATTAGGAACTCATGCAATGCGGTGAGCGCAGCGCGAAAGTGTGAATTTTCCGCGATAGTGTGAACGCCCCTTAACAGTGGGCCACCGTCGGGCCACTGTTGGCCACAGGTGGCACTTGTTGCTCTCGACTGTAACAGTGGGCCACCGTCGGGCCGCTGTCAGTCACGGGTGGCACTCACCGTGTGCTGGAGCGTAACAGTGGGCCACCGTCGGGCCAATGTTGGCCACAGGTGGCACTTGTTGCTCTCGACTGTAACAGTGGGCCACTGTTGGGCCACTGTCGGTCACGGGTGGCAATCATCGTGTGCTGGAGCGTAACAATCGGCCACCGTCGGGCCATTGTCGGCCACGGGTGGCACTCTTTGCGCTGGAGCGTAACAGTGAGCCACCGTCGGGCCAATGTTGGCCACAGGTGGCACTTGTTGCTCTCGACTGTAACAGTGGGCCACTGTCGGGCCACTGTCGGTCACGGGTGGCACTCGTCGCCGCTCGTATGCCACTAGTGGGCCACTGGTTGTGGCTATCTGGGTTTCTGATCTCACCTTGCAAAGTAAATAAAGGGGGAATAGGTAAAATGGCATTAGGGACTGATAAATAAATACAATTTGGAATATTGGCTTCATCCACAACATTTATCACTTTCCCACTACGTAAACAATGCATAGTTCCGACCTGTCAATCAAGCCGAACCCGCGACCAATCACAACAGAGCTAGCAGACGGCGCCCACATAGGTCAAAGTGATGCAATCATCAATTTTCTGCCCATACAGTTTGTATGTTGTATGCGCCAGTGACCGGGTGAATTTTGGTTTCAATGTTGGGCGATTCGCTGTTCAATAGGAAAGCGCATTTTTTATGAAATATATGTCATCCCTGCATTACTGCATTTTGCGATGGCTTGTGAGCACATAGCAACAATATCTAAGGGGCGGGGTTAACTGGGCAATCTCGGAACTATGCATTGATAAACGAGTGCCAAGTTATGCTTCGTCTGAATCATTTTACAAAAGATTTATACTCGCTATCTCTTGCTTGGAAATTGAACTGGCCATCCATGCGACTGTACGCGAATACAATACGGAATGGTACTCGGTTATGTAAATAAGCGCGGCGAGAATAGTTCAATCAGCCACTGACTTCCTGAAAATAAGGCTATACAATTATCCAGTTATACATGCATGGATAATTAGGAACCAATAATACCAGAATCTACATCAATTTGAAGACGAAATGGAGAGCATTTTCTCTGGCTTCGTTTATTTGGAATGTAAACGTGTTAAACTAAAACTGTGTTGGGATTTAGGCCTAGCTATCCTGTTTGTTAACCATGTAAAATGTGAAAGTTTGAGATAAAAACACAAAATATTGAGAGAAAGGTATAATACCATACACCTTCGCCACTAATTTGGTGAGCGCCTTAGTGAGCGGGTGAGCACCCTCACGCAACAGCTTGTATGGACACACGTGTAATATTATACACAAGATGTATACGGACTGGCAATGAGGTCACTAGTGCACGTCTATGGGCCCCGAGGGACTGTGGGTGACCACAAGAGGGTCACTCACAGTCCCGAGGGGCACATAGACGTGCAATGTAATACAATAACAAGCAACCTCCAGAGGACGCAGTAACCGGTCACTAGTTTTTGAGACGAGTGACCGGTCAGGAACACTATCAGGGAATCACGCGCGCGAGAAGTCTTAACGCGCGCGCTCGATCAAACTTGATACGCGCGTCTAGTTCACGCTGGCGCAAATTCCATGTAGCCTAGATTAGTGAACCTCACGTGACTGCCTTTTAGCCAGTCAGGATTCAGAATCAGAATGAGGCGTGTTATAAAATGTATTCATAAATACCTTGGACAATTTACGCATCCCTATTGGCTGAGAGCACGTCACGTGGGCAGTCTTAAATTAGCGATAAAGAATAGTGATAATGCCCGGCTGGCTGTCCCGCGTTTGTGCCCTAGTCAGCGCGTAATATGGAACACGCACATGCACAAAGAAACTGCACTCGCCTGAAAGCAATTGTGCACTTATTCCCAGTCGTGTGCGTACGCGAGCAACACGCCTGCGTTACGCGCAACGCGCGCGATCGAACAAAAACAACATCACGCACAGCTCGCAGTTGTACGAACGCCGTGTTGACACTAGACTGTAGGCATAGGAAAGTGAATGCAAAACATGGCAAAACGACGAGCTAATTTTGGTGAATTTTACCGATTTACACGAAAAGGTATTTATGAATGGGATTAAAAGTAGGTTTGGCCAATCTTAAACAACCCGTTTAAAACCAGCTAGGGGTCCTGGCGGCTCTGGCATTATCAGTGCCCAGGACCCCTAGCTGGCTTTAAACGTGTGTTTAAGATTGGTCAAACCTACTGTTAACCCCTAATTATAACACCTCACCCACAGATTCTGTATCGTGGTTGGTCGAGAGCGTGTCACGTGACGCTGGCTATTTTTGTACAAGTGCTCCAAAAAGAATATACATGCACCCTTGTTCCGGAAAAGTACTATACCCGTAGCAACAGGGGAACTGTATCCGGCGCGCGTCCGCGGCCTGGGACGCGCGCAGCTCGTAGCACGTAGCGCGTAGCTGGCTAGTCCAGATTCTGGACTATATTATTGCGATATTGGATCGTAGCGCGGCCGACTATAGAGGGCGGAATATCGATATTATTTGGACAGCGCATAATATAGTCCAGAACTTAACCTCCAGTTCCCTGAGAAATTTCAGGGAACTATAGCTCCGCCCACCTAGTCTGATTGGACGCAGCGCTTATCAATCATGTGTGTGAGGCGCGCCGAATAATCGACGGTCGGGAATCGATTCTCGAAAATTGTCCGCGCAATACATCGCATAGTCATTATAATATTATAATGTATACATATCGGCCTGCTATGCCGGCTATGCGCTGTGCATTGTGAAACGAACAAACATACAGTATACTACGGTGGCTGATTTCCGCCAACAAAAATACTTCGTTTTATTACGGCGTTATAACGCTATAATACGGCGTTTTAACGCCCTATTATGGCGTTATTACTCCGTAATATTACGACATTATAACGCCCTATTACGGCGTAATAACGCCGTAATAGGGCGTTATAACGCCGTATTAGGGCGTTATAACGCCCTATTACGGCGTTATTACGCCCTAATATTACGGCATTATAACGCCCTATTACAGCGTTGTAACGCCATATTACGGCGTTATAACGCCCTATATTACGGCGTTATAACGCCGTAATTTTACGGCTTTATAACGCTGTAATTATACGGTTTAACTCCTAGCTGAGGTTAGCCGCCAATTTTGCCGAATGAGTGACTCGCTGAATCATGTGCCCAATCAGCCGGCGTTTAGAAACACATTCCAAAACTTGGAATACATCCACCAGAGGATGTTTATCCAACGAGGTTGCAAGACCGAACAATTTTACAACTTTTGTTATTTAAGCCAAACAGGCATGGGGTATTTTGTTACAACAACTTGTCAACCTAAATTTCTAGTTCTTTGAATCCAAGGATAAAAGCAAACTTTTGGCATCTTCTACTCAGTAATTAGTTCATAATTAAACAGTTATAAATTGATGCGGAAGTGAAGATTTTCACAAGGAATGCTGGAACTTACATCTTTGACAAAATAAAATAAATAAACGTACTTATTTAAAAGGCCTATATGACACGCTAAACAACTTTATGCCTAAGCTTTGCTTCATATGACGGATTACTTGTTCAGCAAGACATAATATTGTTCGTTTGGATGTAAAATCAATAAAAGGTAGCCTTTTTCAACTTTGAAGATTTCATTGCAATAAATCACAGACAGAGGGCGCTGTTTGGAGCGCATCACGTAAGGAAGACAGAGGGAAAAGTTAAGAAAAACATAGGACCTCAAGTTGGACTTGTGGCAAATTGCTGCAGTTTCTACCCCCCAGTTTTGTCATAGCTTACAGCAGGCAACATGGAAAACAAACTAAAACAGCCATGGATTACAAAAGTTTAAGGAAAACTGAGACAAAAAGGAGGAATCTTCTGCGCACAGTTGAATGTGATTTTCCTGTGTTTGCCTCTTGTGACATCATTACCTTGGTCATGAATATGCATATTTTCATTAGCCTAAAAACTAAAAACTTTTGTTTTAACCACCAAAGCAAGCTCCAAATAGGATTGTTATGACTGTAACTGAGTAGAGTGGTTTTAAAGCATAGATTTCATTATTAAGAATCCTAAATAAGGGGCCCTTTAAACAATTTGTAATGCATTTGTAATGGATCTTACTCCTTGATATGCTTGAATTT
The DNA here is from genome assembly GCA_037783545.1 of Henricia sp. BOLD:AAB3569. NCBI lineage: Eukaryota > Metazoa > Echinodermata > Asteroidea > Spinulosida > Echinasteridae > Henricia > Henricia sp. BOLD:AAB3569. The sequence goes on along the minus strand of JBBELK010000306.1, from coordinate 173,585 downwards.
TGCTTTTATCGACGCACTATACTCGGTACCTAATTAAAGAGTTAAGAAGACCATTTTAATTTGCACCAAGAAAGTATAGGTTTTCTTGTTCAAATTTAGGAAAATACGTATATTCATGCAATTTGATCAGAACGCTATTTCTCTAGCTCTGGTTCTTATTCATTGTCACGCTATTCGTTTAAAGACATTCACATTTGTTTGCTCAGACACCCAGATTAGAACTTGCGTAGTGTGTAAGAAATTAAACACCCATGGGAATTTTGTGTTGAAAGCAAACTACTACATGTACTTCAGATAGATCGAGGGGACCCTATAAAGAACACCAAAACACATGTTGAAAGTCCTGGAGTTACCCTAATTTTAGTACTTTTGTTGCAGAATTCACAGGAAGTATATTCTGGGTATATTCGGTTCAAAAGACGCAAATTATATACTCTGACCAAACGATCGAGGAGCTTTACAGATGTAACATATTATAAGGGTCAGTAACGTATATGAACGCCCAGGGGCGGATCCAGGAATTTTTCCAGGAGGGGGTTTTGCCACCAGGGAGGAGTTTTGCCCGTAACATTTTTATGCAGCTTGTTTCGGACAGGCGGCCGGACACACAAAAAATGCATTACATTATATTTTTTGGTGTCTGAGCAGGGAGGGGTTTTGACCCCCAAAACCCCCCTCTGGATCCGCGCCCGACACCTCTTGTTGCATAGCAAACTGCACCAGCCTCTGTAATGCCTAAGTCACATTTCCAAGGCTTCCCGGGGGATGTAGCCGATCTGGGACTAAAGTCGGGGGGCGGGGGTGGTGACGGGGTCTGGGGGGGGGGGGGGGTAGGTGACACCGGGCTTCACGGTCATAAGAGAGCCGTGGTCGTCCCAATTCCCAAATCAAAACCGGCCACTATTGACAAGTTGAGGCCAATATCCCTGACTGACCACTTTGCTAAAGTTGCTGAGGGATTCATGGCAAGGTGGTTGTTGCAGGACTTAGAGAAATCAATCGATCCCAATCAATACGGGAATCGCAAAGGAGTCTCTACCACCCATTACCTAGTTAAACTTATGGACACCTTGTTTATGAATTCTGATAAGCTTGGTCATGTTAGCTCTGTCGTTATCACTGATTTCAGTAAGGCTTTTGATTTGGTTGACCACACTGTACTCATGAGAAAATTTATCGCCCTCGATGTCCGACCTTCAGTTGTTACATGGGTTGCTAGTTTTCTCAATGAACGAGAACAGTGTGTTCGCTATCATGGCCAAACCAGCGATTGGATCAGGCTGAAGGGTGGTGTGCCTCAAGGTACAAGCATTGGTCCACTTGGTTTTGTCGCTGTGGTTAATGACGCAGCTTCAGACACCTCGCTTACCACCTTGAAATATGTAGACGATTTAACTCTGATAGAGACAAGAGCACATAATGCACCATCAGTAATGCAAGGTCATCTTGACGAATTTGAGGAGTGGGCTATGCAAAACCATATGAAACTTAATCCAAATAAATGTGCCTCCATGAAAGTGTCTTTCATGAAAAAGAACCTAGACGAGCAACCACTAAAGATTGCTAATGAAACTCTTCAGTCTGTGGCAGAAGCCAAAATTCTAGGTGTTCACATCAGGGCTGACTTAAAATGGGGTACCCAGATCACAGAAATGCTTTAAAAAGCCAACGGTAGATTGTATCTCCTGAAACTTCTCAAGCGTTTCAACTTGCCTATGGATGATCTTATCACTGTCTTCTCTGGTTTCGTACGTCCTTTAGCAGAGTATGCAGCCCCTGTATGGCATCCTGGGCTCACTGTCATTGAGAGCACTGCATTGGAACGAGTCCAGAGGAGGGCGTGTAAGATCATCTTGGGCAATCAGTTTAAGTCGTACGATGAGGCACTTGAAGTGTGTAAGTTGCCTACTTTGTTTGATAGACGGGAACAGCTTTGTTTGAATTTGTTTAGCTCACTTATCAATTCAGAGCGTTTCAGTAGACAGTTGGGTTCCACCAAAGAAGAGCACCATTCAAGTATTAAGGAACTCACAAAAATTGGCCATCCCAAGGTGTAGAACGACCCGCTGTCAGAAAAACCCTCTCCTATACATGGCCAATCTGTGGAACAAGGATGGCTCATAGTTTTTTGATTTTGTATCCTGATTTGCTACAGCCAACTACTTTAGCATCCTTGATTAATTGATACTCGCTTATTTTTATGTTTTCAACTACAAGTATCAATATCATTTCAAATAATGTGCAATAGTAATTTATATTTTCACTCTCAGAGTGGGCTGGTATAGAGGCAGCGTTGGTTGGTCGATCGTGGGAGACGTCTTTGTGACAAACTTTTTTACTAAAGTGGTGTCTCCCTCGTCTGATTGAAGTTGTTTTGGCTAGTCTATTTTGAAAGTGTTCCTTTGGGATGCATTCTATCAGTTTTAATTATTTCGGTGTATTAAGTGATCTTGACACTTGTGCGGACTGTTGTGCTCCGTCCCGGCTTAATGGTCCATGGAATTGGTTCCATTCATCGGATGATTGGGTCGGGATGGAGTGCAGTAAGTTTGCGCGGGTTTTGAGACTGCGCTGGTTCGTCTGCGCTTTGGTGCATTTTAGTCTGTTACTTTCCTTAAATGTTTTAAATATATATTGAATGTTATTTTTTAATATTGTAATAATTGTTGCAATTCAGTTTTTTTGCTGTGATGACAATTTTTAATAAACCTTTTATGAATGAAATGGATGAATGAATAATGTATATTTGCCGGCGGGCACTCTGGCGGCTTTCGTAGAAAATTGGCGAAATGTTTGGCCCGTTTATCGGTCGATGTCCGGCAGGCACCCGTCAGATGCCCTGGCGGTGTCCCGGGGGGCCCCTGCGGCATCCGGCAGGGTGCCGGCCGATTCTCACAGCCTGGCGGTTGATCGGATACGCCGCCCTGCAGGCCGGGCCCTGCTCGGCGCCCGGTCGGCGACCGTGAACGCGGCCGGGGCCCCGCCGATGTCTAATCGGCGCCCGGCAGGTGCCCGGCCGGGGCCCGATATAAACATTGTCTGTGTCGTCACAAATTTGGCCCGGGGCCCGCCCGATGTGGCCGGTGCCCGGCCAGGCACCAGTGGGGGGCCTGTCGATTTTTTGGCTTGGATCCGGCTTGTATTTTTCGCCGGACCCGAGTTGATTTTGCCCGAAATGCTTTGTTGAATTTTTCTTCTAGGTCTGTTTGGAGACGTTGGGCTTCAGAGGTCGGCTCATTCCACGCAGACTTAAAGTTATTGTCCGATGTTCTCGATAAATTTGATTTTGTTTAAATTCTCCTAACGAATTTTAAAAGCATTTACTTTATTTTAACGACAAAACATCATACTTTGTATTGTTAGACCATGTGAAAAACGCCGTTTTTATACGACCGTTTTTATACGACCGTTTTTGCGCCTTGCCTAGACTTTCCCAGGTCTAACTTTCCGTGTTTGGTCTGTGGTGGGCGGCGTGCGGTGCGCCCTCTGGATTGGAGGCCTGTCAAATTCCTTTTCTGCTGTCTCGGAAGACTTTCCGAGACACATAAAACATAATAAAACATACTGTACAGGCGGTGCAGACCGAGCACGGGAGGTCGGACCTGGGCAAGTCTACGCCTTGAATTATTGGCGGTCTGCTAATAATTCGAAATATTAATAAAAAATAATCAATAAATGCATTCTTCTATCAATGCGCTTCACAAAAAGAGGTTGCAAAAGAACACACAGGTGTTTATTGACAGTAATTGTTCGATAACTAAACATTGGTTGTTTTTTTTTCGTTGATGTCTCATTTGAAAGCGAATAATTTTTATTTGTACACAATTATTTTTCGAGGTGCCACACCCAAAACGCACGGATTATGTTTAAGTTGGAACCCAACAAAATGGGTTTTTCTGAGATCCCTTGACTATAGTTATTCGTTTATTTTTTTTAAAAGAATATTTTAAAGAAGCATGTTCAGACCCTAAAATTGACTGCCCCCACTTTTTCTCGTGAACATTCTGAATTTTCCCTTATTCCGTATAGGTTTATTTCCGAGGATAATTGCCGATGTATAATAAACCGATTTATCCACATAATTGCATTAAAACTTTCCGCGGGTTTTGCAAGGTGACGAATACGGTTACGAATACTGAATTGATAACGGTGGCATTATGGTTAGGTAATTGTCAAGCTTTACAAAAAAACATGTGACCTTTGGGCTCGTCTCGTATTGTTTTAAAACAATAGGTTTTGGGGGAAAAAGCAGCCGAACTCCTAAACGGAAGAAGGTATGAACTTCAAACTTGGCATAGTCTTGTATCTTAGGCTACGGAAACTATAGTTTGTGTAACGTCACCATGTCGTCATGTATTATTTTATAAATGATTTTAAAATACCTAAAATGCTGAATTTGGACAAAAAAGCAATCTAACTCGAAAACAGTATACAAATATTGACTGCTCGTGAGGGTGATGGTGCAAACTATCGTCCCGAGGTGATCTTGAAACGGCAGTCCTGCTATTTTCCCGAGGCCGCAGCCCATTCACAACAAAACGGGGTAATTTTGCCCCCTTTTCCTGGTTTTACTTATAAACCATGTGGAAACATGCCAAATGAAAATCAGTACACTAACAAGTCACTACTTGGGGTTGTTTCAAAGCCATCTTTGTCTTTAATGACAGTACTCCTTTAAATTTGTACAAGAAATCTCTATTTGATGAAACTCGCGTTTAGCAAGATCAAAACATTTTAAAGAGTGAAAAACATCAAATATACTCTGTCACTCAGAGTAAATTGGCCATTTCGCCGCTAGATACAAAGATATACCTTTTAGCCGACGGCATAAACACCGTGGCTTACGGGAATTACTTGCATGAATGAGGTAGCGCGGTGTCTACTGGCACGACTTGAAGCTCCTGTCGCACAAACGACCTCTTTGGCCCCGGGTAGTTCAGGTAATATAACATTGGTTGTCCTTTAACGTGATTGTACTCTCTGACGGTAAAAGTCTGAAGAGACCATATTGGATAGGTCGCTCGCCAATTTTCACCGCCTTCGGATTCGCCCGGTTGATACATATACCTGACGACATCTCTACCTGTTTTCAGAGGGGTCTCTTTTGTACCCGCTGCAGAGGGCGTTTGCTCGACTCTCTTTAATTTAATGGCGTCTATCGGTCTCTTGCCAATCAAACGCGTTTCTTCTTCGTTCATAGCTTTGACTACCTCCGGGAGTCTCTTAACCCACTCTGTATTTCTCGACTTTGGGTCGAACATTTCTTCAGAGTATTGGTAGCCGAATAATACTTCAGCCAACGACCTGTTGAATCGCTCTACTATACCCTGAGCGTGGTGCAAACCGGGTATACCGCGTTGTACGATCACGTCATTTTTACTCATGAGCGCGCTAAAACTACCCATAAACTCTCTGCCTGGGTCTACTTTGATAATCTTTGGCCACGTCAAAGGCGATCTCTTGTAAATTTTAGTAATGGCATCGGTCACTTGATCAGCCGTCTTGGACGTCAGTGGCTCGGCTTCCTTATACATGTATCTACTAGCCACGTCTACCACCGTCAACGCGTATTTGTAAGTTTTAGATTTAACTCGTAGGGTAAAAACAACAGGTCGGCCTGATGCATGACGTTTGGTACGCCGTAACTATAATTTAAAGAAGTAGGTCTAGGTATATGCGCCGGTGGTGCTAGTTACATTTGCCACATTGCCTGCTTGCGTAACCAATTTCTAGCTTCTTCTTCACTCGTCTTTGCTTTTTTTTTTTTTTTTTAAGATAATTGCTCTACGGCTCCTTCGCCCCGACAGTATCCTCTAGGTCCGTAATACAACTTGACAAATTTCTTATCGTTCTTGATTATTTATTTTGTTTATATATATTTGTAAAGCAAATATTTCAGTAAACCCTGACCGCCCGCAATAAAAAAAGATTTCTCCGTCTTTGATGTTCTCTGGTTTGGTATAAAAGTCGGACAATTTAGGCTCGCGCGCTAATCCGACTGGCATTTCTTCGTCTTCGCCGGTTACCTTGTTGTATTCGTACAGTGCTTCGTCGACGTCGTTGAAGGTATGCTTAGAGTGCGCCTTTTTTTTTAGTCATATACAACATTTATTATAGAGAAAAACGGGATTAATCTAGCAAAAATTCACGACTAAGGTGAAGCGAAAAGCAACATGATCCCGAAATTAAAGTAATCAGAAAACAACTGCTGCGTTGCAAAAAAAAAAGTCTTAAAGCGTTAATTTGGCAGTAATTAATCAAAATAAAGCAACAGAAAATTAAGCAAAATTTTTCGGAAATCGCTGTTTGCAAAACTTAAATAAATAGAACTTAGCTTGTTACTTTGCAGAACTTAAATCAAATCAAAATAAGTTCGTTACTTCACGAAACTCAGATGCATTAAATTAGCTTGCTGCTTTGCGCAATTTAAATCAACTTTGGCAAACACTTAATTAAGCAAAATCAAAAGGAATTTCTGTCAAGCGAATTGCAGGAGCAGAATCAAAATGTTAGCGAAGAAATCAAAATGTTCCGTCTCGGACTTGACAAACTCACAGTACGGCACTCTGCCTTGGTATGTGTAAAGATGGTTACCGGTGGTCCCTCAGGCACCCTGTCGTCGACACTGCGTCGAACGTACGCCTCTCGGGAGCAGACACACCGTCATTAAAACCATACTGCTCGTCAAACTCGTCAAAATGGTCATCTAAAATGATGAAATCAAACCGAAATCTTTGCAAGATTTCTTAAAGTGGCAATTTAGGCCCTTTGGGGGAATCGGCACTTTTGGGAAATTTAAATGCAATTATGAAACTAACTCAGGAAAAATTACATTTTAAACAAAACACTCAAAATAATTCAGAAATCAAATACAAATCAAACTTACGGTAATTTTAATGGCGAGCTGAACCGTGGATTGGTCAGTGGAGGTCTTCTCTCCTTCGGCCAATTATCGGTTTCAATGGCCGGAATGTACTGTCAATGGCGAAACTGCCCGAACCTTCGATGGCTGTCTCCACCGTCTGTTTGTTTACTGGTAGCAACCCAGCACGCAGTCAATCACTCCACATACATAACTGTCAAACTCACACTGACATCTTTACTGTCACCAGCTCAAGTCAACTCTGACATACCTCTCAAATTCTGACAAACTCCCAAGTTCAATAACAAAAGGCACATAACTTACATGTGATTGCAAACGTGACACCATTCGGTTCTTTTATTCCTTAACAACACGAGTGAGTTTTAACAAAAGACAATTACCATGACCATATGTACGGATGAGTGAACAACGCCGTTCAACGGGTATACTGTAACAATAGCATGGATGCAGCAGGAGTTTTGGCGCGCACATGACGTAGTTAAACTAAGGACCAATCACAATTAAGAAGAAGAAAAATAATGTTTCGGGAAATCTTCTGACAAGCAGTGTAGAAAAAATTAAAGAAACAAATTTCGAAGAGATACCTATGGAAGATTTGTCCAGGAATGCAGATTTTTAAAGCAGTACGCTTGATGACATGCATTCGGCATTAGATGAAATTGATACGTCTTTAAATATAATTGAAACATCCTTTATTGAAGGCTTAACGGCTGAAGAGGCTGTTCAAAAATCAGTCGATCAAGTTGCGACTGAGACTCAAACGGAAGGGTTAAACTTTAGCGAACTAGAGGCGTTGGACGATAAGATGCAGACTTTACGCGGTAATTTGGAATTACATTTATTATAATTAGAGCAAGTAGACGACGACATAGCGACAACGAATGCAGAATTAGACGAAGCCATAGAAACACAAGACGAAGAAAAAATTGCTAGATTAAAAAACGTTATACAAGATTTGTACGTAGAGAGATCAGCTAGGCTAGAAGCGGCGAGTATAAATGAAAAGGCATTGAGAAATCAAATGAATAGAATCAAGGAAACTGTAGAGCGAATGCTTACTATCGATAAGACTCTAGCCGATAAAATTAGAACGCTGTTTAGAGAACAGGGCATCATCGTCGTGATAAGCGATAAGCTCAATAATAGCTAGCATAGTAGCCGGAGCACGGGAGGCAGCTACAGCCACAGGTGGTGGTGGTGGTTAATTAGTCAGTCCAGAAAAGCCGGTAACCCCGTCGCAACCGACTAAACCAAAGAACGTTACGGGCTGGATAAAACGACAACTAGAGAACTTGGCAAATTTGTTAAAGAAGTTGGGGGCTAAAGCGCTAGCTGCATTGTCGGAGATACTAGGAAGCGTAGCCAGTTGGTTATTTAATTTGCTTTGCAAGACCGTATAATGTTTAGCGGAGCACGTCTGGGCAATGATAAGCGGTGTTGCCGTGTTCATTTTTGTTTACGTATAAAAGAACATTAAAAAAACTTTACGTTAAAGATTGTTAAGTCAGAAAAAGGGGTGTTACGAACGTAACACCCCTTTTTCGCCTCATATAAAAACTTTTAGTTTACTACTTTATAAAGCAAATAAGTTATTCCCAAAATCGCCAAGACCCCGACAATCAGTGAAGTCTTTTCTTCTTCGTGATCTCCAGAAGTCAAAATTTCGTTAAGTTCTTGTTGAAATGTTTGGTTTCTGTTGGGTTGTATTTGCTTCTTGTACCTGCGTAACTTGTATTTTAACCTCTGAAGCGATAACATGATTCACATCTTCTACGCTCGGTTGCATTTGAGCTTGTGGTTGTATTTGAGGTTGAGCTTGAGGTTGAGGTATGGCAACAGCCTGAATTGCTGGTAGCTCGTCGTTTAATTTTCCATCGTAGCCTACGTTCATATTTTTCGTAGCAATTACAATTTCGTTGTTGTATCCGTCGTGAATGCCGACTCTGAGCCGCATATCCGTAGGAATCAAGTATAAATCCCGACCTCTACCTCGACTTTGTCATGCGCACCTTCATGGAACAAGCAAAATCAAGTTCCAGTGGGATAGAGTTTTTTGAATACGGTTTCCGGTTTAATAACAGTGCCGTGTCCCGCGAAGATCGTGCAAGATTCCGTACTGCATCAGACAACCCCACCCGCGGTTCAGGTTCACTATCATGGGCAGGCTATGCGGATGATTTGGTGGCTTATTTACAAAGCCCTGACTCCCTACAAAAAGCTGCAGCTCTCCTGGAAACAGTTCTCGAAAGTTACGGTCTCACGGTCAATGCTACAAAGACTGAAACAATGGTCGGAGGGTTCAGACATCTAGGATCAGAGGATAGATACCCAGCATCGATAATCTCCATCAGCGACACTCCCCTCAGTAACACTGACAGGTTCCAATACTTAGGTGTTCAGATCTCCGAAAGTGAACCATCTACTGGCGACTGTGAACTAAGCTACCGTATCCAGTTGGCCCAAATTAAGTTTAAAGAGTACAAGAACATCTCCTTTAACCGAAACATCTGGCTGCAGACACGGGTCAAATTTCTCGAAACTTTTGTTCGCTCAACTCTCTGCTATTCGGCTAAAAACTGGTCACTCACTCAACAGCAGATGAGGAGGGTTAACGCAGCTTATAATCGTTTCCTGAGGTCTTTGCTACGCGGGGGCTACCGAATGAAACATGGAGAACATGCCCTTGCACTAACTAACAATGATGTCCACAGGATATGCAAGACGCAACCTGTGACAGAGTTTGTCCATCAACTCCAAATCAAGTATATGGCTCATTTGGTTCGCACTTCACACTCCTTTCACCCAAAGCGCTTGTTGTTTGACCAAAACAAATACACCAAAAGAGGCTGTATGTCATTACAGCAAACTGTCCTCGGTTGTACGGGCCTAACCTTGGACAGATTCTGCCAAAAGGCAATTGCACGAGAAACCATTTCGACGGTTCGGGAATAGTTTTACTTGACGAACCGTCCAGCACAGCCGCGTAGTCGCGGAGGAACGATGTGATGTCGTTCCGGTATGCTGTAAATTAAATAATAATAATATAACTACAAAATTGTAAGCGGAGCGGGCGTAATATAGTGAATGTTGATAGCGATCGATAGATTCTTGTATGTTTGGTGGGGCGTTAAAAGAGTCTTCAACGATAACCAAAAACTGACGCTGAGCGTCTAATCCGGTACCCGTCGAAGTTATGTTAGTTTTAGCTTGCGCTTGCGAGCCGAGTATTGCGTAAACGTAAGTTCTGACCGACTCGAGACCGATTCTAGGTCTGTAAATGGGGCGGTATATTTTTCAGGTATAAAAGTTTGCCACGCGTAATCTACCACGCCCGTCTGTTGAATATAGTCTACTAGGTAATTAGTAACGTAGCCGCCTTGAAAATATCTGTTTTCTACAAAGCTGAACGTGTGTCTGTCTGTACCAGACCAAAATTTACCTGATGCATCCGGGTGAATTTGATAAATAACTCTTTGCTGTGCTTGATTTCAATCTCTTTACCATTGTAATACGGGATGCCCATTCCGCTAGATGAGTTTCTACTTTTTGTATCCACTTTTACTGGTTATTAGGGTCGAGACCGAACTCTCTTCACGTGTCTATATACGCCCCTCGGTCAACGTTGTTGTTTATTGGATTAAAATAGTCGTCATTTGGTATGGGGCACTTTAGATTGTATAATATTAGCCTCGTCGTAAAATAGACGTGAACATTAAATATGCTCGCAATCATCTTGTTACTATGTTTTAGCAAATCTTTTCCGACGCCGCAGGCGGTAGTAGAGCAGTAAACTGCGAGATGTATCTGATTTTGGTAAAACGTTAGTGGATTGTGTATAAACCGGTTAAAGTCATTTAGGTTTTTTTACAGCCGGTAATCTATATTTATTGAAGATTTCCGGTAGATGAGCGATAAATAGTTTACCAGACTGTGAATCGACTACTATATTCAAATTTGATATCGATAAAGGTGACAAATCCATTTTAATTTATAATTATATTATAGTATTATAAATCATGAAACACACTTTTCTTGTTGCGAGTAAAAATCAATTAAGCTCGCCGATCGACAATAGCTGCGTCGTTGGGAGTACAAATATTAGGCTATTGAGCGCGAGCGTGTGTGCTAGGATGTTTTTCAATATTAAAAAATATATATCTATCGATTGGGGTACTTATGCCATAGGTAAAAATGGTCGAAACAATATTTCTTATAGCATAGAACCATTTTTAATACTCCCCCAGCTATTATACCATTTACAGTTTAATTAGTTTATTTAACTCTAAGAATTTTGGATGGCTAAAGTTTCAGATTTTAGATTTAGAGTATTTCAGAATAAAAGTAGAACGCTGGCGTTTTATAGATTTAACTACAATTGCTCATTTAATTGGATTAGAAGATAAAACTATTTTATTTTCGACAGAAAATACTAGGGTCGAAATCGTAAAACCATTGCTAGGCCAAAACCCCGGAGCCATAAAAGTTTATTGTAATCAGATTAATACTCAAAAAAACCTTTACAATGGGAAAAATAGCACTCTGTTGGGCGTGATACCCGCATTTTTTTTACACAGACACGATTACGGTCAGTCCGTCTCCATTAATTACACAGAAAATGATGGAATTCCTTTGGTAAACGGCGTAATCAACGAGATTAAGTTTGAAGTAAAAGATTGCCGTGGTTGCGAGCTTTCATCCGATAAATTATATTTGATGTTATGCGTCGATATTAAATTTTAAAAATGAAATAACTTTAAATAGTAATTGTTATTGTAAAAATGAAACACACTTTTATAGTCGATAAATCCGACAAAACGTTTCAGTTGCATAGTCCCGTAGACAACTCTGTAGGAAATATATTTTAAAAAAGTTGTTGAGCGCGAGTATATGCCGTTGAGGTTTTTCAACGTTAGAGATAAGACCAACATTCAGTGGGCAGATATTGTAGAAAGAAGAAACCCCGATCTCCCTCGCACAAAACATGGGAGGGAGATCTCCCAAAGTGCGATCGTTAGAAAGAGGGTAAACGTTAGAGAACATGTTTTTAATCCGGGTATATATGGCGTTGAAGATATAATTAGATAAATTAGTTACCTCGCCATAGATGGGTTAGTGTTTAACTGGCATCCAGATAGTCAAACATTATTTACAACCGTAAGTCAAGAACGCACTATACGATTAAATAAAATTGGTGAGATATTGGGTCTGCCTAGAGGTTGGATAACGTACGGTCAGCACATCAGTTACCCGGTAAAAGATACAATAGGGGTTATAATGGTTTATTGCAGTAAAATTTCAATTAATCAAAAACTGTTTTGACGGGAAACCGAGTACGTTAAGAAATATACCACTTAGTAACGTAGAACGAAACTATTACAACCAAGTTGCATCCAAAGAATACACGACCGGCACTGGCGTTAATTTAAACAACGGAATAATAAACGAGCTAAGCTTTCAGGTAAAAGACTACAACGAATGCCTTATAATAGACAAACATTTAAAACTGATTTTAAATATTGAAATTATTTAATATTAAAGTAGGTTAAAATAAAAAAGGAGCGAGATTGCCTGAACCGAGAGAGCAAAAACTTTATCCGGAGCTACCGGTAGAATCACCCGTAATACTGCCGGCGTTACAAACTGACGTCGAGGTAATTGTAGACAATACTGCCTACAGACTGTCGAAAATCGACGGCGTTAAGAGAGAGATTGTTAAAGAAGGAGATAAGAGAGAGGGGCTTTATAACAAGTATAAAAAGTTGAACGCGGTATTGACGCGGGGATAAACATTTGCGGAAGCCACTTCAGCAGTGACTGGAGCGGTTGGTATAGCTGCGATCGCGGGTGTAATTGCGGCGCCTTTAGGATTTGTATTTGAAGGAATAGCACTCGGCACCGTCGCGTGTGCTTTGGGATTAAAGTACTTTAGTCGTAAAATAAAGTAAAAGTCTAAAAAGCACGACGAGATCAGAGTGGTAGCAATGTCTAAACTAAACACGACAGAAGATCTAATCAGCCACGCAATAAACGACGGGAAAATTAGTCACGAAAGATTTACTCTGATTAATAACGATATGGCCAAATTTCATGAAATGTCAGACGCGTTGAAAAAGAAATATACATCTAAAGAAAATAAGAGCATGGACGAGACTGCAGTCGAAAAACGAGTTTCAGAAAGATTAGCTAAATAACAAAAATCTTATCGGAAAACTTTTGAATTCAAATTCACCATAGACGTGAAAAAGCGGGTGGACCAGTGAATGTCCGCCCGCTTATGATAATGTAAATAATGTTATTACCTATTTTAAAAGATTGATTTTTCCTCGCTTTCTTAGTTGTGATTCGATTTTTTCCTAAAGTTGCATTTTAAACAAGCTAAAACGCAATTTGATTTAAGGTGACCTATAGAGTTATTTAATCGTTCAATAGTGGCTAGGTCATCTTTTTTCTCGGTGTACTGTAGTTTTACTCGGCAATCTTTGTAATAACAATATTCATAGTCTTCGGTCAGCCCGCGCAAAAAGTCTATCTATAAAATGGTTTACCGTGAATACATTTATATTTTATTCTACGCAAAGTTGATACTTTTAGACATTTATCGCAGTTTTTAGTTCTTATTTCATTAGTTTTAATTTTAAAACGATCTATATCTTTGAGCACGTGCCATATACAACAATATTTGTTTTCGGGTTCAATTTCCATTTTATATAGAGTGATCATAATCTTAAATAAAAATGTTTTTATCAATCTCATTTTTCTTGAGACCATTTTAGTAGAGTTCAATTCCAATAAAAAATGTATAGAAATGGGGGCTTCTACGACGGCGATATCAAAACTAGCGATCGTTTTCGTTGTCGTCGTAGAAGCCCCCATTTCCATACTACTGGGCTTGAAATTTAGATTTTGCTTAAATTTGGGGATCTCGGTGTTTGTCTGACGTCAATATGACATCACCGGCTACAAAATACATATGCAGCCGAGGGTACTCCCCTACCATTGTTCCCCCATTGTGTCTCAAACATCCAAGGAATTCCAAAGGAATTCCTTTCAGTTTTTTGGGGGGTGGGGCGGGGGTTGGTGCGTTAACAAAAGGGAAGAGTGTGTTGAGTCATATAGGGCCATTAGGGGAGGGGGGGGGGGAGTCCTTAGGCCCCATATCGTGCTGGGTATAACGAAATCGTAAAAAATATAAAAAGTAAGAAAAAACAGTTTTGGGATTAAATTTAAAAAAAAAAACTTAAAAAAAGTGTTTGGCCAAAAAACACCCTAACTCGAAAACGAGTTTCCAGTTAGGAGCTAGAAACTTGGTACAGTCTTCGACTGAAGAGTGGGGATCATGATGCTTCTGTTATATCATGAGGACGTCATCGATTGTTCCAATACATGTAATATGAAAACACAATATTAAAAGTGCCGTTTTGGGGAAAAGGCAGCCAAACTCAAAAACGGAACAAGGTATGAATTTGAACTTGGTACACTCATAGCTTCTAGGGAAGGAATCCTGATGTTTGTGTGACATGACGTTGACGTCATCTGGTTGCCTACTGTATAATAATTCAAAATACCTTTAAAGTAGACTTTTTAAAACACAAATTCAGTTTAACTCTAAAACGAAGCAAGGTACAAACTGGAAACGTAGTTCAGAGTTCAGAGAGGGACACTGACGATTATGTGGCATCACGATGACGTCATGGATGACCTAATTATAATAATTAAAAAAATACCTTAAGTGGATTTTGGGTGGTGGTGGAGGGGAAAGGGGGAAGCAGCCCAACTCCTTGGCGGAAGAAGGTATGAACTTCAAACTTGGCATAGTCTTGTACCTAGGGGTAGGGACACTACAGTTTGTGTGACGTCACTATGACGTCGTGTGTACCTTGTAATGATTTTAAAAGACCTAAAATGCTGATTTTGAACAAAAAGCACTCTAACTCGAAAATGGCATAAGATGCAAGCTTGAAATTCAGTTTATGCTTAGAGTTAGGGATCTCAGTGTTTGTCTGACGTCATTATTATTATTATTATTATTATTAGCTGTTTTATTTATACAGGGTGGCCTCTTCAGTTTACATAAAAACTGCTATCAATAAGGGCCCTGTTAAAAATATACACTATAAAACAGAGTAAACAAAAGAAACGCAAATTTAGGAATAAATTAATAAAATAATGTGGAAGGATAGGACATGATAAAATCAAACCAAGACATGAACTTAAAATACTTAAAAGAGTGGCAAGAAATAAAGTGATAAAACTATACGAAAGCACATAAAAACATAAACAATTACATGTAATTAGTTAAAACATATACAATTAAATTAGTAAAGGACTAAACACTGAAGCATGATAAAATGAAACAATAAAAGATAAACACTATACATAAATATATTTATCTATATACACAAATTAAAATTAATATTAAAATTAGTTAAGCAGCGATTTAAATTGATTAAGTGATGTTGCCTCTCTTTGTGTTGTTGAAAGCTTATTCCACCCTATTGTCCCTAGGTATTGGAAGGTGCGCTTTGCGGCATTTGTACGGGGAACAACAGGCATGTACAGCGACCCATTTGATTTTGAGCGAGTATTGGCGGAGTGGCTTGGTGTAAAAAATTTAGATTGTAAATACGGAGGATTAAGGCCATGTATACTCTTGAACACCTCGTACATCCTGTGACGTTCCCATCGCGTAGGCAATGCTAACCACGAAAGCGCGCTATGTAAGTCACTTATGTGAGTTCTGGGGTGGGCATTAAGGATTATGGCATCACCAGTTACAAAATCATCAAAATAAAAAAAAATTGGGTGGGGGGAGGGGGGGTGGTTGGGCCAAATACACCCTAATTTGAAAACGCAACAAGCTATGAACTTTGTACAGTGGTATGGATCTTAGAGTCGGGATCCTGACGTTTCTGTGACATCATAACGACGTCAGCGGTTATGTAATTTGAAGGGAAAAAGACCTTTGACCTCGTTTCCTATTGGCCAAATCTTTGTTGGCCTGTAATTTGAAAGTGCTACGAGATAAAGAATGGGGTTCAATGGGGTATTATGATTAGGCATGGACTTGGTACAGTCTTGTATACCTCGCATTACCGGTAGGGGCTTGTACTTTGTGTGGTGTCACGATGACGCCATAGGTTACCTGGTTATAATAATTGAAAATACCTGAATAGTTCATTTTGGACAAAAAGTACGCAATGACATTTGAATTCCTTTTCCCATTGCAAAGTATTAATATGAAGGTGATAAGATTTATGGTCATGGTTCCTTCATGCAAGCACTTTAAAAGCTTTAAAATACATGTATATACGCAAAGACAATGTCAAAATATTAAGTCTTGAACCTTGAAACTTCAGTGGGTACAGTCCTGGACCTTAGTGTAGGATATAGTTTGGTAACTTTGGTGACGTTATCATGACAACACTATTTCAATCTCTTTAAATACTATATTTCAACTTTTAACTTCTATCCTTTACATACCCTTAACACCTTGCGTCTGTAACTTGTTTCAGACGCAAATCGTCTAGTTATCGGTCATATTTCTTGCAATGCTCATTTGTAAATAGGGCGCTTTAAAATGTCTCATCAGCATATTAATCGGACGAAAGAGAAAGTAATATTAAACATCCTGGGGTAGAAACAGAAAAAAAATGAAATAAAATAAAGCCCCATAATTTGCAGTGGCCCAACATGTTACTTCATGAATTGCAAGAATATTCGACAAGTGTTGACAGCAATGGGACCAAACATAGTTTACTTAAAAATAGTTTGCAATTGATTTTTACCATTCATTCAACACAAAAAATGCATTGATTTTTAAGGTTTTCTGAAGTATTAATATATGTGGCTGAAATTCTACTAGGCAGTTTTAATTATAAACATTATTCTTTAGTTGAGCAATGCTGTTGTCCGTGGAATTAGCCAAAAACAAACGTTTCATCTGCAAATGATAAAATGGACCTTTAAAGATAAATTGCCCACTTTGTAGAAAAACCCACGTTTTCCCCCTTCTGAACGATTATTTAGGGTGTTTTTTTAACAAGAGGCCCTTTAAAACCAGCATATTATTATACAGGATTAGTAGTTTCCCAAATTGTCAAATTTGACCAGTAAAACCGTACTCAGATACGTGGTTCCATCTCTCCATTGCATAATTCCGCCTGAGATTATTTATTTAAATAAAAAAACGATAACTCAAGATATAAATTTGTAAGGCACACAGTTTTCTTACAAGGGCGTCCTCATATGAACGAAGTTATACCCCTGGCTACAGCTGCACGGCTGCGTTTACCATGCAGTATAGCCAGGGAACCAACCTAAATAGGACGGTGGTTTCGCGCATTTTCTCTAAAGGATGGACTTTTTCATTGTTTTCTCAGAACGCAAATGAGGCACAAGATATAGGTTCATATTTTATCATACATTTCCTCCATTGCTCATGGAGAATTTTAATCACGTTTGTAACAGTTTTCCAGGTCTATATACGGGCTTTAAAGGAACACGTTGCCTTCAGATTTCACGAAATCGTACGTTTGAGGGTGTTCCTTATACTTATTAAGAGTTGTTCTTGCAATAAAACACATTTAATGTCTTATAATTAGTGAATGGTAATTAAAAAAACAAACACTGACCTCTGACCCCCACTACATGTCCCGCGAAATGTATACGTATTTCAAGCCGTCAATACGATCGTCCGGGTAGTGGGCAAAATGCAGCGACGAACAGGAGTTAGGCTGGCGCCGTAGCCAGTGGTCAGGTAAACCTATCAGATGAACGCAAGGTACTATACCATTCTCCGCCTCCTGAGACATGTGTGAAATGTAAACACACACACACCGACTGGCTGTCAAAAAACGAAAACCTCGCCAATCAGGGTAAGAATATTGTCATGGGACAAACCGATAGAAAGGACTTGGATGATTTATACCCAATGGTTATTGTAGACACGAATTTAAAAAACAGGCACATCACACGCAACGGAGGAAGGAAAAATAATTTCTTTCTCCAGGCTGGAAATAAGACTAATATAATTTCTCCGCCATTTATGGGAGTCAAGATTTTGACTCCCATAAATGGCGGAGCGTGCTGCTTCGAGAAATTACGCAAAATTGAAGCATTTCTAAGGCACGTTTGTGTGGATCATTGTATTCTACTTTTTAAACATCTTTCAAATCGTGCTCATTATACTTCAAACGCTTGTAATAGCCCAAAAACGCCCAATAAAGCGCAACCCGAAGGCAACGTGTTCCTTTAAACTCTCTAATTAGTGATATGCACTAGATGAATCCAAAACAAAAGCCTATTCAAGACATGAAGCTTCCCCAAGAATAGGATTAATTAGAAAAAAAATGTATAATTAAAAACCAGTAATTTGTTTATCGTAAAGGGTGCAGTTTTTAGAAAGACGTGCGTTCTAATATGTTGTTGACAATTAAAGAGGTTGTTTAACTCTCTAATTAGGTTCTAAATATAGCAGTGCGTGGATATAGCCGAATAATCTGTGAAAATCTTCATTTTCTTGTCACCTTCGTGGGGGGGGGTCCTTCAACTGCCCAATTACAAACTAATTACTGAGTGGAAGATGCTAAAATTTAGTGTTTCCTTGAAAGCAAGGAAATATAATACTAACTTGATGAGTTGTAAACACAAAATACACTTAGCCTGTTGAGATCAACGCAGTTTTCAACTCGTTGGATAAACATACTCTGGTGGGTGTATTCTGAGTTTTCGAATGTGTTGCTAAACGGCGGCTGAAAGGGCAAATAAAACAATGGGCCGCCCATCGCCCGAATCGGCGGCTAACCTCAGCTTGGTGTAAACCGCAACATTACGGCGTTATAACGCTCTATTTACGGCGTTATAACGCCATAATATTACGGTGTTATAACGCCGTAATAGAGCGTTATAACGCCCTGATAATATGGCGTTATAACGCCGTAATTTTACGGCGTTATAACGCCGTAAATAGAGCGTTATAACGCCCTATTAGGGCGTTATAACGCTGTAATATTACGGCGTTATAACGCCGTATTAGCGCGCGATTATAACGCCGTATTATAGCGTTATAACGCCGTAATAGGGCGTTATAACGCCATAATAGGGCATTATAACGCCGTATTAGGGCGTTATAACGCCGTAAAGTTACGGCGTTATAACGCCCTATTATGGCGTTATAATGCCGTAATAAAAACAAGTAGTTTTGTTGGCGGAAATCTACGGTGGCTGATTTCCGCCAACAAAAATACTTGGTTTTATTACAGCGTTATAACGCCCTATTACGGCGTTAAAACGCCGTAATATTACAGCATTATAACGCTGTATTATGGCGTAATAACGCCGTATTACGGCGTAATAACGCCCTAATACGGCGTTATAACGCCCTAATACGGCGTTATTACGCCCTAATATTACGGCATTATAACGCCGTATTAGGGCGTTATAACGCCGTATATTACGGCGTTTTAACGCCGTAATTTTACGGCGTTATAACGCTGTAATTATACGGTTTAACACCTAGCTGAGGTTAGCCGCAAATAAGTGACCCGCTGAATCATGTGCCCAAACAGCCGCCGTTTAGAAACACATTCCAAAACTTGGAATACATCCACCAGAGGATGCTTATCCAACGAGGCTGCATGACTGAACCATTTTACAACTTTTGTGCTTTAAGCCAAACAGGCATGGAGTATTTTGTGTCCACAACTTGTTAACCTTAATTTTTAGTTCTTTCAATCCAAGGAGAAAAGCAAACTGTTGGCATCTTCCACTCAGTAATTAGTTCATAGTTAAACAGTTATAAATTGATGCGTAAGTGAAGATTTTCACAAGGAATGCTGGAACTTCTTTGACAAAATAAAATAAATAAACGTACTTATTTAACAATTTGTAATGCATTTGTAATGGATCTTACTTCTTGACATGCTTCAATTTTGCTTTAAATTTATCGACGCACTGTACTCGGTACCTAATTAAAGAGTTATGAAGACCATTTTAATTTGCACCAAGAAAGTATAGGTTTTCTCGTTCAAATTTAGGAAAATACGTATATTCATGCAATTTGATCAGGACGCTATTTCTCTAGCTCTGGTTCTTATTCATTTTTACGCTATTCGTTTAAAGACATTAACACTTGTTTGCTCAGACACCCAGATTAGAACTTGTGTAAGAAATTAAACACCCGTGGGAATTTTGTGGTGAAATCGAACTACTACATGTACTTCATATATATCGAGGGGACCCTACAAAGAACACCAAAACACATGTTGAAAGTCCTGGAAATTACTCTAAGTTACCCCAATTTTACTACTTTTGTTGCAGAATTCACAGGTTGTATATTCTGGGTGTATTCGGTTCAAAAGACGCACCAGCTTGTTCTGCACCAGCCTCTGTAAGAGCCGCTGAGGGAGGATGCGCCGGAAATGCTTCGTTGAATTTCTCTTCTAGGTCTGTTTGGAGACGTGGGGCTTCAGAGGTCGGCTTATTCCACGCAGGCTTAAAGTTATTGTCTGATGTTCTCGGCAAATTTGATTTTGTTTTTCTCCTAACGGATTTTAAAAGCATTTACTTTATTTTAACGACAAAACATCATACTTTATATTTTAGACCATGTGAAAGACTTGCCCAGGTCTAACTTCCCGTTTTTGGTATGTGGTGCGCGGCGTGCGGTGCGCCCTCTGGATTGGTGGCCTGTCAAATTCCTTTTCTGCTGACTATCCGAGACACATAAAACAGAATAAAACATATTGGACAGGCCACCGGTCCGGAGGGCGCGCCGCGCGGTGCAGACCGAGCACGGGAGGTCGGACATGGGCAAGTCTACGCCTTGAATTATTGGCGGACCGCCAATAATTAGAAATATTAATAAAAATAATAAATAAATGCATTCTTCTCTTAATGCGCTTCACAAAAAGGGGTTGCAAAATCAACACACAAGGTAAGTTTTACAGAAAGGATTATTACATTTAGGAGAGGATTTCTCAACTGATCTAGGCTAATTTGACCCCAAGGAATAACGTGGGATGTGTACCAAATTCGCTATCCGGAACGAAATACCCGAAAATGACCACGCCCTTTTTAAGATGGCCACTACCTTTTGTTCATCAAAAGTGCTGCTTCCGACGGAGTTGTATCTACTGAATTCCACCGATATTAACTAATATGACCCCGGGGAACAACTTGGGATGTGTCTCAAAATCGCTACCTGAGGAGAAGTATCCAAAAATGACCACGCCCTTTAAATGACCATGCCCCTTCTTATCAGAAGTGCTACTTCCGACACAACTGTACACGTACATGTATCTATACTGAACACGAGTGATATAAACTAATTTGACCCCGAGGAACAACTTTGGATTTGTGCCAAATTCACTATCCGTGGAAAGTACCCGAAAATGACCACACCCTTTTAAAAGACCACGCCTCATCTTCTCAGAAGTGCTACTTCCGACTTAGTCAAACTACTGACTCAACTGATATAAGCTAAATTGACCCCGAGGAATAACTTGGGATGAGTGTCAAAATAACCATCTTGGGAGAAGTACCCGAAAATGACCACGCCCTTTTTAAAATGACTACGCCCCTTATTTAAAGTGCTAATTCCGACGTCGCTGTATCTACTGAACTTGACTGATACAAGCTAATTTGACACCGAGGAACAACTTGGGATTTGTGCCAAATTCGCTAGCCGGGAGAAGTACCCGAAAATAACAACACCTTGTTAAAAGACCACGCCCATTCTTATCAGAAATGCTAGTTCCATCATAGATGTACTGCTGAACTCAACTGATATAAGCTAATTTAACCCAGAGAAACAACGTGGTATGTGTGACAAATTCGCTATCCGCGGAGAAGTACCCGAAATTACCACGCTATTTTATTTGGTCACACCCCCTTCTCATCAGAAATGTACTTCCGACATAGTTGTATTTTCTGGGTTTCTCAAAATGTTCAGAATGGTCATATAAGAGTTTTAAATTTATATTTTGATAGAAATTACATCTCTACCGTGTATTAGAGGGCAAAGAGGGATCTTAGTTATTCGTGTCAAAAAATGCTGATAGGGTGCATTGCCTACCCCACCCCTCAAAAATATGCTATAATGTCATTTACACCAACCGAAGTCATAACAACGTCTATTTCAAACTCTCACACGGTTTACTTCTGTGTGAGTGCACTATAGAGCAAGAAATAGACATATGTACAATTTTAGCCTGGAAAGTAGTTAATAAATATTTGGCAATTCCTAGACAGGTAGGCCTACATGTAGTAAAGGGTGGTATATATGGTAATGGGTAACATTTGTGGCGATTTGTTCTCTAATATCAAAATATACATATATATTCAGTTCTGAAGATACAACTATATGTATGTCGAAAGTAGCAATTCTGACGAAAAAAAGGGTGTGGTCATTTAAAAGTGCATGGTCATTTTGGGGTATTTCTCCCCATGGTAGTGATCTTGGCATATCCTTTGTTGTTCCTCGGGGTCATATTAGCTTATATCGGTTGAGTTATGTGGATGCAGCTATGTCGGAAATAGCCCTTCTGATAAGATGTGTGGTAATTTAGAAGGGCGTTGTCATTTCCGGGTACTTCTCCCTTAACAGCGAAAATAGCACACATTCCAAGTTGTTCCTTAGGGTCAAATTAGCTTACATCAGTTGCGTTCAGTTGATTCTGACCAAAAAAGAGGGCGTGGCCACCTTTAAAATGGCGTGGTCATTTTCAGGTACTTTGTCCCCAGGTAGCGATTTGGGCATACATCCCATGTTGTTCCTCGTACGTGAATGCGAAATTAAGTCATATGACGAAGAGGCCCTATAAGATGGGTTCGAATATTGGTCACAGCAACAAAGTTATCTCTCTACGAAAGTCATTTTCGGGCATTCCTCCCCGCATTAGCTTCTATCAGTTGCGTTCAGTAGTACATCTATGATGGAAGTAGCATTTCTGATAAGAAGGGGTGTGGTCATATAACAAGGTGTGGTCATTTTCGGGTACTTCTCCCGGCTAGCGAATTTGGCACAAATCCCAAGTTGTTCCTCGGGATCAAATTAGCTTGTATCAGTCGAGTTCAGTAGATACAGTGATGTTGGAAGTAGCACTTTAAAGATATTATACATGATTGGTAAACTGTTACAAATAGTTTTATCCCCCTGTGAGATTGAAGATATGCATTATTAACACCAACCTGAGCAAAAACCAGCTCCGTACTTCGTCTAATTTTTGAGAAATTTCGCCCCAAAACCACTTCGCGGTGAACCATTTCGCCCTGAACCACGGCCTGTGCACGAAGTGGTTTTGGGGTAAAGTAGCATTTGGGCGATGTAGTGTTTAGACGAAGTGATTTGGGGCGAAATGGCACTCGGCGAAGTGGTTTGGGGGCGAAATGGCACTTGGGCGAAATGGTTTTGGGGCGAACTTAATTTTCGTCTCATGAGACGAAAACTAATTGTTTTACTTATTTAAATAACCCTGAATGCCGCAATAGGGCGACATTTCGGGAAGACTCTCCCCGGGGACTACCGAAATTTCGGCAAGAATCACTCAAAATGACACCTTATTTTTTTACCCAAAGCTTCCGGAGATGGTCACAGACCTAATAGAGACAGTTCTAGACCTAATAAAATTGGTTCTCGATTTTTTAAAAATGGTTTTTGACCTAAACAAATGGGCGACACCAAAATGTCGCCCTATTGAGCACGTCGCCCTAATATACCTTTTTTTACACACGATTTGTCGCCCTATCCTACAATTCATAGTTTTTTCTCAAAGACTATAGCACTTCAGACAAAACCATTTCCCGGGAAATTTTCTACGGTCATCATGTTTATATTGTGTAAGTTAGGCGTAAATCTGTGAACGTTTCTGATTTTGAGATACCAATCATGTATACTGCCTTTAAATAAGAGGCGTGGTCATTTTCGGGTACTTCTCCCTAGATGGCGATTTTGACACACATCCCAAGTTATTTCTTGGGGTCAAATTGGCTTATATCAGTTGAGTTCAGTAGTTTGGCTAAGTCGGAAGTAGCACTTCTGAGAAGATGGGGCGTGGTCATTTAAAAGGGTGTGGTCATTTCCGGGTACTTTTTCATGGATAGTGAATTTGGCACAAATCTCAAGTTGTTCCTCGAGGTCAAATTAGTTTATATCACTCGGGTTCAGTATAGATACATGTACGTGTACAGTTATGTCGGAAGTAGCACTTCTGATAAGAAGGGGGCATGGTCATTTAAAGGGCGTGGTCATTTTGGGGTACTTCTTCCCAGGTAGCGATTTCGGGACACATCCCAAGTTGTTCCCAGGGGTCATATTAGTTAATATCGGTTGAATTCAGTAGAAACAACTCTGTCGGAAGCAGCACTTTTGATGAAGAAAGGGGCGTGGCCATCTTTAAAAGGGCGTGGTCATTTTTGGGTACTTCTCCCCAGGTAGCGATTTCGGGACACATCCCAGGTTGTTCCCAGGGGTCATATTAGTTAATAGCGGTTGAATTCAGTAGAAACAACTCTGTCGGAAGCAGCACTTTTGATGAAGAAAGGGGCGTGGCCATCTTAAAAAGGGCGTGGTCATTTTTGGGTACTTCTCCCCAGGTAGCGATTTCGGGACACATCCCAGGTTGTTCCCAGGGGTCATATTAGTTAATATCGGTTGAATTCAGTAGAAACAACTCTGTCGGAAGCAGCACTTTTGATGAAGAAAGGGGCGTGGCCATCTTTAAAAGGGCGTGGTCATTTTCGGGTATTTCGTCCCGGATACCGAATTTGACACACATCCCACGTTATTCCTTGGGGTCAAATTAGACTAGATCAGTTGATAAATCCTCTCCTAAATGAAGTGCATACAAAACTGTCACAGGTCCTCGACTATGATGCAAATTTCCGCGGGTTTTGCAAGGTGACGAATACGGTTACGAATACTTAATTGATAACGGTGGCATTTAGGTTAGGTAATTGTCAAGCTTTACACAAAAAAACATGTGACCTTTGGGCTCGTCTCGTATTGTGTTAAAACAATGGGTTTTGGGTAAAAACGGAAGAATGTATGAACTTCAAACTTGGCGTAGTCTTGTATCTTAGGCTACAGACACTACAGTTTGTGTAACGTCACCATGTCGTCATGTATTATTTTATAAATGATTTAAAAATACCTAAAATGCTGATTTTGGACAAAAAAGCAATCTAACTCGAAAACAGCATAAGATATGGGCTTGAAATTTTGATTATGCTTAGAGTTGGGGATCTTGGTGTTTGTCTGACGTCAATATGACCAGCTACAAAAAACATATGCGATATGGGGCCGAGGGTACTCCCCTACCATTGTTCCCCCATTGTGTCTCAAACATCCTTTCAGTTTTTAGGTGGGTGGGGTGCGGGGGTTGGTGCGTTAACAAAAGGGAAGAGTGTGTTGAGTCATATAGGGGCATTAGGAGGAGTCCTTAGGCCCCAAATCGTGCTGGGTATAACAAAATCGTAGCAATTACAAAAACAACAGTAAGAAAAAACAGTTTTGAGTTTAAAGAAATAAACCAAAAAACCCAAAAAAGAATGTTTGGCCAAAAAACACCCGAACTCGAAAACGAGTTTCCAGTTAGGAACTAGAAACTTGGTACAGTCTTCGACTGAAGAGTGGGGATCCTGACGCTTCTGTTATATCATGAGGACGTCATCGATTGTTCCAATACATGTAATATGAAAACAAAATCTTAAAAGTGTATTGTTGGGGGAAAAGGCAGCCAAACTCAAAAACGGAACAAGGTATGAATTTGAACTTGGTACACTCATAGCTTCTAGGGAAGGGATCCTGATGTTTGTGTGACATGACGTTGACGTCATCGGTTGTCTAATTTATAATAATTTAAAATTCCTTTAAAGTAGACTTCTTAAAATAAAAAGTTTAACTCTAAAACGAAGCAAGGTATAAACTGGAAACGAAGTTCAGAGTTCAGAAAGGGACACTGACGATTCTGTGGCATCACGATGACGTCATTGATGATTTTTTTTGGGGGGTTGGGGGGGGGGGGGTGTCGGGGGAGCAGCCTAACTCCTTGGCGGAAGAAGGTATGAACTTCCAACCTGGCAATGATGATAGTCTTGTACCTCAGGCTAGGGACACTACAGTTTGTTTGACGTCACTATGACGTCATGTGTTACCTTGTAATGATTTTAAAAGACCTAAAATGCTGATTTTGAACAGAAAGCACTTAAACTCGAAAATGGCATAAGATACAAGCTTGAAATTCAGTTTATGCTTAGAGTTAGGGATCTCAGTGTTTGTCTGACGTCATTATGGCATCACCAGTTACAAAATCATAAACATTAAAAACAAAATGGGGGTGGGGACAGTTGGGCAAAATACACCCTATTTTGAAAACGGAACAAGCTATGAACTTGAAACTTTGTACAGTGGTATGGATCTTAGAGTCGGGATCCTGACGTTTCTGTGACATCATTGTAACGAGCGTCTGTTAAACTGCTCGAAGCTTTAAAAAAAAAAGGAAAACTTATTTACTATGACCTAATCCTGGGGACAATTTTGAACCACAAAGCAACATACGTGTCAACTGAAAATGTACGTTTAAAGAATATTTAATTTGTGCTATTCGAAAGGGGTAAGGTGTTTAAAATGAACAACTTCATCCAAGCTTGATATGATCAGCTTTACTGCTGATCTGTTTTGTACCTTAAGACCGAATATTAATTACTTCACTTACGTTACTATTAAAAGATAAACCCTCAAAACTAGTCCTCTATAACTTTTAAGTGTCACCCGACTTCAATTTGTACTTTCTGGAATTTACAATATATCTCACACTTTTGGCCAAATTTCGTTTACAAACTTTCTCACTTCGGGATGCCTGGACTGGTGTGCACTCTACTTTTCATATAACTTAACTCGTTGCAAACGTCAACTTTCTTAATCAATAATTTATAATTTCACCAACTCTACCTTGTCCATTTTAAATGCAAGGACACTGAGGCACAATAATTAGGCCTACTAATTGTTCGTGATGGGCCCACCACAATGTCTCGACAATTCCAGGCTTGGCTCCAATCGTCCGGTCGCGAGGCTCGGGTTAGACGAGTCACTAGTCCGCCGTCTGTTACCCGGCGACGCAGTGGTCTCCTTACAGTCCCGATGTCCGCAGGATCCGGGCGATTGTACATCACGACGCCAATAGCCTTCTTGTGGTGGTCACGTGGTCTCGCTCAGGAAATAGGTTGCCCAGTTAACATCATCTTAGCGTAAGGGCCATCTGAAATGTTTTAAATATACCACTTGCAACTAATCTGGTACTTATACCATTAAAATACCATGATCACAGCTTTTAGCTGATCATCTGATCGCTTCGATTATTTTAAAGCATATTTCGCAGCATCTCAAAATACCAAATTTCTAAATAACTTCTACTGTATCAGGAACCAAAACTGTCTTAAAATTGAGCACAAAATTTACTTGTAATTCAACGGGAATCGAACCCGGGACCTTAGGTTATAAGTCAAATTCTTTCCGTAACGCTATTTTCATCAAGCTTCAAATTTAACGTCAAATATCCACCCTAACGTTTATTTAGATATCTACAAAATTCGATAGCCAAAATAAGTCAAATAATTACTCCAAATAATGAGCAATACTCACGGTAATTCTGGGTCGATCTCCCTCTAAATAAGGTATAGGATTTCCCCTAACAACACATCGCTTTCGTGACCTGTCTACGCCTTTCCATCCACGCAATTCAAAAATTCGCAAGTCCCCACCGTGCACCCGATCCGATTGCAACTGCGCAAACTCCTAACAATCCGTTATCAAACAGCCAATCGTATTCGCAGGATCGCGCGCCACGAAACGTCACACATTTATCCAATACAAAATCACTCAGGCTAGGGTATCCACACCCCAATTTTTTAATACGCCCACATACCATGGCCCTATAAGAAAACACATTTGCATAATATATTCTATTTCACCTGCTTTGAATATAAGACTGGTCATCAGTCCCTTAAACTAAACATCGGTGTTACAATCATAACGTCGTCAGCGGTTATGTAATTTGAAGGAACAAAGACCTTTGACCTCGTTGTCTATTGGCCAAATCTTTGTTGGCCTGTAATTTGAAAGTGCTAAGAGATAAAGGATGGGGTTCAAGGTATTATGGTTTGGCATTGTCTAGCTTTCCAAAAATTAAGACCATGACCTTTGACCTCGTTTCATATTGGTAAAATGTTTGTTGGCTTATAATTTGAAAGTGATAACACGTACAAAAAAGTTTAAAGTATTTTGATGAGGCATTGTCAAACTTTCCAAATATTAAGACCATGACCTTTGACCTCGTTACCTATTGGTCAATCAGTTATTGGGTTATACTTTAAAAATTGTAAGAGATACTTGTCCGGGGTTAATGGTATTGTGGTTAGGCATTGCAAGTTTAAACAAAATGAAAACGGTGACCTCTGACCTCGTTCCCCATGGGTCAAACAGTTTTGTCTTATAATTTAAAAGTGGCGAGAGATACCAAATGCGGTTAGGTATGACCACTGACCCTAAATTTTATTTTATTTTATTTTATTGTTTATGCGGAAAAGCTCGGTGTTTATCTGAGGATAAAAAAAGACCTCTAGTTTTTCTTCCTTTTATGGTCCAAATTTTCTCTGGACCTGATATCGAAAACTAAACATGGCATGAACTTAGAACCTGGCCTGAGGGTATGCATATAGTCATGAGGTTATGATGACGTCATCCGGTAGCTATTTATAATACTTTGCAAATCGCAAATTCGGTATTTGTTATAAAATGCGGCCTAACTGGAGAACGGAACAAGACATGAACTTAAAATTGGCTTAGTCCTATATCTTAGAAAAGGGATCATGAGGTTTGAATGACATTATGATGACGTCATCTGCTACCCGATTATAATGAAAATACCTTAACAATTTATTTTTTAGACAAAAGCCAGTCTATGGTATGGACTTCAAACTTGGTACAGTCTTGTATACCGGTAGGGGCTTGAACTTTGTGTGGTGTCATGATGACGCCATAGGTTACCTGATTATAATAATTTGGAAATACCTGAATAGTTCATTTTGGCTAAAAAGTACGCAATGACATTTGATTATTTTTTTCATTTGTCAAATCGATGCAAAGTTTTCATATGAGTGTGATAAGATTGATGGTCATGGTTCCTTCATGCAAGCACTTTAAAAGCTTTAAAATACATGTATACGCAAAGACCATGTTAAAATATGAAGTCTTGAACCTTGAAACTTCAGTGGGTACAGTCCTGGACCTTAGCGTAGGATATAGTTTAGTAACTTTGGTGACGTCATCATGACAACACTTTATTTCAACCTCTTTCAATACTTTATTTCAACTTTTAACCTCTATCCTTTACATACCCTTAACACCTTGCGTCTGTAACTTGTTTCAGACGCAAATCGTCTAGTTTTCGGTCCTATTTCTTGTAATGCTCATTTGTAAATAGGGCTCTTTTAAATGTCTCATCAGCATATTAATCGGACGAAAGAGAAAGTAATAATAAACATCCACGGGGGTAGAAAACAAACGACCAAAAAATTAAATTAAATAAAGCCCCATAATTTGCAGTGGCTCAAAATATTACTGCATGAATTGCAAGAATATTCGACTATACAAGTGTTGATAGCAATGGGACCAAACATAGTTTACTTAAAAATAGTTTGCAAATTACTTTTACCATTCATTCAACACAAAAAAACATGCATTGATTTTTCAAGGTTTTCTGAAGTATTACTTATATGTGGCTAAAATTTCTACTAGGCAGTTTTAATTATAAACATTGTTCTTTAGTTGAGCAATGCTGTTGTCCGTGGAATTAGTCAAAAACAAACGTTTCATCTGCAAATGATAAAATGACCTTTAAAGATAAATTGCACACTTTGTAGAAAAACCACGTTTTTTCCCCCATACGAAGAATTTTTTTCTGAACGACTTCTTCTAAACGATTATTTAGGGTGTTAACAAATATCACAGAGGCCCTTTAAAACCAGCATATTATTATACAGGATTGGTAGTTTCCCAAATTGTCAAATTCGACCAGTAAAACCGTACTCAAATACGTGGTTCCAACTCTCCATTGCATGATTCCGCCTGAGATTATTTCTTTAAATAAGAAAACGATAACTGAAGATATAAACTTGTGGGCACAAAGTTTTCTTACAAGGGCGTCCTCATGTGAACGAAGTTATGCCCCTGGCTACAGCTGCATTTACCATGATGCAGTATAGCCCGGGAACCAACCTAAATAGGACGGTGGTTTCGCGCATTTTCTTCAAAGGATGGACTTTTTCATTGTTTTCTCAGACATTTCCTCCATTGCTCAGTTTTCCAAGTATGTATACTGGCTTTAAATTCTCTAATTAGGGATATGCACTAGATTAATCTAAAACAAAAGACATGAAGCTTCCCCAAGAATAGGATTAATTAGAAAGAAATGTATAATTAAAAACCAGTAATTTGTTTATCGTAAAGGGTACAGTTTTTAGAAAGACGTGCGTTCTAATATTTTGTTGACAATTAAAGAGGTTGTTTAATCCCTAATTAGGTTCTAAATATAAAAAGGGGGGGGGGGGCCTTCAACTGCCCAATTACAAACTAATTACTGAGTGGAAGATGCTAAAATTTAGTGTTTCCTTGAAAGCAACGAAATATAATAATAACTTGATGAGTTGTAAACACAAAATACCCTTAGCCTGTTGAGATCAACGCAGTTTTCAACTCGTTGGATAAATATACTCTGGTGGGTGTATTCTGAGTTTTCGAATGTGTTGCTAAACGGCGGCTGAAAGGGCAAATAAACCAATGGGCCGCCCATCGCCCGAATCGGCGGCTAACCTCAACTTGGTGTAAACCGCAAAATTACGGCGTTATAACGCTCTATTTACGGCGTTATAACGCCATAATATTACGGCGTTATAACGCCGTAATAGAGCGTTATAACGCCCTAATAATAGGGCGTTATAACGCCGTAATTTTACAGCGTTATAACGCCATAAATAGAGCATTATAACGCCCTATTAGGGCGTTATAACGCTGTAATATTACGGCGTTATAACGCCGTAATAGAGCGTTATAACGCCCTAATAATAGGGCGTTATAACGCCGTAATTTTACAGCGTTATAACGCCATAAATAGAGCATTATAACGCCCTATTAGGGCGTTATAACGCTGTAATATTACGGCGTTATAACGCCGTATTAGCGCGCGATTATAACGCCGTATTAGAGCGTTATAACGCCGTAATAGGACGTTATAACGCCATAATAGGGCGTTATAACGCCGTATTAGGGCGTTATAACGCCGTAAAGTTATGGCGTTATAATAGGGCGTTATAACGCCGTAATAAAAACAAGTAGTTTTGTTGGCGGAAATCAGCCACCGTAGAAATCAGCCACCGTAGTATACAGTACACCTGCATGCGTGGCTATATAGCCACGCATGCAGTACTAGGTGTATACTGTATGTTGTATAGTTGGAAAGAGTTGAGAAGTTGATCAGATTTTGTCTTCAAAATTACTCATCAAGCATATCTGTATGTGCAGATTTGATGAAAAAAAATATATATAGGAGTGAGAAAAAAAAGATTTTGTGCGGAAACACTTCTTCATCCTGCCGTGCTCAAATTTTCTCACTTATAATTTCAGGTTTTTCCCATGAAATCAGTGCACTTCATTTGAAAGAAACAAATCTTATCTACTAAATTCTGACCTCTTGACCTTAAAAATAGCTATTTTTAAGGTCAAGAGGTCAGAATTTAGTAAAATAAAGACAAGTACGTGTGCTTTGTGTATTTTATTGCATGGTATTTAAGAAAAATTTACATGGTAAAATAAAGCCAGTTATTATAGTTCCAACAAAAGCAGGTGTACTAAATTTGTTGACTAATATATGGCCACTTTAGTACAAAATCCACTGGCATGTGGGCCAGGAAATTTAGGCTCTATACACAATAGGCAAAAAAAGGCCCATATATACTGCAGTTTCTATTGCAGTTACCCATAAGAAAAACCCGACTAAAAGTGTAGATAACAATAACAAACTTTTAAACATCACATAATTTTTCCCGTGTAATTGTACATTTGTGGAAAAAATTGCCAACTAAAGTATTTCAACACAAGTATTCAACACAAAAACCATACATTTTGTATTTTTTTAGGTTTTCTGAAGTATTACTGCCTGCATGCATCATTTGCTGAAATTTCTACCAGGCATTTTATCAACATTATTCTTTTAAAGCTTGACAGGGTGCTCCACATTACCACCTTAGCAACATGTAAAACAAACTCAAATGATGCAGCCATGCATGGGTTACAAAAGTTTCATCAAAGTTGGAGAAAATGGTGCAATATTTTGTGCAGAGTTTAGAGTGATCCTGTGTTTGCCTGATATGTGATGTCATAACTTTGCTCATGAACATACAAATTCAAAAGCTTGATTTTTTTATACCATTTCAAGGGCCCCTCAAATATTTGTTTCCACTGTTCCAATATTATGGATCAAGAGGCAGATGGGGGTGGGGGGGGGGGGGGGGCGTTCAGCTCTTACACCATTGCAACAATAGAAAATGTACATGTATTGCATATGTGTCTTCCTTTCTGAGCATTCTGACATACATGAAATTATAGGATGAATGATCACTGCCCTGATTTTAAAAATCACTGACTAGTATATGGGTCTGTCCACAGTAATGGGGTACATTTGAAAAATAAGTCAATAATTCCTTTCAGATGTCTTTAGTTTATCTCAGAATTAAAGAAATGTCCTTGTTTTGTTCTCAGGAGATAACTTTTGCCCAAAAAAGTAACAAATTGCTGCCACAACATACATTTTTAAAAAGCAAGTGCACAAATTTTCCTATTACGCATGTAACATGGACAGACAATTTTGTGACATCTTTTTCCGTCTTTGTTACATGCGTAATAGGAAAATTTGTGCACGAGGTTTTCACAAATGTATGTTGTAGGACTATTTTTCTTACTCCTTGGTGAAAAAGTTATTTCCTCAGTTTAGCTTGATAATTTAAAGATAAAATTAAGACATTTGAAGTGAACTGGGACCTAAGATCTTGAATGTTACAGAATTGTACCCCATTACCGTGGACAGACCCATATATAGTGTTATGTTTTTGAAGATGGTTCATGTCTGTGCACTTTATCTCACCCTGAAAATATGTTACATTTGAACAGAAAATGCGGCATACCTTTCTGATTTGCTCTGCAGCTTTTTGGAGAAATTCCTGTGCAAAAAAGGGGCAATTTTTACAACTTCCTGATCTGTGCAAAGCTGCATTAATTCTACACTGATATATTTTGTTGTCTACAAAGTAATTTTGCTCCAAATTTAATTACGGCAGATGCAGAAATTGTTCATATTTCATTCACAGACAGTAATCCTCTGCAGCAGCACGTATATGAACATTCTGTGCATGGCTGCAGGTTACATTGAAAAATGAGTTTGAAAGGCAAATTGAACACTGTATAGTAATAAACTCATGTGTGTAGCTCATTATTGCAGTTGTGTAGCTCAGAATGCATGTTTTTGAATCTTGATGTACTCCTACTGAATTCAGGAATTCAGTTTTGTTAAAAATTGCAACTGAAAGATTAATAATTTATTGTTTTGCAGATTAACATTCCATTCTTTTGAAAGTACACTGTGAATGAAAACCCTCATTGCAATTCAAGAATACTCATAATTGATTAGTTTTGTGTTTCACATGTTGATCGAGACACTGAAAAATATGAGACTTCTAAATTTGAAGGAATGGAGTGCTCACTTGCAGTTTTGCTTCACACCCCATGCCATTTTTAAATGAATGTTCAGGTCATATAGGCCTACCTAGGCAATTATACTGGCTGAGGATTGTTGTATCAACTATATTAGGCCTAATTTGAAATGTTTGAACTTGAATAAATGTCTGGGAACTTATTTTGTTGAGTTTGTATTGAGGTGGCATAGTCATGAAGTCCCCCGGCCTGGCATTTTTTTCTACAGGAGGGAAACATTTCCTGTAAATTGTGTGCCTGCTTATTTGCACATTGCAAAAAAATGTATGTTATCTGAAAGGTCCCTTCAAAAATACTGGATCATGCAAATGGAATTGAAGGATTTAACACTGACAAATAAACTCAAGTGTGTAACTCAGTCTTAATTCAGAATGCATTTTTAAAATCTTGATGTACTGTCATACTGAATTCAGTTTTATTAATGTAAGGGGTGTTTGGTTGTTAACCTTTTTCCTGCTTCCCTTTCCCTTTTAATAACAATTTCTGATTGTTTGTTCGCTGGTTTTCCTTTGTGTGACTGGAGAGGAGACTAGTCACGTACTAGGCAGAGACTTGAGAGGAGACTATTTGCTGTAGCTGTTGCAATTTGGCACTCGTAGTTGATTAATACTTCAGTCTAGGAAAACGAACATTTTGCTTATGTTTTAATATACAAATTTGTCTATAATCATTATGTATGTGTTTTACAAAATGCTCGCTGTCATAGGTTTGTTTTTAAATCATTTAAAGTAAATTATTTAGTTAACACGAACTACACGTTGAAATTCAAAACTGGTAAAACCATGCGGTCTGGACAGAGCGCGGCAGTGCCTGTCCCATCCTTACAGGTAACAGTATTGTATTTTTAAAGGTCAATTTTAATGCTCTAATTTCACATAATATCCAGATGAACATTAACTTATGTGTCTTTTTTTATGTCAGCACACTACTATAGATTATTTAGGGAGTAGTTTTGTGAAGTGTTAGGAAGTTTTTGCAGTGATTTTTAACGTGAGATTTAGACAGTGCTGTGAGAAATGCACGGGGCTTGAGCCCGTCTTTGCACCGATAACACACAGTGTGCGGTGCGCGTGCGTGAACTCTTGCGATGCGCTGCGGTGTGAATGAACTTTTCAGTGCTGCTTGTGACTAATCAGTTGCAGTGATTTTTTAGGCACGTAAATCGGACTACGTGTACATGCACATAGAACTGGATATCTGGATATTATGCCTTCATGTTAAACATAGTTTAGGCTCACGCCTACGTGGCGATGGTGTTGTGCATTTCAGGGATGGATAGAGTTAGATCCATCGGATTTCAGACCTCCGTGTACCACCCGGAGGGCTAAACAAAACTTATATGGAAAGATTCGTAATTTATTGCTTAATAATAATATTCATGTTAAACAGAAAAAAAATGGAACACAAGGAAGTTATAAATAATTGTTTGCCGAACTAATTTATTTTCGTCGGACGTAAAGCCGCGCGTCGTCCAGTGAAAACAAACAGACGTAATTATTCCGCGGAAGAACCAACCATTATCTGGAGGTACGGTACATACGCCGTTCTTTTTTCTTTTTTGGTCTTTAACCTGTAAAATCACATTTTATTCATTAAAATGCTATTTTACTATTATTGTAATTGAAGTGACATATAGTTTATTCAGTCATTATACATGTACGATTTTATTCCGATGAAAATTTGTTTTATAATGCTACCACCCAACACCCCCTCCCCGCCCCCAACCCCCCCGGAAAATGGTGTAGTCCTTGTTGATATGCAGGATTGTACAGTGCATGTAACTTTGACATCTGATCGGAGTGAAGAGAAGATAAAATACATATTTTATGTGACCACAAACACGTTGGATTATTCATATACAGTTCTGTTATGAACGTGCGTAAACCTTAATATATATTTAGACCCTTTTTGGTCGTTAAATTGATCATTATGCTCGTAAATTAAGATCGTTGACTCGTCATCAGTGCAGTGGTTTTATTTTTTTAACGTTAACGTAGTGACTAGTAGGCTAGTACTAGGCCTAGTTCCGTGTATTTACGACACCTCGATTTTCTTTTTACAAGGTCTGTCCAAAACTTGTGTTTGCATTTGACACCAATCCGAAAGTGACTATTGCACTGTAGTGGTCTTAGTTCTTGAGATTAGCTATTTTTTTATCAGTTCTTTGAAAAAAACCTGACATTTCTTACCGTTTTTTTTTTCACTGGCAAACAGGCCCACTGTCATGACTGTGTGTCATGTGTGTGTGTTGACATCTTGCTTTTTCGTTTCAACTGCAGCCTCAGTAGACGGTTGTCGATTTGCCATATATGAACTGTTGAGGCTCGACAACAACAAAACACACACTCGTGCAAAAAGGTGGCTGCCTAGGACGGAGTGTAAGACCATTATTCTTTTTTTGGTCACAATATTGGTGGTTTTAATTTAATAAGCCAGTTCGGAGTTTCGACTGCGCATGCCTCGTGACCGATAGTTTGAGATAAACAAGCTATGCCGACCGCTGTTGTTATCTCAAATAACCTTTGAAACAATCCCATAGTTCCTTGCGCGCGTGAGATTCCAAACTGGCTTATTCAGCAGCATATTCAATTGTATTTTTTTTTTTCACCACCCAATTAAGACCTACCTGTAGTGCTACTACATGTACATGCAACTTTAAGTACTAACTACTCTGTTGCTTCAGCCCACTTGGTGAAGAAAAATCAAACCTACATTGCAATTTGTTTCATAGGCCTACATGCATAAAACCAACTACAGATAGCTAGTCTGGGATTACTGATTATGTATTAAACTAAACTAAACTGATTTGATTGCGTTTCAGTAAAAATGCAGGACGACGAAGCTGAACAGCGAGTTTGCATTATTCACCATGAAGGGTCGACTGATCTACAGTTTTATGTTATTAATCAGACGAGGCTGGATAAGATCCGATCAGTAAAGGAGCAGAGACTCAAGATGCCAATTGGTTCACCATATCGAATGGACAGAATCTGTTGTCAAATACCTGATGAAATACCGCTCCAAAGTTTTGATGGCTTTGGCTACCACAGACGCTGCTACCAGCGGTTTACTGCAAACTTGCATCATCTTGACCAACATAAGCCAGAAAATCCACCAGGGAAACGCCTAAAGCGAGATCCAGACGAAGGGAAACAGGTATTGAAAGTCATTGCATCAATCATAATTGATTCCCCGCACCATGTTTGCTTTGATCTGTTTACTTGAATCAATTGTAATAAAGTCTTTCAGAGCATGTATGTTTTAATCCACATGTTCACATGTGCACCACACAAAAACAATGAATGTAAAAAGTCCATTGCTTTATTGTCTATCGTAGGGAAAGTACATGCTTGAAAGTTTAAGTGCACCATTGAAAATGTACGCAATCAGTGTTTGTAAACAAAATCAAGAAACAACCATCTATAGTCATACCGACTTAGTCATACATGTGTGTTTGTGTTGGTAACAAAAAGACATGTAAAACAACAAGTTTCTTACTTAATACATTTATGACCCTGTTCCTTTATTAATGGTGATTGTTTTACATTTCCTCTAGTGCAGATAATTAGCTTGAAGACAGTGTGAAATACAATTACTCATAACATCACTGTTGCTTGTACATTTCAGGTTATTTTCCCAAAGCAGTGTATCTTTCAATGGAGTGTTCAACAGAGATGCAAGAGTACAGTCAGGAAAAAGGTCAAAGTAAAAGGTGCAGTTACAAGTGAAGGATTGTGTGTTTTCGATAGAGGTGGAGGACAACGACTACAAGAGGTAGCAAACGAAAGGAAGGACGAGGAGCTTTTGTTGAAAATAAGACATGCTGATTTGTTTGCTTGTGAAGCTATGTACCACAGGTAATTACATTTACGGTTACAATGAAAATTGGCCAAGGGCCAATGAACAAGGTTGTGCTTGTTTTCCATTATGTCAAAGAAGACAGTTTCTATGTACACGAGCAGGAAAATTCACATCCGTGATACCAAGGTATGCCACACGAATCTGTCACTTGTAAAAGGAATAGATGACACAGAAACCTTGTGGATATTTTCAAAATATATGTCACCCTAAAACATGCCATCCTATTGAAATCTACCAATGGTCTACAATAGATCCTAAATTTTTCATTTAAATTTTACATGGCAGGTCATGCATCCGAGCGTACACTGGTAAATATCCAAGAGCGTCCACCTCAAGAGAGACGGAGGACAAGTCAGAATCTTCTAGAGAGTATCACCAAATGGTTGAAGCACACAGTTCCGCTTTTAAAGAAGTTTGTAAACTTATCGACAAAGAGGTATTTTATTCTGCCCTTTATCGTGACAAATTAATATAGACCATAGACATGGTCAATAACACTGTTCAATGCAACACTAAGAAACAAACTTCTACTAATGTGTTTTATACTGTTTTCTACTAACGTTCATCTAGTTTATTATGGTTACCTAATTAATTTAATTGTTATTCAGAATTCATTAGTTTTCAAATTCTAAGTGCTTCTTCTTCAAGCAAAAATGCATGGTTAGCGTTTTGTAATTTAAGAACCATTGTTAAGAGTTGTTTGTGATTAAATGAAATTTTATTTGTTCAGTTTCGTTGTATTTGGCATAATAATTCATTTCATAGTTATCTTCAATTTATTAGTTTATGTATGGATAAAATTAATTATTTTTTTAGCGATAACCTGTTGACGAACCAGAAATCATTATGCATGATACAAGTGCTGCTTCCATCAACCATGTAAGGTAAGGTTTTTAATAACCATTGTCAGAGTTGTGTTCAATTAATGCCATTTTAGAGTTTGTTTTGTGCATGGATAACAAATGAAAAACTTCCCGCAATGTTTATATTCTTTGGTAGGACCTTTGCAATTCTACATATTTTAAATTCTTTGTTTTCTTGAGGCAATAAGATTCCTTCAATTCTAACTTTTCCACAGACAACAATTTTAAATTAAACTAGCCGTGTTTATTTTACTATGTTTATTATTCAGGTCATTGGCAAACAAGGTGTGTTGAAGTTGAAAAAGGTGGTAGACATTTATTATGGCCATCTCCAAAGTACTCGATTCCACGTTGAAAATCCTCATGGGAAAACTGTCAAAAATAAGATTGGTAAGGCCTACGGTGAAACCATCAGCTTCGTTGATATTGGCAAGGTAAAAGGGAAGTATGATGGCCTTATTATGTACAGTAGTAGCAACGATCTTGGAAATGCAGTTCGAGAATCTTACAGACTGGCTTCCGAGAACCATCTTTTGTCCTCTGCAATGTTCTTACGAAACCTGGTGAAAGAGAACTTCCAAGAGTCAGAGCCTCTTCGGTGGCCTGTGACAGCCAATGATCTTGAGAAACTTCCTGATGAGATACCAGCTGAGTTGACCAAATTTCTTCGGGTGTTATTTACTGGATCTGATTCGCCATACTGTTCACAGAGGGCGACTAGAGTGGTGGAGTCCTTAAGTCAAGATATTTGCCGGGCAGTTACTTGCAACCGATGGAAGCTACCCAAACACATCATAATGTCGATGGCGCTTCATCATATGTTTCGAAGTCGCCAACTCAATGACATGGTGTATCGTCTGGGGCACGCTGAATCATATGATTTTGCGCTGGAGCTTGAGACGGCGATTGCAGATGCAACTGATGCTTCATCTGACTTACTGTCAACTAAAATTATGAGAAATCCAAAGGAACCAAGTGTGTTTCATAGTGACTTTGACAATTTTGACAAGTTTGTTAACAGGATGGAAGGTGCAGGTTCGGTCCACACAGCTCATGGTATAATGTTGCAGGACCACAATGAAGAAGAAGTTGCAGCAACAAGACCATTTGAACTCCCTGAAGTTCCCAAGACAAGAAAGCGGAGCTATGTAGCCCGGGAAGAAGAAATGCCTCCATGTTATATGACCAAGCGAAAGGGGCCTGATATCAAGATCAAGACACAGACAGTTGCAGGTAGTCACATTGCTAGAGAACGTGCTAACAAAATCAACAGTCTGTGGATTTTGTCAAGGAACATTTCTTCAGGGAGTAGCCAAGAAGTACCTGGATGGAATGGTTTCATTTCAGAAACTGGAGAGCCACCTTCAACTTTGACATCCCTTGACTATTATCCTGTTATCAATCATCCAATAACAGAGTACTGCACGATTCAAGAATGCCTGCGTGTGTCTGCTGAAGCCACTAAAGAAGTAGGACAGGAATGGGTGATTACAACGTTTGACTTGGGAGTGTGTATGAAAGCATTTCCATTGGTGTGGACCAAACCTGGGTATGAAAAGCACATTATAATCATTGGTTCCTTCCACCTAATCTGTGCTTACCTGAAGATGGTGGGGAAAAAGATGGCTGATACTGGTTTTCAGGAGGTGCTGTTGGAAGCAGAGCTGACAACATCTGGCTCAATGAAAGGGATCATCGGAGGCACAAATTATGCTAGGGCAATGTTTTGTCATAAAGCTATTGTTGAGGCGCTTGAAAGGCTACTCCTTCAGAGATTCACATCCGAGAACCATGCCAACAACAAGATAGAGGGTGTCAGCTTAGCCAAGCTGAGGCAATTGGTGGAATCACGATGCAATGAGCACCTTGACCTTGTCATAGATGACCCAGGCTTGATGGGCTTCCTTGAAGCTTATGAATCATTCAAAGACAACATTCGGGAAGGAAAACTTGGAAAGACGCCCCAGCTGTGGATGTCATACATGGACCATGTTTGGCTGGTACTTAGGTTCATCTTCAGCGTCAAAACAAATGATTTTGAGCTCTATCATGCTTGTACGTTTGAGATGCGTGGCTTATTTTTTGCATTTAATGGTCATAATTATGCACGCTACCTCACATACTTCAGTGCCTTCCTTGCAAACCTAGATGAGAGTCACCCAGGAGCTTCTGACCTCCTTCGTGCAGGTGCACTTAGTGTAGCTCGGTCCTTTGTACCTGGAAATCGATGTGCAGTCGACAAGACTATCGAAGAGACTTTCATGAAGCACTCCAAGACACGTGGTGGTATATCCGGTTTAGAAAAAAACATAGGAACTTATCAACGATGGGTGAGGAGCACGCACGAGAGGACTAGGTTTATGCAGGCAGCACTCACTATGACCGATATGCTGGACTCTGATGCACCCCACCACATTGTCCATAATGATTGTAAGCCATCTAACGTAAGAGTGTCTGAACGTGCAGTAAAAAGAACTACCAGAGCCTTTGGAAGTCTGTTGAATCCATTTGATTGTGATGACCCATTGTTACGTTCCGTTGCATCTGGTGCAGCAATTGCCGACGAAATTGCTGATAGTATGCTGGGGGCTGAGAAGATTGGAAACGCCGCAGCTGATGCACTTGTGGTTTCCCGGTTTGTTGACAAAGATGGTGACATATTTGAACCAATCAAGAGAATCAAGATCATGGGAGTACAGAAGAAGACAGTTGTGCTCAAAACATCAGCAAACAAACTGGTTGAAATGAAGCAACAGGGAAGTGTTGCATTGCAGCTGCTAGCTAAATGTGAAGGAGAGGAGACATTGCGGAGGTTCATGAAATACCCCTTACTGCCTGTACCACCTTCGCTTGGGACTCCAGATGGCTTCTTGGCGAAGACCAATAAGAGCACTGGGATGAACTACATCACAAAAAATATATTCTCTGAAGAAGTGTTGAATGCATCTGATGAAGTGATGTATGTTGAGGATGGAAATGCTCTTTTCTACTGTATTAAAACACAGAAGACATTTGCAGACATCAGTCGAGCATTGTTTTTCATGGCCACATCAGGTAAGCAGGACAATGTTATTTTCAGCACAGATAGCTATGAGCCACAATCAATCAAGTCCCAAGAACGGTTGCGTCGAGGTGAAGGGGAAAGACGTATCATCAAAGGGAGCAGCACCCGCTGTCCTGAAAACTGGTCGTTATTCTTGGAAAACGATAGTAATAAAGTCCAGTTGATCGATCTCCTTCAGAAGTGTTGGACAGAATCAACTACAGCCAAGAATGTAATCCTCGTCAATGCAGGTAAATCATTTCAGATGAAATCGGGTAGTTCGTCGGAGATTATTGAATTGTATTCCACCCAAGAGGAAACGGACACACGGGTTGTCCTCTACTGTTTGCATGCTGCAAGAACTGGGTACAAAACAGTGGTTGTTCATAGTCCAGACAGTGACGTATTTTTTATACTCATGCACTTTGCTGCTACCATTGGGATAACGGTGTTGTTTGACACAGGAAACGGCAACAAGAGGCGCCTCCTTAACATCACTGCCTTAGCTGCTGATCTATCACCAAAAAGGTGCAATGCCCTGCTGGGATTGCATGCTTTCACCAAGTGCGACAGCACAAGCTGCTTCAAAGGCAAAGGTAAACTCAACCCCATTAAGCTCATTGAATCTAACCCCAGATTTGAGGATACCTTTGTCGAGGTTGGTGAACAGTGGGAGGTTTCGGCTGATCTTAAGAAGGGCCTGGAGGAATTCACATGCCGGATGTACTCCAACAAGAAAAAACGAGCCACAGACATTAATCAACTGCGCTGGGATCTGATCCAAAAGAAATCAGAGGGGAAGGTCTCAGTGAAAAAGAACATCGACCTAGCAAAGCTCCCACCATGCAGAGCTAGTTTGGAGCAGCACTGCAGACGGGCCAACTATCAAGTTGGCATCTGGAAGAGGGCTGCAGAGAATTGTCCAGTTGTTCCTCGCCCTTGGTGCAATCACGGATGGGCCCTTGAAGGTGACACAGTTGTGCCAAAGTGGTACGAAGGTGATCCCTTGCCACAGCAGCTGATCGATTCATTGCCAACAGTCATAGATGACGAGTCCGACGACGAAATTGACAAAGAAGACGAGAGTGAGTGTGAAGATGTCGGAGGCAGTGACAGTGATAGCGATAGCGACGACGAACTCTATGATATTATAAACTTGTGAGACAGAGGTGTGTTGAAATTCTTTTCTGATTTGTCACCAGATAAGCCAACAAATTAAATTAAAAAGGTTTAAATTGTTTAATTGCAGCCAGTGCAGTTCTTCCACAGAATAATTACTTGGGTTTTTTCCACTGGACGACGCGCAGCTTTACGTCCGACAAAAATAAATTAGTTCGGCGAACAATGCTTTATCACTTCCTTGCGTTCCATTTTTTTTCTGTTTAACATGAATATTATTATTGAGCAATAAATTACGAATCTTTCCATATAGGTTTTGTTTAGCCCTCCGGGTGTTCCACGGAGCTCAAAAATCCGATGGATCTAAGTGTTTGTGGTGTATGTTAGCGTGTGCACATGCTGGTCGGTCGCTGCGCAGGACCGGCCTTGCTGTTTGTGATTCCATCCTTGGGTGTTCAGCGCAATCGCCATATCTGGGCGGGGCTGATAATTGTGAATTGTTACTTATCGTCATTGCATAGAGCATTTAATTAGAACTCTAAACAAGTCTTATTTGCTATAAAATACATGTATAGTACATGTTATTTTGAACTGTTTTTAAGACAAAATGCACTCACAAAATGTATGTCGTGTCAAGTTCTAGGTTGTAGAGACTCACGCCTATGCTGTGAAATTGTTAAACCCTTTTCTAAATTGAGCACATGTATGTTATTATTTTAGCCTTTTTATGAAACTTATGAGTGCCTGTCCCATCCTTACAGGTGGCCCTCGGGCCCAGACAGTTTGTGGAGCAAATAAATATCAGAGCACAGGAGTTCAGTTTTCTGGTCCACTCCTTGTGTGTGACATTGCTCCACGTCCACGAGGACCTGCGTGCTTTTCCCCTGTCCCCCTCCAGAAGCTGGTTCGTGCTCCGCCCTTGATTGACCCCGGCGCCTGACCTGGCAACTGTCCGCGTGTCGTCCAAGCACCGCCCACACCACGCCCCCCCCCCCCCCTCTCTACAAGCGTAGTCGGCAGGATAGTGGAGTATTGAGCAGACGTACGCATGGATCTGCTTGTGCCGTGAGAGACTGGAACATAGTG
The DNA here is from genome assembly GCA_037783545.1 of Henricia sp. BOLD:AAB3569. Taxonomy (NCBI): domain Eukaryota; kingdom Metazoa; phylum Echinodermata; class Asteroidea; order Spinulosida; family Echinasteridae; genus Henricia; species Henricia sp. BOLD:AAB3569. Next base: position 129,912 of record JBBELK010000306.1, on the reverse strand, counting down.
GAGTTGCGACACAGAGATTGGACTAACTGCATTGTGTTCGGTTTAGCTTTTGTATAAACGTCCATTATCAAAGTTGTTTGGAAGCTATTGCCAATTAATGTATGCACCCATTTTGGAGTGTTCATTTTGGAAGATCATACTGAGTAGTGGGTGCCATCAAAATTAAAGGTTGTTGTGGATTAATAGTTTTTAATTCATAAGAGTGTACAGTACAGTGTAGCTGCTTTCGCACTTGTATATTTCATACATGCCTATATAGCGATCAAATAACAGGTTAATTAGGAAGGTGTTTTGTAGTTGCCCATACTTAAAACCGTTTGAAGCTGTTTGAAGTTTGCAAGTGCTAAGCTGAACAAGCTGGTCAAATCCACATGCGTGTACTTGTATTGGTTTATATGTATTTGTACATAAGATGGTATTGCTGAGATAAGTCCGTGTTGAGATAATTTTAAGGCATCTTGGGCACTTTTTGTTAACTTTGTAACATTTATAAAGTGTCTGTGTTTTCCTATTGTAATTGGAAAATCTTTTTTTTTTTGGTAAAGTGGTTGACTCTATTGTATGCAATTTTGCGTATTATTGTTGTGAGTCTTGTGCTGGAGAAGTAATTAATTGTCAAGTTTGTATTGTCATTCATTGAATTGGTACCCTTGTAGACGATTTTTGTTTTGACTTGAAATAGACTTCTAATGTGAAGGCGTCACCATTTGTGTGTTGCCAGGGTTGTTGGGTCTAAGCTAAGGCCAGTGAACTGTAATTCCCTGCGCTTGCCAAGTAGTCCAGTCAATCTAAGCAATTTTTTGGCTCAACCCACCACTAATTGCAACAGAATTGTTTTAACTGGTATGCATTTTAGTAAAGTCTCCTGAACACCATACTAAAAGTCTACCAAAATATATTTGGTGGAAAGGTGTCAAATTTGCATAATATGCAAATTACCTGCTGCCATTAGGAAAAATTATATGTTTCACTATAACTATATATGTAGGTACCCAATCAAAGCACATGAAATGTCTAAACCTATGTTTGCATGGTCACAGTACACGATAAACATGTTTCTGAATTGATAGTGTAAACACAAATATGCAAATTATGCAAATTACCTGCCGCCATTAGGACAAATTACATTTTTCACTGTAACTTTATATGTAGGTACCCAATCAAAGCACATGAAGTGTCTAAACCTATGTTCGCATGGTCACAGTACACGATAAACATGTTTCTGAATTGATAGTGTGAACACAAATATGCAAATTATGCAAATTAGCGGCCACCATTAGGGAAAACAAATTTACACTGTATTTTCGTACGCAAGTATCTACTCAAAACGATTTACATGTATTTGTGTAATGTACCCATGATTTTATGGCCAGAGAACATAAACACGTTTCTCAATTCATATTGTTAAGATAGATATGCAAATTATGCAAATTAGGTACCGAAATTTTTAAAAAAGTGTTTTTCACCAACAAATCTGTAAACCCCGCTTTTCCTGGTCAGGAAAATTAAGATAAGCACACTTCTACAATAATCAATTTTATGACTGTTTGGTAAAATACATAATTCACAGTCGTACGCTTTGGTAGCGACCTGAACCATTCCCACAGCGCATGAAAAGGTAACTTTCAACCAATGAAAAGCCAAGAGCGGGACAAATGTATCTGTCTGGCGCAACAGTTGTGTCAACCCACCGCCCATCCTCGCCCCTTCTCCGCCTTTGATAATAATTTATGTAAATATTCTCGTGTGGTATTTAATTCAATTTGATTGGTAATGTATGGCAGAAATTTGCATAGAAGAGACGGACAGTGCCTAAATTATAAATAGTCTTTGTAAAACGTTCAAGCAGTGGAAAGGCAGACTGTTGTTGAACGAGAGTTTACTGTAAATGCCTGATTTAAGTAACTGAGACATTACTCAATGTTAAATTGAATGTTTTGCAAACACAATCTGATAAGGGCTAGCATTCCAACCGTATGTGCCAGCGGTGTATAGACCGTATCGAATAGCCGCCATCTCGTAGGGCAGTTTCTTTGTTCATTGAGGACATGCGTGGTTGCACGTATTATGCTTAAATTGTTGAACAGTTTAAATAACAAAAGGTGCCCCACAAGATGGTAGCTATTCGATACGGTCTACACCCAGCACGATATGTGGCAAAGGAACTTCCCCCCAACGCCCCTGTACCTAAACACTCTTCCCTTTTGTTAACGCACCACCCCCAAACCCCCCACCCCCTAAAAGCTGAAAGGAATTATTTTGAAATTCCTTGGATGTTTGAGGCACAATGGGGGAACAATGGAAGAGGGAGTGAGGGGACCCACTGCCACATATCGTGCTGCATATGCAGCGGTGGACCTGGATAGGTGGAAAACATCCCCAGCACTGTAGGCAGGCATGCTGAAAGACAACTTCTGGGGCGTTTTCTTGAGGCCAGCATGTCCTTTTTGTGGAAAATAGTGCCAAGCACTTGAGGCAAGCTGCAGTACGATATGTGACAGAGGACAACTCCCCCTTCCATTTTCCCCATTAAGTCTCAAACATCCAAGGGAGTTTAAATAAATTTCAGGTTTTAAAGGGGGTGGCGGGGGGTGGTGGTGGGTGTTGGTACGCTAACCAAATGGAAGAGTGTGTTGAGGTATAGGGGCGGAAGGGGGAGTGGTCCCTTTGTCACATATCGTGCTGGGTGTAAAGCTATTTTTTCTGTGGCAAGGATGCCAAGGGCTTTGTTTGTGGCAAGCGACAAGTACCTTTTGGGGCAAGCGTGCCCTCTTTTGTGACAAATATGCAAGGACCTTTGTGGCAGGAATACCGAAATATTTTGACAAGATGCTTCTGTGGCAAATAAGCCAACGGCTTTGTTTGTGGAAAGAGTACCATTTACTCTTGGGGCAAGCGTGCCCTCAGTGTGGCAAGCGTGCCAAGTACTTTTGAAGCAAGCATGCATGCCTACTTTTGTGGCAAATATGTCAAGGACTTTGTGGCAAGTGTCCCAATTACTTTGTGCCAAATGTGCAAAGGACTTTGCAGCAAGTCTGCCAGGTACTTTGCGGCAAGTGTGCCAGGTACTTTGCGGCAAGTGTGCCAGGTACTTTGCGGAAAGTGTGCCAGGTACTTTGCGGAAAGTGTGCCAGGTACTTTGCGGCAAGTGTGCCAGGTACTTTGCGGCAAGTGTGCCAGGTACTTTGTGGCAAGTGTGCAGGTACTTTGCGGCAAGTATGATAGGTACTTTGCGGCAAGTGTGCCAGGTACTTTGCGGAAAGTGTGCCAGGTACTTTGCGAAAAGTGTGCCAGGTACTTTGCGGCAAGTGTGCCAGGTACTTTGCGGCAAGTGTGCCATGTACTTTGTGGCAAGTGTGCCAGGTACTTTGTGGCAAGTGTGCCAGGTACTTTGCGGCGTGTGCCAAGTACTTTGTGGCAAGTGTGATGTGCCAAGTACTTTGGCAAGTGCGCCAAGTACTTTGCGGCAAGTGCGCGCCAAGTATTTTGTGGCAATTGTGCCCTCTCCTTCTGTGGCAAGTGTGCCAACGACACTGCAGACATGCGTGCCCGTTTAACACTTTGCGGACATGTTTTCTCTTGCCGAAAATCAGTCCAACAACCAACACATGGTATTTAGGCAAGCTTCAGTGTAAGGCCGAGGCTAGAGCTGTCGGCTGACTTCAAGGGGTTGACTGGAGTAAATTTCTATTTAATAGACTTATAAAATGACCTTGTTTAATGCTTATTTTTCTATTAGCAATTTGTATGTCTTTTATATTCAATCACTCAATTTTTCTTTTCATTTTTACGGCAGCTAATTTTCATAATTTGCATATTTGTCAGCTAATTTGCATAATTGAAAAAGATGTTACACTTAATTGAAAAAGATGTTTATCATGTTCTCTGGCCATGGCCATAAAAACGTAATTTACACATGTACATCGCTTTGAACAGATACCTACGTACAAAGTTGTATTGTAAAACGGTTTTCCTAATGGTGGCTGCTAATTTGCATAATTTGCATATTTGTGTTCACACTATTAATTCAGAAACATGTTTATCGTGTACAGTGACCATGCAAACACAGGTTTAGACACTTTATGTGCTTTGATTGGGCACCTAGATATAAAGTTACATTGAAAAGTATAATTTTCCTAATGGCGGCAGGTAATTTGCATATTATGCAAATTTGACACCTTTCCACCAAATATATTTAGGTAGACTTTTAGTATGATGTTCAGGAGACTTTACTGAAATGCATAGCACTTAAAAAAATTCTGTTGCAATTAGTGGTGGGTGTAACCCTAATTTGACTGGACTAAAGGGAAGTTTTCACTTTACCAGCGAATGTTTGGACCCAATTGCCATGGCGACCGACGTCACACTTTGGTAGTCTAGCGCATTCACGGCGTTCGATTGAAGTTGCGTCGCCTGTTTTAATTCTAGGGCTGAGTGTACTTACCCTGTGAATGTAGTTTTGCCTTGAGATTGTATACTTTCAAAAGTGCCTATTGTAGCTACATTGTGTCAGTCACAAGGCGTATTTAAAGGTACAATCATCCATTTTTTTTCCTTTAAAAATTATTTGCATTGCCACGTAACCTACCGATATTGATGCTCATTCATAGTATTTGTAATTGCCAGTGTTGATTTATACCATTTAATTGTTAGGTTTTGGGATATATTGATAGGTCAAAGTTCAAGGCATCGTCAACATCCTACCCTTTCCTGTAGTTACAGTTTTTTAGATACACTTGGCCTTACTATGGCTTATGTGAGAGTTCAAGGCGCCAAGTCTACACAAAGGTTTCCATTGGAGGAGGAAGGACCGTTACGTCTTACGGTTCTGCGGTCACAACACCCTACTGCTACTGGTCTACTCTACACAGAGGGGGAAGATAAAGTAGTTGTTCCAGCCCAGGGTGACATCATCAAACCACCACCTGATGGATGGGGAGAACGTGTATATTCAGTGCTTCTTCCAGAGCCGGTGGTAAGCACCGCAGAAAGCCAATCACTCCAAGGTCTTCAGGAGCAACTGGCAAAGCTGCTTACGAGACCTCAAGCTCCACTTGTGATGGCACCAGACCGCAAGATCAATGTGTTTGATGGCAAGGCGGGTGAAGTACAAGACTTCCTCACCAACATCAAGAATGCGTTCGAGCGCTATTCAATCCCAGCTGACCAGAGGGGCCATTTTCTACTTGATTATGTCCGTGGAGGACCACGAGCAGAAGTGAAGGCCCTGCTCCAAGAGAAAAAGGGGGTTGCTGAAATTCTGGCCTTCTTACAGGAGTCATACGGCGAAAAGCTTGCAGTTGGGGAGTTACAACGACTTTTCTTAGAGAGGAAGCAACACCCAGGTGAAGGAATCAGGGATTTCGCTGTGGACTTGGAGAAGCGCTTCCTTAGGCTAACTCGGCGTGATGCAAAGCTTTTCTCTTCTCCAAACTCTGCTCTAGCTGAACAGTTCATTGAGGGGTTAGATGATAACTACCTGCGAAACACCTGTAGAGACTTGTATGAACGGGGATCCGTTACCTCTTTCCGAGACCTGCGAGAGTATGCCTTGAAACGAGAAGGGCAGGAACTGGCCCGCAGCAAGGCAACCACTTCTGGAATAGCCTACCAAGCAGCTCTCCAGACCAGCAGTGGGGGAAGTTCCAGGAACATTACCAATGAGGATGTATTGGGAGCTGTACGGGAAATTGGCGACCAAGTAGTTCGAGCAGTAAAAGAAGTGGTGGCTTTTCCACCTCCTCCACAGACCAGTTCTAGGCTTCTACACTCGGCTCCAGGAGCGACGTATCAAGGTGGTAGTTCGTACCAGATGGGCTATCGTGACAGGTGTTATGCATGCGGGCGTCTTGGACATTTCGCCAGAAATTGCCCCTCCCGTGCTGGACCGCCGCAAAGGACATGGCCCAGAGAAAGGGAGTTTACCAAGTGGTCTCCGGAGCCGAACCTACCTCAGCGTCAACCTCAAGGAATGTCAATGCCACCCCAAGCTCCACAAGAATTAAACATCAAGCCTCTGCTGTAGAGAGCCATACAGCAGAGGTTGGTGTGAGAGGCTCACCTACCGAATTTGATTCACACTTCCTCGCAAAGACTGTGGGGGAATGTTTTTCTGTAGTCGCTATGTTTAAGGATGTGGTGGTGAAGTGCCTACTTGACCCGGGTTCACAGGTTACGTCGGTTGGAGAGCAATATTTCAGAACGCACCTTAGTCCGAAAGGTTTTCAGCTTAGAGCGATCCCTGAACTATTTTCTCTTGTGTCCGCCAACGGGGCAGATATCCCCTATGTCGGTTACTTCGAGACGGACGTACAGGTTCTGGGGCACAAGGCCAAGTCTCGTATAGTACTTGTGCTGAGGGAGGAGACATCGCATCTGACGTTAGGGAGAGGTGTGCCCGGTATACTTGGCATGAACGTTTTACAACAGTGTTGGGAGCAGCTTGTGAGTACCACTAGTGCACACCGCCTGACAAAGATTCCCTGGCCACACCAAGATGTGACCTGGCAGAGGGCACTACAGTTGATAGAAAAGACCATGAACTTTGAGTCTAATCGTGGAAGCATCGGACGGGCGTACCTTGGGGGACATGCAGTTGTCGTATCTGCACGGCAGGGAGTTGTCATAGAGGGCACAGGGAGCATCTGTCCTGGGAGGAGTACTTACGAGGCAGTCCTGGAGCCGTCACGAGATGGAGGCCCTCTTTCCGGAATAACAGTTCCACCCTGTCTTGTAAAGGTGGAGCTGGGGCGATTTCACGCTACGCTGTATAATGAGACCAACGAGGACCTTGTTGTGCCAGAGTCTGCAGATCTGGGCACCCTTCACTTGGGGTCAGTGCTTAATGGGCGTGACGAGAGCCAGCCAAACAATAAGGCCAATGTCGTCGTCAATTCTAACAAGGTTGCTGTGGTAGACCAGTCCAATTTGACGCCGGTTCCAGTAGTTGTGGGTACCCAACTGACTGTTGAACAGGAGTTCAAGGTTGCCACGCTACTGCAGAAGCATCGGGGAGCATTCTCATCGGATGAAGCAGACCTCGGGTATACGCAAACAGTTGCTCATTCTATTGATACAGGAATTGCCCACCCAGTACGTCAAAGGCATCGCCCACTACCTCCATCTCAATATCAGCTGGTACGGGAGCATATCAGGGACCTGCTGGAGAGGAAAGTCATTCGGGAAAGCATCAGCCCTTGGGCGTCTCCTGTGGTGGTAGTGCAAAAAAAAGACGGCGGCATCCGATTGTGTGTCGATTATAGACAGCTAAACCAACTCACAAGACGTGACTCGTTTCCCCTCCCACGAATTGAAGAGTCCTTGCAGGCACTAGGTGGGGCGAAATTGTTCACAGTACTTGACCTGACGAGTAGTTATTATCAGGTCGCCATGAATCCGGAAGACATCGACAAAACAGCCTTTGTGGTGCCGTTCGGCCTCTTTGAGTACTTGCGAATGCCGTTTGGCCTTACCAATGCCCCAGCCACATTCCAACGACTGATGCAAAGGTGCCTCGGGGACCAGAACCACGACAATCTTCTAATATATTTAGATGACGTGATTGTCTACTCACAGGACTTTGACTCCCACATGGAACACCTAGACCGAGTATTCACCAGGCTTTCTGGCCATGGGTTAAAATTGAAACCGGCCAAGTGTCATCTGCTACAACCCGAAGTTCGCTACCTTGGGCACCTTGTGTCGGGTAAAGGTGTTGCTGTCGACCCAGAGAAGGTCCGGGTTCTCCAGCAGTGGCCGGAACCTTCCACTGTGAGAGAGGTGCGCGCCTTTCTCGGCTTTACAGGTTACTTCCGTCGTTTTGTGCAAGGCTATGCCTCAATTGCGGGGCCCTTATTCCACCACCTGAAGTCAGACCCAAAGGTTAAAAAACCCCGATCGGCGAAGGAGAAGATCACCCTTGGGGAGACTGGTCGAGCTGCATTCAATGACATAATTGGTCGTCTAACTAAAGCTCCTGTCCTCTCCTATGCAGACTTTTCGAAGCCATTCCGTTTGGAGACTGACGCCAGCCTCACGGGCTTGGGAGCTGTACTTTTTCAGGAAGACGAGGAGGGGAAACATCGAGTGATTGCTTATGCCTCCAGAGTCTTGAAACCTGCAGAACGGAGTGGCCGTTATAGCACGTTCAAGCTCGAACTGCTGGCCATTAAGTGGGCAGTTACGGAAGTGTTTAAAGACTACCTGTTGGGGCACCGCTTCTCCGTCGTGACTGACCATCACCCTCTTCTCTTCATTGACAAGGCTCGTTTGGGTTGCACCGAGATGAGATGGGTTATGCAGATGAGTTCGTTCAACTATGAGCTGGTATACAGGCCAGGGAAGGCCAATCAAGTCCCCGACTTTCTGTCAAGACGGGCCGAGTTTGGGAATCCTGGGGGTAGACCAGCATCCGGGGACCTCACGGACTGTACTGCCCCTGTATCAAGTTCAACTATCAACGCGTCCCTAGACCAGCACCTGTCTCAGACGGCTGTACCAGTCTCTGTCCGCGACCACATAGAAGTTTGCAGGATGGGTGGTGTCTCTTGTCTGCCTGGCCGACCAATTGAGCAGATGGCAGCATTTCAGCAGGGGGATGCTACTCTGAAGGGCGTAATTCCATTTGTTGCGAGAGGGATGCAACCTACGCGTGGTGAACGAGCCACCATTTCCAAGGAGGCATTAGCTCTCCTTCGTGACTGGAAACGGTTGTCCATGCAAGACGGCCTTCTTCGAAGAAGAGTAGTCTCCCCAGCTACTCACCAAGTTTTGTTCCAACTAGTGCTCCCTGATGCTCTCCAAGAAGAGACACTCGTTAAGTTCCATGACGAAGCAGGACACTTCGGACCGAAGCGAACATTCCAACTTCTCTGGGAACGGTTTCACTGGCACCACATGGAGAAGACTGCTAAGGACTGGTGTGTCAAGTGCAAACGCTGTGCAATCAGCAAGGCACCAACTCGACATACTCGGCCACCATTTGGGACATTGTCAGCAAATGCCCCACTGGAAGTCCTCGCAATGGACTATACCGTTTTGGAAGCCTCTACTAGTGGCCACGAGAACGTCTTAGTTATAACGGACGTTTTCACTAAGTATGTGTGGGCCATCCCCACAAAGGACCAGAAAGCTTCAACGGTTGCCAAGGCCCTTGTGTCAAACGTGTTCTTTCCCTTTGGATGCCCTCTTCGTCTACATTCAGACCGTGGACGTAACTTCGAGTCGCATATTGTATCTAACTTGTGCCAGATGTATGGGATACAACAGAGTCACACCACGCCTTACCACCCTGCTGGTAATGGCCAGTGTGAGAGGTACAATCGGACCATGCATAACATGCTTGCAGCACTCCCTGAGCACAAGAAAAAGAGATGGCCCGAGTATCTTCCTGCACTCGTCTTCGCGTATAACAACACCAGGCACTCAACTACAGGCGTGGACCCCTTTTTCTTAATGTTTGGGAGAAATGGACGATTCCCATCGAGTACAGACGTAGGCGGGGAAGCCCAACATGGTAATATCGGGGATTATATGCATCATCACCAGTCCCACTTACGAACAGCAAGGAGGATTGCCAGGGAGAACACAGAAAAAGCTGTCCAGGCGAGAAAGGCCGTAAGAGCTGCCAAGGTTTTCGAGCGTCCGCTTGATGTTGGACAGTATGTCCTGGTACGTTGTAGAAGCCATAAGGGGCGCGCCAAGATCCAGGACTACTGGGAGAAGGACCCTTACTTGGTTGTTCGCCGTCCTTTTCCAGACGGCCCAGTGTATGTTGTTAGGAACCATCTGGGTAAAGAGAAGGTTCTCAACCGCACCGACCTTAAGCATTGCCCTTGGTTATTAGAGGGACCTGAACCTAGGTCCTCCGCCAGTGAAAGTGACGACGAGTTGTCATCAGGGGAGGAATCCCCGTGTAGATCAACTGGCCATGTTCTGTACCCTCCATCCACTGTGCCGGCCCATTGTGACCCTGTAGAGGTCCCACTGTCGCTTGGCAGTACTATCCCCGACATCGCTTCCACCCATCACGAGGTGGCAGATGCGACTTGTGGAGCGACTGTATCGGATGCTGGTACCGGGACGCATGACACAGGTGGCTCTCGCTACCCAATTCGTGCCACTCGGAATAAGCCCCCAGACAGACTTATGTTGTAGGGTACATCCTATAAGGTTTAGAGGAATTGTTAAAGTTGAACCCTGTTACCCAATGGTTAAGCTTATAAGGTTTAGAAGAATTGTTAAAGCTGATCCATGTTACCTTACAATGGTTAAGATTATAAGGTTTAGAGGAATTGTTAAAGTTGACCCATGTTACTTAGTATCATTTATGGCTTGCTGATTTTGCCATTAACTGACTTAGAGTTTCCCCATGTATGCCGATCGAGCGCTTTTCCAGCTAGGTTGTTTCGGTTACCAGGCATCGAGGACGATGCCTCCCTAGGCGGGGAAGAGTTGTAAGGGGTGTTTGGTTGTTAACCTTTTTCCTGCTTCCCTTTCCCTTTTAATAACAATTTCTGATTGTTTGTTCGCTGGTTTTCCTTTGTGTGACTGGAGAGGAGACTAGTCACGTACTAGGCAGAGACTTGAGAGGAGACTATTTGCTGTAGCTGTTGCAATTTGGCACTCGTAGTTGATTAATACTTCAGTCTAGGAAAACGAAAATTTTGCTTATGTTTTAATATACAAATTTGTCTATAATCATTATGTATGTGTTTTACAAAATGCTCGCTGTCATAGGTTTGTTTTTAAATCATTTAAAGTAAATTATTTAGTTAACACGAACTACACGTTGAAATTCAAAACTGGTAAAACCATGCGGTCTGGACAGAGCGCGGCAGTGCCTGTCCCATCCTTACAGGTAACAGTATTGTATTTTTAAAGGTCAATTTTAATGCTCTAATTTCACATAATATCCAGATGAACATTAACTTATGTGTCTTTTTTTATGTCAGCACACTACTATAGATTATTTAGGGAGTAGTTTTGTGAAGTGTTAGGAAGTTTTTGCAGTGATTTTTAACGTGAGATTTAGACAGTGCTGTGAGAAATGCACGGGGCTTGAGCCCGTCTTTGCACCGATAACACACAGTGTGCGGTGCGCGTGCGTGAACTCTTGCGATGCGCTGCGGTGTGAATGAACTTTTCAGTGCTGCTTGTGACTAATCAGTTGCAGTGATTTTTTAGGCACGTAAATCGGACTACGTGTACATGCACATAGAACTGGATATCTGGATATTATGCCTTCATGTTAAACATAGTTTAGGCTCACGCCTACGTGGCGATGGTGTTGTGCATTTCAGGGATGGATAGAGTGTTTGTGGTGTATGTTAGCGTGTGCACATGCTGGTCGGTCGCTGCGCAGGACCGGCCTTGCTGTTTGTGATTCCATCCTTGGGTGTTCAGCGCAATCGCCATATCTGGGCGGGGCTGATAATTGTGAATTGTTACTTATCGTCATTGCATAGAGCATTTAATTAGAACTCTAAACAAGTCTTATTTGCTATAAAATACATGTATAGTACATGTTATTTTGAACTGTTTTTAAGACAAAATGCACTCACAAAATGTATGTCGTGTCAAGTTCTAGGTTGTAGAGACTCACGCCTATGCTGTGAAATTGTTAAACCCTTTTCTAAATTGAGCACATGTATGTTATTATTTTAGCCTTTTTATGAAACTTATGAGTGCCTGTCCCATCCTTACAGGTGGCCCTCGGGCCCAGACAGTTTGTGGAGCAAATAAATATCAGAGCACAGGAGTTCAGTTTTCTGGTCCACTCCTTGTGTGTGACATTGCTCCACGTCCACGAGGACCTGCGTGCTTTTCCCCTGTCCCCCTCCAGAAGCTGGTTCGTGCTCCGCCCTTGATTGACCCCGGCGCCTGACCTGGCAACTGTCCGCGTGTCGTCCAAGCACCGCCCACACCACGCCCCCCCCCCTCTCTACATTAAAAATTGCAACTAAAAGATGAATAATTTCTATTTTTTTGTAGATTAACATTCCCATCTGTTAAAAGTAGGGATGGGCATTTACGGTTAATTCAGAAACCGGTTTGCAATTCTTTCCAGTGTCGGTTAACCGGTTAACCGTTCAGCCGACACCAAAGTTGTTGGTGTTGTTTTACTTTATAGGTGCATTTGCAATGCACACAATACCCCAGGCCCCCAAAATATCATTGAATCTTTATCGGGTGAAAATTTTACTACGACCCCATATACATTTATTTCAATTTCATGAAGTAAATACAAAGAACCTTTGAAAACTATTGTAAATTCTTTAAAATTGGGTTTCGTTTAAACGTTCGGCAAAATGGTTTTTAATTTAATGAAAACCCTCAAATCAAGCATCCTCATGATAATTTGATTAGTTTTGTGCTTCACAAGTTAATCAGACAGATACATGAGACTTCCAAATTTGAAGGAATGGATTCGATGGACTGCTCACTTAATTGCAGTTTTGTTTCACACCCCATGTCCTTGTTAAATGAATGTTCAGGTCATAATCCCATTACTAGGTGACTCTTGTGTCAAATATTAATTTAAATAAGACTACCGAGAACTTATTTTGCTGAGTTGTGTACCTGCTTAATTATTTTGTGCATTGCAAAACATGTCTTATCTGAAGCTCCCACCCGGCGGGCCACAAAAATATTAGATCTGCTACTACATTGTACATGTACATGTTGAACTTCAAGAAAAGGATAAACAAGAACAGTTGGTTTTTATATTATTTTCGTTTTTTTGCACTTTTAGCATGAAACTGAAATAAATGGCACAGCAAGGAATAAGCTATCCAAATGTTGTTTTCCCATGCAGGACCCCACCCAATCACTCGCACCCCCCTCACAGTAAACCTCCCAGGTACACCAGTCCCCCTACGCCCCACCCCCAAAGTGACCTAGCCATTAAAACGTTCGTGCTAGCTATATCTCCATTCTCGCTGCATGAGCTGAGTCACATACACACTGCATGCAATACGCGCTATGTGTATACAGTACAGTACAGTACTCGTATGCAGTTTGCGCACACGTACATGCATGCTGCGCTGCAGATATCGATATCGCGGTATCGAACACCGCGACGTGAATGAATATTTATGAGCTCGATTGACCTTTGACCCCAGCGGGGAATTTGAGGTTAAGTTCTGGACTATATTATGCGCTGTCCAAATAATATCGATATTCCGCCCTCTATAGTCGGCCGCGCTACGATCCAATATCGCAATAATATAGTCCAGAATCTGGACTAGTAGCTGGCCAGCCCTTATTTTGGAATTATAAGCAATAACACATTTTGGAAGGAGAGAGTTACGATGGAGATGCGATGGAGAGCAGACAGTATCAACAGTGTAAACAGTTTGATGGGGAAAGATTGATGCTTCTGTAAACGGAATCCATAGTCTTCAGTGACTTTGTTTAAAAGAGTTTCACTACAAAAATGTCACTACATGCCTTAAATACATTGCTGTTCCATTGGAATTTCTGAATTAAATTTGATGAAACTGATTTCCACTTTTAGGTGTCATTATTGATTTTTGTTTAAGCTTAAATTAAGCAGAATCTGTGGGAGAGGTGTTATAAAACAAATATTGACAGCTTTATCTCGTGGTATAGTAAAGCTATACCACTCGAAGCAGTCAATATTTGTATAATAGCATTGCCATTGCCGTAGCGTTTTATAAGCGGTGTTATATTAGTTTCATTATCTTTTTTATTTTTGCCGACAGTACCATGATTTTGCCGACAAAATATGAACTGCATCATATATTAGAGGCAAAAAAGTGGGGAGTGGGAGCGGAGGCAAATTGACATCTTTGCATGTTATAAAACACATGGACTGGCATAATTCGGTCTCTAGTGCACGTCTATATGTGCCCCTCGTGACTGTGAGTGACCTTCGGCCTCGGGAAATAGGACCCTCTTGTGGTCACTCACAGTCCCTTCGGGGCCCATAGACGTGCACTAGTAACCCCATTGCCAGTCCACTTGTGTATAATTGCATTGCCATTTCCGTGGCGTTTTATAAGCGGTGTTATATTAGTTTCATTATCTTTTTATATTTTTGCCCGACAGTACCATGATTTTGCCGACAAAATGTGAATTACATCATATACGGGAGGCTAAAAGTGGGGGGTTGGGGGAAAATTTACATCTTTGCAGCCCCCATAATTTTCCCCCGTCTCCTACGCCTATGATATGCTACTTTAACTTATAGTACATTATTATGTATAAATAACTAAACAAGTACTCCCTTTCTTTGTCCAACAGACTTAATTTGATTTTCAACCTCCAAATTTGGATCTAAGCAGTACGCCCAGGTAGTACATAATTTTGTACATCTTTTGGAAAATGTTCCTATTATAGGTTTTCTCGGTCAATTTCGGCAAATGAGCAGCCAATTTAACCACTAGTACGCTATTCTATTTCGCGCGAAATCGAATGCTACTGAAAAGGGTCATTTTATTTCGTTTTATGACCAGTCAAATGTACTGTTGCTTCATTCGATTTAACAAAATAATCATTCAATTTAACAATTCAACAAAGCAGCATTCAAATTCGCAGGAGCTTTTTGAGGCGTGTGTTTAGTCATTCAAATTCATTTTAATTTGGGCAGTCATTTCTGGAATTTGTGCAATCTAAACAAACGCTTTGTTAAACGTTTGTTTCCTTAAGAATGTTAAAGGCATACATACGGTTCACTTATTGGCACTTGAGTCACTTTGCCGATGTACTTCGATTTGTCATATAGATTATTGGCAAACTGTGTTATATCCCACACAAAAAAACTGTTTTACTTATTGGAATTTACAACTGACGGTAGTGCTTACTTGTAATACAAAATGGCATTTTTCTTAAAATGCCAAAAATGGATATCGTTTTGCGATGAAATCATTTATTCAAATGTGGCATGAATATCCTGACTCAAACTTGACGAGCCCTAACTGAAACGTTTGTTTATAATATACACGTAATCAAAGCTCCTGCGAATTTGAATGCTGCTTTGTTGAATTGTTAAATTGAATGATTATTTTGAGCGAGACGCCTATATATGTCTGCCAGTGCTTATAGGGGTGCATAAACTGTGCTTGCTGCCGATATGTTGCGCATTAAACTTAAAGGCCCAGGATATCATTAGGATTTGTAACGTTTTGACGAATTCCAGAAACAACAGCATTACATAACTAATGAATCGTGTTGATAAACTGCCTTGGATAAATTTCAGCCACATAGATGCAATAAATACTTTAAAATCCATGCATGGTTTTTGTGTTCGTTTCTTAGCAACCTTAATGGCAATTTGTCCCGCACAAAGGTACACGAAAAACAATCAGGAATTTTGGATAGTCCAAAAAGTATATTGGATAATGTAGCTAATTGTAAAAATGGTCATACACGTACGTGTTTGGCCAGGAGCGTCATGGGATAATTTTAAGCTATCTAATAAAATTTGGCCAGTGCGGACCATATGTACCATTTCCTCGCCTTTCACCTCTAACGTCCGGGTTCGAAACCGGGGCGTGTATGTGGATTGGGTTTGCAGTCCCTATTTCAAGACCGCGTGGGTTTTCCCCTAGGGATTTCTCTGTGGTTTTTCCTCCCACTTCTAAAACTGCAACTCCTTCTTCGTCATCTCTAGTTGATAATAAAGTGGCAGTCTGTGAAAGTCGGACCCTCCGGATCTTCCGGATCTTTGGTAAAAATTGATATTTAACGAACAGAAAGTACCCAGTTTGACTTCTAAATACGCTTACATACCTTTTACCACCATGTATTGCACAAATTTGTAATCATACACCACATCGACTATCCACAAAGTGAAATTTTCGAAGAAAAAGGCGTAAGAAGTGCAGGACACTAAGACTAAGAGTAAGAAAGAAAGGAAATTTGTTTTTTTCCACGCCGGATCTTTAAAAATAAGGCCTGTACATGGCGGTAAAAGGTATGGAAGCGTATTAAGAAGTCAAACTAGGCACTTTCTGTTCATTAAATAGCCATTTTTTAAAAAAGATCCGGAAGATCCGGAAGATCTGGAAGGATCCGGAGGGTCCGTTTTTCACCCACACCCTAATAAAGTATAGTTAAAGCTAAACCCGTATAGTTAATGGCATAAATGACCTTAGTTATGGCGTGTGGAACGTTGCACTATTCGATAATGCACAAATATATGTGCGATGTTTGATATATATGTGCGATGTTTGATATATATGTGCGATGTTAAATATATATGTGCGATGTTATATATATATGTGCGATGTTTTTTTCATATGTATGCGATATTGAAAATATATGTGCAATAATTTGACATATATATGCAATGTTTTTTCATATGTTAAATAACTACTTTTCCCGTATTAGGACGACCGTTTTGGGAAGAGTGCTCTGGGGAACCACTAAAACGGCAAATTTGTCGGCAAGAAACTCTGCCGTTGACACCCATTTTTTCGACTTAAAGTTCTCATAAAAATGTTTTTCAACCTAGACGAAAATGGTTACAAACCTAATAAAAATGGTGAGAAACCTAATAAAAATGGTTTTTGACCTAATAAAGATGGTTTTTGAAGCACTTGGCGTTAGGACGACCGGCTATCGGTCGCCCTAATGCGGTCGGTCGTCCTAATACGCCTTTTTTACCCATAACCGGTCGCCCTAATACGGGAAAGGCAGTTTGTATGCGATGTTAAAAATATATGTGCAATAGTTTGACATATATATGCAATGTTAAAAATATATGTGCGATATTTCGACATATATGTGGGATATTTCAATGTGTGGGGTCGCGGTGTTCGTGATATGTGGGTATGATCTTTCATAGATTGGTTCCCGATCCCTATAGATTGGTTCGCTTATTGCGAAAGTGTGGAATATGTGGACGGGAACCAGTCTATTCTCCTGTGTGGAATATGTGGACGGGAACCATTCTAGATATTTCAATGTACATGCTAGACTGGTTCCCGGTCCACATATTCAACATACAACGACTGAATAATTCAGTCTAGTCAAAACATTTTTGGTCCGAGTACCAGACTAGGTAGCACCCAGCTATTAATCACGTGATGTGTATCACGTGATGAGAAACACGTGAGCTAAAAATGTGATCTGGACACGCTCCTTTAAAGGAGCGCCAGATCACATTCTTGAGCCACCCATTTTTCCCATGGAAATTGAGATTTTGATATCTTATTGTCTGTCAAATTTTTCTCGTTACCATAAAGAAATTTCACGTTCTCATTCTGTATATATTTTAAGGATATCGCCGGAAATAGACCGATGTTTTGTAAAATAATTTATCTGGTTCCATAAAACAGTGCAGTAATTCACCTTTTTGCTTCCGCCACATCCAAACTGCATGGGGATTGCATTA
Source organism: Henricia sp. BOLD:AAB3569 (assembly GCA_037783545.1). Lineage (NCBI taxonomy): Eukaryota > Metazoa > Echinodermata > Asteroidea > Spinulosida > Echinasteridae > Henricia > Henricia sp. BOLD:AAB3569. Next base: position 112,553 of record JBBELK010000306.1, on the reverse strand, counting down.
AAAATAATTCCCCGGTATTGTATGATTGCTAAGTTAAAACAGACAAACAAAACCCATGCATTTGTTACTGAAAACTTCCTTTAACGGCGAGTCACCCTTGCGGACCCCATAATTCCTTTATTTCTGACCTTCATCCGCCGCGTAGCCTATAGTGTGGTATGGTTTATTCAATGATGTCACGCCTAAATAAACAAAGGAGAAACGGTTATCATGGCGCACGTGTTTCTCATCACGTGATACACGTCACGTGATTAATAGCTGGGTGCTACCTAGTCTGGTACTCGGACCAAAAATGTTTTGGGGGCGGTCGAGTTGGCGTACGGGTTCTTTCCTCGCCTTTCACCTCTGGGGTCCCGCGTGGGTTTTCCCCTGGGGCATTTCTCTGGGGGTTTTCCTCCCACTTCTAAAACTGCAACTCGATCCTTCTTCGTCATCTCAAGTTGATAATATAGTATAGTTAAAGCTAAAACCGTATAGTTGATGGCATAAAGGGCCTTAGTTGCCGAAGATGCCATAAAATATACAACAACAACAAAAATGTTTTGACTATAGACTGAATTATTCAGTCGTTGTATGTTGAATATGTGGACCGGGAACCAGTCTAGCATGTACATTGAAATATCTAGACTGGTTCCCGTCCACATATTCCACACAGGAGAATAGACTGGTTCCCGTCCACATATTCCACACTTTCGCAATAAGCGAACCAATCTATAGGGATCGGGAACCAATCTATGAAAGATCATACCCACATATCACGAACACCGCGACCCCACACATTGAAATATCCCACATATATGTCGAAATATCGCACATATATTTTTAACATTGCATATATATGTCAAATTATTGCACATATATTTTCAACATCGCACACATATGAAAAAACATTGCATATATATATGTCAAATTATTGCACATATATATTTAACATCGCATACATATGAAAAAACATTGCATATATATGTCAAATTATTGCACATATATTTTCAACATCGCATATACATATGAAAAAACATCGCACATATATATTTAACATCGCACATATATGTCAAACATCGCACATATATGTCAAACATCGCACATATATGTTCAACATCGCACATATATTTGTGCATTATCGAATATTGCAACGGTTCACACGCCATACTTAGTTGCCGAAGATGCCATAAAATTAACAACAACCATATGTACCACTGACCTCAGTGCATCGGACACGGCCAGAGTTCGACGGCGCAGCGCCACTAAATAATTATTCCCCAACGATTGGTGGCGCTGTAGGTCATTTCCGTTCCGACCAGTGTAGAGCATGGTATGGGTAAGGTTCCGACATCATGTTTGGAAAATAGTTTTTAGTCGCAAGAGGTTTTTAATTCAATATTTCATTGCAGAATACAACATGTACAAAATAGACAGATAGAAGGAAAGGCTGCAGAATCAAGTGTGAGTGATTCTAAGAAGACAAATTCGCATTTCTATTATTTTGAACAAGATACGGTATCAGTCCAGGAAAAGAACGAATTCGACAACGTTGTTGTATTTGACAATCATGGTTGTCGAATACAGCAACGTTGTCGAATTCGTACCTTTCCCGGACTGGTATGACTATGAATTCGGTTTCGAGTCAACTCGGCCCCAAGTCAACTCGGGACGCAACTCGGCCCCAAGTCAACTCGGGACGCAACTCGGCCCCAAGTCAACTCGGTCCCAGCGAACTAAGGCCAAGGACAACTCGACCTCGCTTGGAAAATGTATCTCCAACCAGCGATATTTTCCTATTCATTTGAGTAGTTCTGACGCAACATGCCGATTACTTAATTTTACTGTCTGATAACATGATTGTGAATGGCATATGGCAGTTTCACGTTGCAAAGCGGCTTTCGCCTCACGAAATAACAAATTGTAACTTTACTTTAGAGCTTGTGCGAAAGCTCGCCGTGTGGTACGTCATGCTCATTTTCACTCCAGAGTCGGGCTTGTGCGAAAAGGAACCGATGACCGGCCGCAATACGCTAAATGCGAGGGCTTGCGAAAGCAAACGACGCGAATTTGACAATTTGCGCTACAAGTTCGCTTAAGTTCAACTAATTAGGCGAATTGTTTTACTGTTCACATGATTTAGTGATGTATCATCATTGACAATACTTTTTTGATGGTCGTTGTGAAAAAAAGATCATCAAAATATCCCGTATTTGTCAATGACGGTCGAGTTGTCCTGAGGGTTAGTTCGTTGGGACCGAGTTGACTCGGGACCGAGTTGACCTGCCGTTCACCCACTGCTGGTCGCCACTGAGTAAAAAATAAATAAAAAAATAAAACTTTGTTTTAGTTAAAACCGATTTTACACAACGGACAAGTTGCAACAGATTTCTAAAATACTTTTATCGCGAAAATTCATCAAGCTGTTGCTGTTTTATGCTTGTTAAAATGCGTCCAATTTACTTTCAAATACTGAAAGGCACCCAGGCCTGTTTTTTGCTGATATACCGGTATGCTTCTGCTTGGCCGCCAAGCAGAAGCATATATCGGCAAAAAATAGGCCCGGGTGCCTTTCAGTATTTGAAAGTACGTCCAATTAACGTGTGGAATCGTCAATAAAATTAAAAATGAATAGACGGCAACATCAAAAATTGTGGTGTGTGATGCAAAGTGCCCTGTTTGGCACGAAGCACGTTATTTTTTCTTGGTGAGTCTTAAATTCAAGCGTTAATTATCTTGTCCTTCAAGACAAGAGCAGACTATACAGGTCGCCCTCAACCATGTCAACTGACAATAAACAATGCCAGACAGAGCATGAGGATGCTATAGTCATGGGCTTAATTGTTATCATGGTCATGGCATGTACAAAAATCCTAGTTTTAAGCCGATTATTTTCTACTTTATAACGTAATTTCAGATACCTGTATCATGTACGTCTGACCCTCGGTCTTGCTGGTTACTTCCCGTATGTTATTATTAAGCCGATACTTTCAGTATAACTATTTATTTTTGCTATCAAAAACGTGGCCCCAAACGGAATCTTTAACCAAGTCTTTTTACAGGAAATTGCAATTTTTTGGTAAAATCAAAATCTTTACATGTTCTACATGCCCTGGCCGTAATACTCTCAAAATGTGTAAGTCTTAAAAACCGATTCTTCCAAGAAAAATCGTAGCAGACGTTAGTCAATCGCATACATCGTATCGTTTGAGAGGTTGGGCGAATTGTTGGTTTGTTGCAGCCTACATGTATGGTGACTTGCTGGCAGGGAAGCTGGAGGTGGTATTGGATGACACGAGTCATCCTCTCCATCTCCAGCTGACTGGCCAGATGAACCGGTCTGGGCGAATGAGGTTGCCGTACGCTGCACTACAAATTGACATCCATCCTCTTTTATTCCACGTGCAATCAGATTATTTAACAGCAGTTTTAACAGTAAATTTATTAAAGGGCCCCTGAAATGGGGTTTTTATCAATGAAATCTGTGCTATGGAACTAGTCCATTAATTTACAGACATAAAAACCCTACTTGGAAGTTGTTTGGGGGGTTAAAATCAAGGTTTTTGATTTTTATGCTAATGAAAATTTACATGCATGAGCAAAGTGGTGATGTCACATTAGGAAAACTAAAATCTCATTCAACTGTGCACAAACGTTTCCACAATTTTCTCCAACTTGCTGAAACTTTTGTAACCCATGATTGTTTGGGTTTGTTTTACATGTTGCCTGTTGCAAACCATGAAAAAAAAAATTCCCACAATTCCAGGTTGAAGTCTTATGTTTTTTCTTTACTTTTCTGCTGTGTGTTTCTAAAGTGACATGCCCCAAACAGCGCCCTCTTTCTGTGAAGAAATTTTTTAAGTTGAAAAATGCCACTTTTTATGGGGGCATCAAAATGAACAGATAGTATTGTCTTTATACACAAGTAATCCTTCATATGCAGCAACAACTGTGCATAAAGTTATTGAGCATTTCAGGGGCCCTTTAATGAGTTTAACTATTTATTTTATGTTTTGAAAGTGATTTTGACTGTGCAGTTTTATTTGGTGTTTTAATGTTAAATAGCGAGGAATTTCCCATTTTTGGGATGTAAAGGTTTAAAGGAGCGTGACCAGAGTTTCTGGAAAATAGTTTTTGATGTAACTTACCAATATTATCAAGTAACTCCCGTACACACCTCCCATGTCCCAAAAACCCGAAAACATTCGCAATTTCCAGTAAAAAATTGAACAAAACTATCGAGTCGGCTTTCAGCGTATAAACGTTGATACTGGAAATTTAGTTTACAAATAATCGGTGGATTTTCGACGATATCCTCGGAAATATGCGGCCTAGAAGCGCGGGAGTTTCAGTTTCGTAATCAGAAAAATATAACGGATGTTATGATATAAAAATCTCATGACCCATAAGGTAAGTCCCGGGGAGTTATGGATAAAAAAAAGTGATCTGGTCACACTCCTTTAAAATCAAATCAAATCAATCTAAAAGACTCTTTCAAAATGGAGCTATCTACCACTCTTGCGCGAAAGAGGGCGCTATTCAATCGAGTCGGGCCGTCTGTTCGTGACACATCCAGTGTGTGTGGCCAATGTCACGAACAGACGGCCCGACTCGATTGAATAGCGCCCTCTTTTGATGTTTCAAGCACAGTTAGCGCAAGCACAGATGGACTAACGTCTGCTACGATTTTTCTTGGAAGGACGTGTGTACGCCAGTTTTGAGAGTATTATGGCCAGGGCGGTATGTAGAACGTGTAGAGATTTTGATTTTACCCAAAAATTGCAATTTCCTGTAAAAAGAGTTAAAGATTCCGTTTGGGGCCACGTTTTTTATAGGAAAAAAAAGAGTTGTATTGAGAGTATCAGCTTAATAATAACATAATTAAAAAAAAAACCAAAATAACACAAATTCCAGTTTCTGGAAGTAGGTCTTGGTCTGATTCGGTCCCGGCCCGACTGGGTTCCAGTCCCAGCACGACTTGGTCGGGGTCTCGGTGTGATTGGTCCTGGTCCCGGCCCGACTTGGTACCGGTCCCAGCTTGACTTGGCCCTGGCCCAACCCGGTCCCGGTCCCGGCCCAACCCAGTTACGGCCCGTCCCGTCCCAGCCCAACCCGTCCCAGCCCAACCCGGTCCCGGCCCGACTCAATCCTGGCATTCCTTGGTCAGTTCACTCAAGACCTCTGTAGACATTGTCAAATAATTGCCTACATTTTTACAATAAATTGCCTACATTTTTTTATTTGACTGCAGAGATACCTTGGGAAAGAATTTAAGACACTGGTTCTTCGTGGAGGTCTGAAGTTCAACTACCGGTAAAAGATGGCTGGTAATTTCTGGCAGAGTTCCCATTGGTAAGAAGCTTCAAGTTCTCAAAAATATTCTATGTTAAGACATGTCTGATCTGAAATACATGTATTGGTAAAGCTAAAGCATTTTGCCTGCCATTCTGTGCTCACTTACCGGTATTTATGACAATTTGATTATAGTCATGAGGTTACTGGCCACATCACCTTTCAATTATTTGATTTGTACATCATTCCATAAGCAGAAGGTCCGCGGTTCGAATCCCGGTGGAGCCAAGTTGCTTTTCACTGCATCCAGATTTTCCCAAAACTCATTTGAACATTTGTCTACATTTGTACCAAATTCATTCACCCCGGTGGTCCCTGGGTCATAATCCCTAAAAATAATCACTTATTCATACTAATTGGGGCAAGCCGAGCAGGGGTTTGCATAGTTTGGGGCATATCTTAAGTGATATCTGGGAGGGGTGGTTATTTCTCTGTAGGGCTTGCTAAGCTCACGTGATAGCCAACCCCAATCAGTGATGAACAACTGCACTACCGTGATTCGAGACCACCAGTTGGCTTCATAGATGTAGCTCAATTGGTAGGGCGTCTGCACGCTAAGCATCTGGAGGGTCCACGGTTCGAATCCTAGTGGAGCCAATTGCAAGTTGCTTTCCACTGCATCTAGATTTCCCCAAAACTCATGGACATTTTTCTACATTTGTATTGAAATCATTCCATAAGTTCATGAAGAACCTCAGTGTACTGCATACTCACAATGATAGGAAAATCGGCTGGTTTGCAAGTTTTGAAGGTACGGTACATGTAAATAATTTGCAGTGACCCCAATTTTTTTCTTCACAAGTTGACAAGAAAAACCTTACTAAAAGTTTTACAGTGAAACCTGCTATTAAAGCCACCTTGATAAACAGGCCACCTGCATATAGTGGCCACCCACCTTTGGTCCCAAATGCCATGTGTATAATGCTTAAGAAACCTCTATAAAGAGGCCACCTGTTTATAGTGGCCAATTTGTTTACGGTCCCAAGGGAGGCCACTATAGACAAGTTTCACTGTAATAACAATGGTACCGAACACCACATGATTTTATTTTAGTCCAAATAATATTTTGTATGAGACATTAACAACTGAAGGTGATTTTCTAAAAAGTCTTTTGCCATTCAACTCAACACAAAAATCATGCATGGATTTTTCACGTTTTCAGAATTATTACTGCACATACATGTACACGTACAGTATGTATGTATACATGTATGTTGCTGAAATTTCTACCGGGCAGCTTTATTAACATGAGCTTCCAATCACAAGTGGAAATATAATGCTGTTTACCAATCATGTGTTCTACTTTTAAAGCCTGCAGGCCTGTACTTGATTTGCAGTCAGCGACATAGCTAGAGGGGGGTGTGGTGGGTGTGACACCCCCCCCCCCCCCCCCCTCCCCCAATATTCGGCATAATCATAGTACAGTCGGCAAAACAATTCAAAAATTCTAAAGGCACGGCTATATCGGCAATATCTATATTATGTCCGCACTACTGTAGTTGTCTCGCGAGGGTGCTCATCTGTTCACAGACCTCTAAAATGTACTCATAGTGTTAAACATATGTGGTGTCCATGTTGCGTAGGTAAGACAAATATTTCATATGATCTGTGAGAGATTGGTCAGTGAAAACAACATGATTATATTGGGAAACCTAGCCATATTCAGTACAACAAATATTTCACCAGATAAATAATTATCCAGTCTTTAAATAAAAGAACCAACGCAACATGCACACCGCTTTTTTTTATATACCCAACCTCATGTACATGTAATGACCCATAAAGCATGAACACATAGGTTGTCATTGTTTTCCCGAGATGTACATGTACATGTACTAAGCCGACTTACACATCACACAAGTTGGTTTTTATCATCACAACCATAATCTCATCAAAATTTAAAGGTACACACTGGCCTACTCTTTACGTAATTTAGTGATACGGCATCCTTGACAATAATCGTCAAAAGATCGTCAAAATGTCCCGTAATTAACCACAAAAGCTTAAAATTAATAAAAACGGTCAATAGTCAAGTTATACGCTTTACCAGCCGTTCACTATCGCGCTAGACTTACGACTTTGTCAGAAACGATTTGCTCTTCACTTGGCAGCTTTTTGCTTTAAATATCTCTCGTTTTCTGCTGAAGATTTCACTGGACGACCGAATGGGTTTCTCAGTTTTCCGTAGAGGAGCTGACATTCATGGTTTGTCTTCACGAACGTACAATTGTGGTTCCACGGTTTTGGGCGGGCAATGTGTGTGTGCCCTAGTGGGGCTAAATGTCACATTGTCCGGTAGAGTGTTCACGGTGGAACTCGCTTCGGTTCCTCTGACTTTGTGTCCAAATTTTATGTTCGATTTTTCAGAGTTATGTTTAACTTTGTTTCATAACCTGAATAAATAGTCTCTTTTGTCAAATACTCATGAATATTTTGAAACAAATTAGAGCTGAATTTGATGCAGTACTGCAGTAATGAACTTCAGGAATAAACTGTGTATCACACGGCCATACTGCTGGAAATAAAACTCCAAGGACACGTGATTTATCGGAACCAGAATCTGGTTCCGATAAATCACGTGACCTCAATTTTTTTGAAAAATGCTCAAAAACGGCCAAATTGTGGTTGCTTTTCAGGTTCTGTTCAGTCTATTTCGGAAAGACTTTCAAAATCATGTATGGGTCTATTTCGAGCCCAACAAAGCCGGTTTGTCCCTTTAACAATTTTCCAATCAAGTAATCTATCGCTAAGTGGATTGTATGGTTTTTGTTTGAATTCAGTAACCAGTGGATTCTAGACCCTCAAATCCTGATGAGAGACAGGCAGAAGGATCTGACGAGCATCTCTGAGGAAGAATACCAGAAAGTCATGATCTTTTACTGTAACAGTGAGTAATCATGAATAAATATTTTACTCTGTTGGAAAAGTAAAAACGGCATCTTCCACTCCATGCCTACAATGCAGGTTTGTAATGACTCGGACTCGAGACTCGAATCGACTCGAGTTGACTCGAGTCCTGATTTTCACTGACTTGACTTGACTTTAGTTTGAGACTCAAATGACTTGAGTTTGCCAAAAATAAAATCGATTTTTATGCATTTTTTTTGTCATTTTGGGGACCGAATTGTATTTCAGTACTAAAGAAACCTTGGTCAGAGCAACATGAATGTGAGTTTCTGTGTTTAGACTCATTTTGAAATTAGCTTGAACAAATTTACTGTCGTGACTATTTGACTTGACCCAACTTGACCAGTACGCCTCAGTTGACTTGACTTGACTTGGGACTCGAAGGCAGTTTGACTTGACTTGGGACTCGAAGGCAGCTTGATTTGACTTGACTTGGGACTCGAGAAGGGGGAGACTATCATTACAACCCTGCTACATACAATGTACCAGGAAGCACGACATGTTGCCATTGTTAGTTTGTAAAGTGTCGTTAGTCAAATGCCAAGAAAGAACTGGCTGTTCACCTTTATACATGTAGATACTGATGAAAGTTGGAATGGGGCTTAACAGCTCAAGGTGGATCTATAAAATGTGGGTGCATACACATTTTTCCCATTCAGTTAGCACAAAACCATGCATGCATGCATGAAGGTTTTCCAAAGCATTGATGCTTTTGTGTACCAGTAGCTGACATTTCTGCAGGCTAGTTTTCCAACATTCTTCTGGAGATATTAGACCCTTGTTTCAGGAATTGACACATTGGGCCTATAAATAGCACATCACACATGGCGGTGGTACATGTACGTTTGAACACATAATGTGATGTCACACTTCTACAGCAAACTGAACTCTGCTTTGTGAGTTTGTGCCAATGACAACGTTTACCATTGTGATTTATCGCAAAAATCTATCGCAATATTTGATACTGTTTCCATGATTTCTAACTAAAACATGTGAAATCCCTCTGTTTTCCACTTTTTTTCTAAGCCGGTGTGCTGATGTTTTAAAAAACTGAAAAGAAACCGACAATCAATGTTTTTTCTGAGCGATTTGCAATGTGTGTGGCACAGTGGGAGAAGAAACTCAAAACAGTGCAGCTTTTTTGGCCGAGTACAAGCATGATAAGTGAGGACGAGTAAAATCGCAATCAGTAGAATCGCTTGTCAAAAGATGCATTTTTCAGAAAAGTTTGTTTCCAAAAGCAAAAAAAACAATAGTTTACAGGGGTGAAGAGCTAGTAGTGTTGTTCGATGCTGCATAGACCACTGTCTATGTAAACGGCCTTGAGAAAAAGCCGTCAATTATTTAATTTTGCCATTGCATGTACAAAACCATCGTGGCCACAATAATTATCAACCATCCCAATTATTTACGTGTCATTGTGGTGTGGCGATGGCACGATTATTTCAAATGACCGATTATTTCATAGCGACGAAAAAAATTATGTGATATTGTGGTATCATCTATTCACACAAGCTTACTGCTTTATGGAACTATTGTTTTATTATACATGATGTTCTAATGAGCTTTACATGCAGTTGTTTGTCTGTTTGTTTTTCTTAATGTACAGTTATGCAGGCCATCGGCGAACAGCTCAAAGTTCGCCAGCAAGTAATTGCAACCGGAATGGTCTACTTCAAACGTTTCTATGCAAAGTGAGTATACACATACTTCATGGTAATGTACACGAATGTAATAGTGCACTTGTTACCTTGCTCAGTTGCGCTCCCATGCAACACCGAAAGAAAAACTGTGCCTTATACATGTAGTTGAGCTGGTAGAGCCTCTGCCCGGTGAGTCGGATGTCTCGGGTTCAAATCCTGATAAGGCTCAAGTGATTTTCTTCTCATCCCAGGTTTGGATATTAATGGGCATAAATTATAAAATTGATATGTGAATTCACGCACATCCACTGTCATCTGCCAATTTCAATTTAATTTTGTAAAAGTTACAGAAAACATGTCTAAAAGTCCCAACAAGGTCACAAGCCCAGACAGTGGGCGGTGTTAATTTTGATTATTTTGGAACTTTCGTATTCTCAATAAATTGAGTTTAATTTTTAAACACAACTTATAAATGTGTTGGATCTTGCATTCTACCCCACAATTGAGACTTTTTTGGGCTCCGTGAAGATTTTGAAAATTTCAATCACTTATTTTTTAGTGGTTAAGCTCATGTAACACGGACCGGAGTTCACAATTCTGTGTTAGTGTTAGTGTTGAAAGTCATGCAGAACCCTATACCGACTTGACATTTCCCAAGATGCTGAGTCAACAGATCTGTTAACAGATTTGTTACACTAGCCATGCTAGCACTAACACGGTTTACCGAGATGCCGTGTTAACAGATCTGTTAACAGATCTGTTAACAGATCTGTTACACTAACACTAACACATACATGTAGCACAGAATTGTGCCCTTACATGTATTCACTGCAATTTGCGGTTCTGCACACCACTTTCAACACACACTAACACGTCGTGTTAACATGGCGTTTGTTCTGAAGTCAAAATTCTCAATAAGATAACAGATCTGTTAACAGATCTGTAACACGTAACACACACAGAATTGTGACCTCACCCACTGTTTTCATGGAATAGCCCATTTACCGTAATAACAAGCCTCTTTTTTAATCTCTCTTTTCTTCAAGGCATCCATTGAACAGCATAGACCCGTTGTTAGTTGGCCCAACCAGTATTTTCCTGGCATCCAAAGTAGAGGCAAGTTACAAGTGAAGGTCAAAAAGATCACTGTCAATGTTACAAAATCTGTCATCTTTAAAATGGATTGACGATTGTTAGTGCCATTTTGCTCGTGGCTCATGTGGCATTAAATTGCCAACTAAAGGTGTTTTTTAAAAATAGTCTGCAGACAATGGTTTTACCCAAATCCGATATGCGTGCACACTGGGCGCACCAAAGCACACTCATCATGCATCGAGGAACAGTAACAGTAACAAACAAATATTGTTAGAGCATGCAGATGTAAACGTTGCAAATGAACTGAAGTTTCCAACATCAAACAAACAAAAATCTTGCGGAAATCCTACAAAAAAAAGAATCTATACGATTCATTTTATATAACATGAAAATACAGAACTCGTCTTCGGCTCGTTCCTTATTTTCATAATTCATGCGGTATATTCTCATATCACCCTCAAAGCCATCCAGTAATTATTCCTATATGTAATGTTGTTCCTGTTTTTAAAACTTTCAAATCATGTACTCTTAAAGGCCCATTGTATCATTTGCAATGACCCAATTTTGTTTTCATGAGTTAGACAAGAAAAACCTTACTCAAAGTGTTGATAGCAATAGTAACAAACACCATAAATGATACATAGGGCCTTTAACCCTAACCCCTTGGTCCTATGGACAATTGTGTACAACTTGGAGGATTTGGTACCGTTAGGGTTATGGTTTGGAGATGCTCTCTGGTTATTCTGTGCATGGAGAAAGCACATTTTTGTACACATTTTCAAGATACATGTAGTTTAATGGACATGGATTACTTTCTGGCCATCGTGGGAAAAGATTGCTGGCGACCCCGTAAATCATGTGATGACATTAACCACAGAAACATTCATCATGTTCCAGTAAAATCTGTGAGGAAAGAAAGTATGTAGAAATAAAAAAAATAAAAAAACTGGTTTCTCTTTTTTGTGAAGGAGTTTGGTGTTATAACGAGCAGCCGTCTAATGAACACGTGTCAGTCAGTGGGTAAGTTTCGGCTGTTTTATTTTCAGTCTATTTTACGAGGGACTTTTAGGTGTTACTAGTAACTACCGGTAGGCCATTCCATTATTAGAGTTGAGTCACAAAGTGTGATATTTCTTCATTTTCACAAAATGGAAATGGGTCTGTCCACAGTAATGGGGTACATTTGAAAATTAAGTCAATAATTCCTTTCAGAGGTCTTTAGTTCATCTCAGAATTAAAGAAATGTCCTTGTTTTGTTCTCAGGAGATAACTTTTGCCCAAAAAGGAAAGAAATTGCTGCCACAACATACATTTTTGAAAAGCTTGTGTACAAATTTTCCTATTACGCATGTAACGTGGACAGACACTTTTGTGACAGATTATTACACTGAACTGCTTACCTTGTTCCATAGTTGACTGAACAATTGCATTCCTTTCGCGAGAATGGAATCACCCAAACAAACACAAAAAACACCCCCTCTAGCCCATGTGGTCTAGCCCTATGACCCCAGGTCATGCCATGTGGCCCAACAATCATCCTCACTTTTCGTTTGGCTTCACCCTGGCCAGACGTACTTCTGTAGTGCTCCGGTGTTCAGCCAATTTCGAGATCGGATTTCTGATAGTCTTCCGAAGAGAGTCTCCCCCAGATTCTACCCACGTTCCTTCTCCTACCAGTTCTCCTGGAAAACGAAGCGACTCTGGGACGGATTTCACCTCTATATCCTTTTACTTTTAGTGCTCGTGCGAATTTCAGTTTTAGACTCGCACGTAGTAGCGGCCTGACCCGACGCCATTTTTGTTAAATAGCATTGGGAACCGGCCTCTGTGTACTTGGGTGTAAGAATACAGTAATGTTTTTGTCGATGTGCTTACGCCACTGCATTTCCTTAACCCCTTGCTCTTGTTAGTTCTCGGGAGCGGACAGTATCGAACAGTTCGACACTCGGTTAAGATTTTTATTGCAGCTTCAGCAGCGTGCATATCCACCTGGTACCGCCCCCGCCTCGGCGCGTTTGCAATTCACTACTGCTCGCGCCTTTTTCCCCGGTCCCTTACCCTGTCTTCGCGCTCCCGGGCCGTGTTCCGTTAGCCCAGTGCTCCTGTGCTGCTCTGGGCTTACCGTCGCGCAGTTCAACCATCGAACGTTTTTCTCTGTGGTCTAGCGTAAGCCGCATTTACTATGAGCGACTCACGGTGGAGATGGGGCGCAGACCACCGTTGTTAACGGTGGTGTGTGCCCATTTTCCATTGTTAACTGCTCGTGGTGATAGAGCCTCCGTCGCGAGCGCGCTAGGTGAGGGACAAGGGAAGTTTGGGGGTTTCTGATGGGGACGCTGCCCAAGGGGCTCCAGAACTGTCATTAACCCTAACAGGGCTCCGGTCCTCGTGCCCGCGGTACTTGCTGGTACCGCTACGGGCACGAAAGGCGAGACCCCAGCGGGATCGGTCAGGCCGATTCAAGCAGGGGACTCGCGGTGTACAACCTGCGAGGAGGACGGAGGTGATCTGTCCTCTTCTGCTCACGCTACACCTCCGGCCGTCGACCAGCAAAGCGACCCCCAGGGGGACCGCTGTCGCTGGTCGAGGGAGCTCAGCTCGGTGTTTCCCTAGGGGTTTCACCGACGCAGAGTTTTCTGGGCCGGCAAGACGTGACCGCTCCGGGTTCCGGGCTAGGCTCGGATCCCCTACACGGTTACGCACCCCGTCGTGCGGCCCGCCTTCTAGCTCCATGTTGGAGCTAGCGTGGCGGGCGGGGTCCGTCTTCCGAGACAAACCCCAGGGAAGCTTGCCTTTCCACAGCACGGCGGGCAGCTGGTCGAGAGAGCTCAGCTCGGTGCTTCCCTAGGGGTTTCACCGACGCAGAGTTTTCTGGGCCAGCAAGACGTGACCTCTCCGGGTTCTGGGCTAGGCTCGGATCCTCTACGCGGTTACGCACCCCGGTTTGCGGCCCGCCTTCTAGCTCCATGTTGGAGCTAGCGTGGCGGGCGGGGTCCGTCTTCCGAGACAAACCCCAGGGAAGCTTGCCTTTCCACAGCACGCCGGGCAGCTGGCTCGCGGTGCAGACTTCCTCGTTGGACTCACCGACGATAAAGGTCCCGGTGGTTTTCCTTGGAGCCGAGTACTCGGCTGTGGGACCTCCCACGCACCGCGCAAACGGCTGGCTCGCGGTGCAGACTTCCTCGGTGGTCTCACCGACAGTAAAGTCCCGGTGGTTCCCCTTGCAGCCGAGTATTCGGCTGTGGGACCCCACGCACCGCGCATGGGAGGCGGAGATGCCAATGTATATTGGCCCCTCCACCCCCCAGAGCCGGGCCGGGTGGACCAGGGACGGGGCTCCCTGGTCCACGATGCCAGAGCGTGGCCGCTCGGGTTCCGGGCTAGGCTCGGACCTCCCCTGCGGTTACGCGCCTCCGATGTGCAGCCCGCCTGTCAGCTCCAACGGAACGGAACTGACGTGGCGGGCGGAGTCAGCCCTCACGGGCAATTCCCAGGGAAGCTTGCCTTTCCTCAGCACACCGGGGAAGGAACAGAGCGTGTCCGCTCCGGTCCGACGTGCGGCACGCCTGCTAGCTCCATGGCGGAGCTGGCGTGGCGGGCGGGGCCAGCCCCTCGTGGGCAACCCCCGGGAAAGCTTGCTTTTCCTAAGCACACCCGGAATGTTAACGTGCGGCCCACCTGCTAGCTCCATCAGAGCTGGCATGGCGGGCGGGGCCAGTCCTTCGGGACAACCCCCAAGGAGGTTTACCTTTCTACAGCACGCAGGACAACTCTGAGAGCGTGACCACTCCTCCGACGTGCGGCCGCCTGCTAGCTCCACATCGGAGCTAGCGTGCCAGGCGGGGACAGTCCCTCGTGGGCTATTCCCAGGAAAGCTTGCCTTTTCTCAGCACGCCGGGTAAAGTTGTGTCCCCGGTGCTAGTTGGCGCCTCTATGGACACTGCGGTTACGCGCTGCCGACGTGCGTCCCACCTGCTAGCTCCAACGAAGCTGGCGTGGTGGGCGGGGCCAGTGGCTCAGGCCGTTCCCCTTGGAAGCTTGCCTTCCCACAGCACGCCGGAAAATCCGGCCTCCCTACGCACGACCCGTGCGGGAGCCGGCTGGTTTGTGGTGCAGACTTCCGTGGTGCCCGCACCGACGGTAAAGTTCCTATAGTGGCCCGCCCCCCTTTAGTCGGTGGTACGGCTGTCGGGGGCGCCACCCCACGCACCATTCAGGGTAGGCGGGGATGCCCGGTGCGGCATCCGTTACCACCCATGACCAGACCTGGTGGACCAGGCGGCACTGCCCTGGCGATCGCCGCGGCAGTTGCCGTAACTGCAACACAGCTAACACGTCCGGTGCCTGTGCACTGGGCCTCTGATCTTGTCGTCCAGGAGGAGTCCTGGAGCGCAGGGGGAGGCGGAGGGCTGTCCACTTCAGGGCTTATATCGGTCTGATTGGCCGCACGCAGCCCCTGGACAAACTCTAGTGTGGACCCCGCAGGCGCCTCAGATGGGCATTCCAGCTTGGTCCGCACGCGGGTCTCTCCTCGCGAGCGGATGTCCGCCCGCCGAGACCTCCCCTGCACACTCGATAAGCACTATGCCGTGTTCCCTCGCGAGGTAATGCCCCTTCTATCGGAGGGGCTCGCTCGAACCTCGCCCGGGGTTCCACCACCTCAGGAACCCATGTACCATCCCAGGTTGCTACACGGGTTCAGCCAGGGCGGCGGGTTTTTCAGCCTCCCTTGTTCGCGGCTACGTGGACAGTAGATTCGGACACCCCATCTAGGGAACCTGTTTCCCAGATTTCGGGACCTGTTGTCCCTTAGTCAATCTGGCCCGACCGCCCGTACGGCTGAGGAAATGGAGAGCATTCCAGCCGCCGTGCTAGGCTGTTGTGGGGCATCCCTTATGCCCACGGAATGCTGCCTCCTTTCCTACGAAGACCTCCTCAGGAGGACTTTGTCTCTTTCCTACGGAAGCCTCCCATGGATGTCGATATCGCTAAGCGACCACCAGATGCTGGTCGCCCACGATCACAGACAATCCTTGAGTATCGTGGCCTCGTCAGATGTTCGGACGGGCCCACACTCCTGGCGGCCTCCCCGGGCCTGCCAGTCGGGGGCATTCGATACCTTTCTCAGGCGCATTCCAGGTCAGACGGAATAACGCCGGCGTGCCCCTCCATTCAGTTCCTAGTTCTGACCTCGTAACTGGGGTCAACCCCTGACACGAACCGTTCTCTTCGAGGACTTGTTTGCGTCACGGTTCTTGGACTGGCGGATGAGGCCGAAAGCGAGATTAGGCCAGGATAGTCAGTTGCTTTATTAGCGACCCGCCCAGTGGACTAGGACATTAGAGCGTGCACCACCGTTCGGTGGATGCTTCAAGTCCGTCCAAGCGGCGTAGGTAGAGCGGCTCCCAGACTCCCAATCAGTCCCAACGACGGTCCTGATATAGGGACGAGCTCGCCTCGTGGAACCCCCATCCAACCTGACGCGGGGACTGTCTCCCCCGCACGCATCCATTCGATCGGACGCGTCTGGTCAGGCTGACTGTTAGGCGCACGAGTATCCGGGACCTGCTCCCAGGATTAAGCTTGCTCATACTCCAACCTCCTCGAACTACGGGTGGTCGGGCAGCGGTGGCTGGAGGCAACATCCTTGTTCGATCGGACATTCCCAATGGTGATGTTACAGTTAGCAGGGTGGGATTTACTTCCTCGTCCCTGTGTCTCAACACCTTCCAAGCAGGTGCAGAGACAGGATCACCTCTCTGTCCGCAGTCCATATACCGGGAACGGTTTATCTGCCTGCCGACGGCCTCTCTTGAGGCAGGGCATCTTGCGCAGAATGGACCACGAACCTGGATATAGCCCGGGAGATCTCCACGGACTTCCACACGGGGATCGATCTCCTTGCCTCCGCGATCAGTCGCCAGCCCCCAGGGCATTGCTCCAGGGTCCCCGACCCAGGAGAATATACAGTCAACACTCTCTCGGACCGAAGGACGACTCCCCCTTTTGGGAGTCCCTCCCCCATGGTCCCGATCCGCTCATTTCTCTGAAGCGCTTAGGAGGACTGCTTCCTATCCTGCCTGTAGAGAGTATGATCCTGACTGTACGGCCACTTCCCGGCGACGTTGCCGGGAGAAGGGCCTCCCTGGGGGGCCTTCGTCACCTTCGTCACCGGGTGGAAGTGTCTACCCTCGCCGATTACTCTGACGCCTGGGTCCCTTCTATCGGTGGTGTGACGGAAGAGGTTGCTCCCCCACTAGAACGCTGTAGCTCTAGTTGCGGGATCCCTCTCTGAACACCTTGTCTCGGGCCTTAAGTCATCTACATGGCTCTTTCGGCCCTTTATTCTGGCGGTTCATAGAGGGTTCTGAGGTAGGCTCGAACATCTACGGCGATGTTTCTCGCTTCTGCCTCTTGGAAGGAATGTCTGTTTGAGGCCGCCAAGCCTGTACTCTCGTTCCGGGAAACGTTCTCACGAGGACCACATCCTGTTGGTGTTGCCTAGACTTTCCGAGGGCTAGGCCTCCCTGTTCTCTGTTCAAGACGCTGTTGTCTGGAACAGGTCTGCATCCTTCCCGCACTCGGCTATCCTCCTTGGAATTAACTATTCCTCTGGAACGGGGGATCGCCTTGGTGCCCGGTCAGAGTCCCGGTCAGTCCGCTGCTGTCCGGGACCCGACCAACCTTCTGTTTGGTTCACGCATTCCCCCATCGTCTGGCGCCTAGTGGTTGCCGACCAGATCTATGGATATGCACCGGATTCTCTGGCGGTGCTGTGGAAGGCTCTAACTCCTTCTCTTCGGTTTTCTCGGGCATTATGCCTGCCCGGAAGGAGTTTTCCATTTCCATGCTGCTAAACAGAGTCCAGAATCATAGTAGCCCTAGAGTCCTCCGGGAGGTACTCCTCCTCTGGGCGGAGTCTCCCCTTAGCTCGTACTCTACAAGGGCTTTTGAGTCTGACCTGTCTGCGCATTGCCATGTCCTAGCCCTGACGTGCCCGGAGCCCTTGATTGTTGACATCTTGCTCCGACCTCCAACTAAGTGTGCTAGTCTGGAAGTTGAATGCAATTGTTCAGTCAACTATGGAACAAGGTAAGCAGTTCAGTGTAATAATCTGTTACGAAACATATTCTGTTTCTTAGATTATTTATACTGAAGCCTGCTTACCTGTCCATAGTTGACTCCCACGCCGTACCCGCCCCACAGCAAGATGTGTACGTCTTTGTTGTCGGGCCAAACGTAAGTGAGGATGATTGTTGGGCCACATGGCATGACCTGGGGTCATAGGGCTAGACCACATGGGCTAGAGGGGGTGTTTTTTGTGTTTGTTTGGGTGATTCCATTCTCGCGAAAGGAATGCAATTGTTCAGTCAACTATGGACAGGTAAGCAGGCTTCAGTATAAATAATCTAAGAAACAGAATATGTTTCGTAACATTTTTTTCCGTCTTTGTTACATGCGTAATAGGAAAATTTGTGCACGGGGTTTTCACAAATGTATGTTGTAGGACTATTTTTCTTATTCCTTTTTGAAAAAGTTATTTCCTCAGTTTAGCTTGATAATTTAAAGATAAAATTAAGAAATTTGAAGTGAACTGGGACCTAAGATCTTGAATGTTACAGAAATGTACCCCATTACTGTGGACAGACCCAAATATTCGAGCAACAGATGGTCATCTAATGATGTTGCATGATATGGTTGTTTTGCCCGTTTATTAATAACAGTCTTGATGGAGTTTGGCAATTTTCAATTATTTGAGAAAATGATGATTTCGGAAGTAATTGGAACACCACGCCAGTTCAGCACATTTCACTCTGATCGTGAAAGTGATCTTCTTGAATTTGACATTTAACCCAAACAATGATTTATCTGAATTTGAAAGATTCAAACTTGGAATTTTATGGTTCAATAATTGTTTTTTTTTAAATTAATTTTTTGTACAAATGCTGAAATATTTTAATTGTTATTCAGTCGTTTGTATTTCTACAGTATGTAAGTACTATTGACTCCAAAAACGTCCAATAAAATAGGTTTAAGAAGTCAAAGTCTCTGATGTAACAGGGCACTGTCTTTCAACTTTGAGTTACCAAACAGCCAAGGATCTGGGTTCGAATCCCAGTCGGGGCATTGCAATTTTCTCGTGTTTTTAAATTTATCTCAAACTGTAAAATGGCAACTTTTTAACAAAAGTAATGCTTCTTTTTAACAAAAGAACTGATTTTCTGTTTGCCTTCCAGTGAAGAAATTTGGTTATGCAATTCCCAGCCAAGAGTTTCCCTTCAGAATGGCTCAGGTAAATAAAAGAGAAATTGATATTAAAGGAGTTGTCTAGATTTTCTCAGAAAATGGATTTCGGTCTAACCTGACAATCGCACAAAATACCTTCCCAAATGGGAAGAAAACAGGAAATTTGCAATCTCTAATTTGCATACGGAAGCAAAAAGCTCAAGGTAATCACTGCACTGTTTATGTACATGTAATATCAGATAAATTAGTTTACAAAACATTGGTGGTCTGGGCGATATTCTTGTAAATATATACAGATTGAGTGCATCAAATTTCAGAATGGTAATGAGAAAAAACGACAAATGATATTGTAACAAAATTTCAACACCCATGGGAAAAATGGGGGGCTCAAAAATGTGATCTGGACATCTCAGGGGCGGATCCAGGAATTTTTCCAGGAGGGGGTTTTGCCACCAGGGAGGGGTTTTGCCTATCAGATTTTTATGTCTGCTTGTTTTGGACAGGCGGACAAAAAATGCATTACATTACATTACATTACAGGGGGTGGGGGTTTTGACCCCCAAAACCCCCCCCCAACCCCCCCCCCCTCTGGATCCGCGCCTGCATCTCCTTTTACGTTGGTGTTCCTTAAAGTTCAGTAATGAATATAATGAGAGGTCATTAAAGACGCACAGAAAACAGAGGTACTTTAAGAGAACTTTGTGAATTTTAATTTTTGTTTTCTATGCTGTGCAACAAGCACTGGATTGCTCAGTTCCTGGAGAGTGGGTTTGGGTAAAAAGAGGTCTGGGATGAAATTTTGGTAAAGTTTGCTTCACTAATATCAGAAATGAAATCCTTGCAATCTGTTAACTTCGCAATATGCTAACGGCTGGAGTCACACGGGAAATCTTGTAATTACTCTATCATGATACGATCATGATAGAATGAACGACGAGAGCGATCAAACGCCAATCTATCATGATAGTATCACAATAGAAAACAACTCGATGATGAGAATTCTCGTCGTTCATGATAGTATCATGATAGATTTGGGGTCACACGGACAAAATCTTGTAGTACTACTATAGTAATACTATGGTAGAGTGAAATCTTGTAATTTGTGTGACCCCGTCCCAAGTCATATAATTTTCTACACACAAAACAAATGAAGCTAATGATATTGTATTTGTTATGCTGTGCAGGTTCTTGAGTGTGAATTTTTCCTTCTTGAAATAATGGTAAGTTTGCCTGCCACTTTGCCCCATCCCCACTTTGCCCTATCGCCACAAATATATACATGTATGTGGTTATTAGTGTGCATTGGTGTTGAGAATTCCAAATATATATATAGGGCCATGTGATTCGAAATTGAGCAGCACTGTCCAGTTGCTAATTACATACATGGCAAAACAAGCAAAACCTTTCCAAGCCTTGGATTAGCTCAAAATCATTTGCCCAACATAACCCATTTTCCAAACTTGTCCTCTTAATTATATGTGATTTTCAAATCTGCCTTGAATTCCCGCAGGACTGTTGTCTAATAGTTTATCATCCATATCGGCCGTTGATGCAGTATGTTGCTGATTTAGGCCAGGAGGAGATTCTACTGCCTCTAGCATGGTGAGTGTTGTTTTGCAGGTAAAAATCACGAAATATCACAACACTTTAGGCTCCGTCATTATCACCATGGTTTCTAAACTAAGTGGAATAATTATTATCACCATGGTTTCTAAACTAAGTGGAATAATTATTTAGCGGCCCTTTTTAGGTTTGCCACTCACTGGTCCTAAAATAAGCCTTTTTGTGTGTAACATTTGCATAATGGCTGGGGCCTTAATTCTTCACTTTCAAATGGAGGTGCAGTTTAGAAAGTCACATACTGTGCTGGTGGGCTATTTCACAATAAGTGTACACTTTCAGTCTCACTGGCAAATGGGGGTCAAATTTCAAACTTGTCCAACCTTTAGGATGTATACTAATAATTCCTAAAATATCAGAGCATGGCATTATGATTAACATGTTTATTTTTTCCAATGAAATAATGATTTGTAATTGGTTGTCTGGAGAGGACATTTTGTTTAATAAACACAGAATATCACAATATAATGGCCAGACTAAATGTTGAAATGGTAATGCCATGCAATGTCCTGTTAGAAGGAATGGTACTGTTAATTTTACAAACATAACATAAACTAGAGCTCATGTGCTTCACGAAGCACGAATATCAGCCTGAAATAGCTGTTATGAAAGTTTTTTCTGACCTTTGAACACTGCAGAAGAATAGGGTTGGTTTTTACCGCTGCTGTACAAATTTGCTCGATTCGGCGTGTCCTCGTTACTGTACAGTCAACGGCCCTTACTGCTGCTGTACAAATTTGCTCGATTCGGCGTTTCCTCGTTACTGTACAGTCAACGGCCCTTACCGCTGCTGTACAAATTTGCTCGATTCAGCGTTTCCTCGTTACTATACCATGTATACAGTCAACGGCCCTTACCGCTGCTGTACAAATTTGCTCGATTCGGCGTGTCCTCGTTACTGTACAGTCAACGGCCCTTACTGCTGCTGTACAAATTTGCTCGATTCGGCGTTTCCTCGTTACTATACAGTCACAGCCCTTACTGTTGCTGTACAAATTTGCTCGATTCGGCGTTTCCTCGTTACTGTACAGTCAACGGCCCTTACCGCTGCTGTACAAATTTGCTCGATTCGGCGTGTCCTCGTTACTGTACAGTCAACGGCCCTTACTGCTGCTGTACAAATTTGCTCGATTCGGCGTTTCCTCGTTACTATACAGTCAACGGCCCTTACTGTTGCTGTACAAATTTGCTCGATTCGGCGTTTCCTCGTTACTATACAGTCAACGGCCCTTACCGTTGCTGTACAAATTTGCTCGATTCGGCGTTTCCTCGTTACTATACAGTCTACGGCCCTTACTAAAATGACCCGTACTGACCATTAGGTAGCCGATGGCCAAATTCTGTGAACAACCCATATGTAGCTTGGTCCAAAGATGTTACTGACCACATTTGACATTAATTGGGTCAAAACTGTGAAAGGAGTAGCATTTTACATTTTTAAAGAAAATGACCATTAGTGACCAGTAGGTGACCATTGACCTCACGTGGTGGTCACCCAAGATAGGACTCCGGTCAAGGAAGACTCTGTCCAAATCTGGTTGAAATCGGCCACGGCGTTTGGCAGTTATTAGCAGATATGTGATGTCACGTGACCGTTTGCCCGAAGAAAGAAAGAATTTAGAAAGAAAGAAAGAAAGAATTTAGAAAGAAAGAAATCGGACGATCACAATATACCAGCGTGCTGCGCACGGCTGATATAAATATTTCAATCATGGTTGACATGTTATATTACAATTAACTGCTGTCCTGGAGAGGACAAATTTTTAACGGATTTTCCACAACCCTGAATATGATCTTGTTAATATTTACTCAAATCTCTCCCAAGATCAAATTGTCATATATTTACTCCATCAAATGTGTCCTGTAGATGATACAAACATACTTGTGAGTACATATTTCCAAACTATTCCATTGTCATGAATACCTTGTCCTGGAGAGGACATTACCATATTTTATTTAACGGGAAATCCACTTTATTTTGAAATGTCCATAAAATTAACATTTTTCGACCGAATTACACCAACCCAAGTTTCACAATATTGTTGAACACTATATCACCAAATTCACCACAATAATGCATCATCAACAAATGATTCCACTTAAACTAATGTAAAACTTGAAATGAGACTCCAAAATGGTGTTAAAAGTGCATGTAAATAGAGAAATTCAAAACGAATAACTCGTGGAATTATGTAAAAATAGTTCTGTAGCTTGTCCTTCATATTACCCATCATATAAAATCACTCATAACATGTATTTGCACTGATAAAGTTATCCAGGATGGGTTATACTGTAATTTACTCAAATGACCACTTATTGTGAAATAGCCCTGTTGCTACGTGGTGCCAACATTTTTCTAGGTGCCACACCAAAAACGCATGGAAAAAACATCTTGAAAGAACAAACAAAAATTGAAAAACTTGCCATTCGTGATATCAAATGATTGCTTGTGAATATGAATTTTAATTTCTTTCACAGGCGTATTGTTAACGACAGTCTAAGAACTGATGTATGTCTGTTGTATCCACCCTACCTTATTGCCTTGGGTAAGTCAAGAAACAAAATGTATGCACTATTTTTTTTTAAACGAATGAATACCTATGTGCTAATTATTGCTTGACATTATTTTGATTATAATTATGAAGACGCTATGGGTGATGTCACACAGTACTGGGGTCCTGCTTTGCTCAAAGTTTTTTGCCAAAGCACAATCACAATAATTTTATTTTGTTATAGGAAAGGAAAAACAATGGTATTTTTCACACCATTACTGTCTAATTTGGGGGACCATTTTACACGATAAAAAAATCATGTGGTGTTTGTTACCAGTGCTATCAACACTTTCAGTGAATAGTCGTGTTTCTTTTGTCAACTCGTGAAGTAAAGTTTTGGGTCACTGCAAATGATGTTTTTAAAAATCTTCCATTTGACCGCGAAAACCTTACTCAAATGGAAGATATAGAAGTAGTTCCAACTGCCCAATGCAGCGATTCTCCTCGAGATGATCTCTTTTTATATTAAAAAATAATTCAACTATATTCAATAAAATACCTCTTCACGATAGGCCATCAGTGTAGCGAAATTGGTTGGCATGGATTTGCCCCACTGCATTGTTTGAAAAAGAGTGGCAAGCACGAGATTGTTGTGATTCTCCGGCGGGATGCCCAGATAGCTCATTTGGTAGAGCAGTTGGCCATGTACGGTATGCCAAGGACCTGGGTTCAAACCCCAGTCGGGGCACTGCAATTTTCCTCGTGTTTCTAAATTCATCTCAAAAATAATTGTTTCATTTTTATATTTTTTTGACTGAAGCTTGTCTGCACATGGCCTGTGTGATTTCTCAGAAGGACACTAAGCACTGGTTTGCAGAGCTCAATGTTGACCTTGACAAGGTAAGGATTTCATGAAGAGGTGGACATTTGCACAAAATTACAAAATATATTTGCGTTTAAACTGACTTTAAATGATAGCATATGGGTCATTCCCAAAATTAGGGGTCCAAAAGTGTGACATGCTTTTTAAGATTTCGAAGTGTTTTTAGTGATTGAAAGTGGTTTCCCAGTAGATAATAATTATTTTTATTTCAACAAATGTCACTTAAATTTTATGTTTGTGTGTAGATATGGCACCAAGGTTAATGCAAACTCATTCTACAGCCAATTTTCATTGGCGTAGGTAACCCGGGACACCAAACTCCTATTCAATACCATGGAACAAATTATAAGGTTTTATGGTCTTTTGTTTTAAATATTTTTCAGGAATCAGAGAACAAAATAT
Organism: Henricia sp. BOLD:AAB3569; assembly: GCA_037783545.1. Lineage (NCBI taxonomy): Eukaryota > Metazoa > Echinodermata > Asteroidea > Spinulosida > Echinasteridae > Henricia > Henricia sp. BOLD:AAB3569. The sequence goes on along the minus strand of JBBELK010000306.1, from coordinate 87,933 downwards.
TGAAGAAAATGATGCTGCCCCCTATAATCACAGGCCACAGTCCATTACTGAGAATTTGTGATCAGGAGTGGTGATTTTTGAAGCAGAGAGTGTCGTACGTAACTGGGACACCAACAATTTTGGACCCCTAATTTTGGGAATGACCCATATGAAAAAAAGATTCTGCAAAAACATGTTTGGAGTTCTGTTGCTGTGTAAAATGTACTACAAATTTATTTTCGTGTGGGAAATGTGGGCATTTTGTGGGCATGGGACAGCTGTAACGTGACTAACCATGAATTCTCAATAGTTCTTGAAACTGGTGAAAATAGGTGTGACTTGGCAATTTACAAAAATACACACCAGTAAACAAGCAATGAAAGAAATATGATGGTTTGTTTCAGTGTCCTCTTTTTGTAATGTGACTAACCAAGATCTACATGTAAGTCTTTATTACAATTCACAAAATGGGGCTAAATGATTTTAGTTATTACTGTCCAGTAGATGTTTGTGAGATGCATTGATGGTACCAAAATGGAGAACTGACAGGATTGCGTGTAGATATAACGGAGGATAGAACTCCAGTAAATTGCTAAAGGTGTAACGTTACTATTGGAATTGCCCTCATGGATAGGCCTAAAATGTAACACAATTAAGTGTCCGTCCCGGTTACGAGCGTATATTGGAAATTTGTACACAGGGTTTTTAGAAAGGCATGTTGTCACATTATTTGTAACCCTTTTAAGGCCTGAGTTATCTCTTCAGAACAACTGAAACTTATTTCTTTTATTTTGAGACCAGACAAAGGGATTTCCTCGAAAATATGGTCTGTGTTGCCAAAATGCACCCTTTACTGTGGAAAGACCCTACTACAAATTTGGACAACAGAATTAATTAACAACAAAGACATGCTGAAGCATTTTCAGACTTCCAATTGCTAAAGCGCATGGAAATTGTTCAGTGGTTTTAGTGTAGACCCAGTTGTTTTGGCAACACACAAAGGGTGACGTTTTCATTTTAGTAGTCAATTATGCTAGAATATGCATGGTGAACAATAATGACACCAGCGGCCAGCAAATCTTATTTGGCTACTTTACACCTAATTTTGGAATGACTCGGCCATACATGTAGTTAGGAAGTGTTTTTAGAAGGGAAAATGGGGTTGTTTTGTCCAAGCAAACAGCTACATGTACATGTATTGGAGAACCATGCATTGAATGACCCCTTATGTCATTTTGTTTGTAACCAATTCAAGGTTCTGGAGATTACACAGCAAATCTTGAAGCTGTACGAGTTGTGGAAAAGCTATGATGAAAAGAAAGACATCTCAGCCATACTAGCCAAAGTCCCCAAGCCTCAGTTACAGCCTCCCCCATCACAGAGGTAAGGATATCCCAGCCATGCTGGCAAATAAAAACCCTGAGTCAAACCCCACATTTTTAAAGTTATATTGCCCATGGTTCTCAGCAAATTCAATTTTTAAATTCATAAATACCTTAGACAGTTTACGCATCCTTATTGGCTGAGAACACATCACGTGGCTGGTTTTAAACAAATGATAATAACCAGTGTTTAAAACTAGCTGACTCGCGTTTCTGCCTGCGCCTTAGTAAGCGTATGGAACTCGCACACGTACGCAGCGCAAAAACTGCATGCAACATCTACTGGGTCATCTGCATTATACGCATACCGTGCGCGATTGAACAAACGACTTGATTCACAGCTGGGTCATTCCGTGTGAAATCACCTAGAGGTTGTCAGGGGTCCGACTCGGATTTGGACGAAACTTTTTCTAAAAATACTTCAACCTATGTCATGAACATTTACAAAATTTTAGAGGCCGACTCCAACTCGTTGCTGAGATATGACCTCCAGAAAATGCCTACCCTACCCACATTTTCCCAATCCATTTTCCCAATTTTTTTTACATTTCTGGATGCCTGTAGCTCAAAAATGCTTGGAAATTTTTACCTGAAAATTTATATACACATAGATTGGCATCCAATCTGCATGATTCTGTTATCAAAAGTACGGTACCACGTTTCCTTTTCGAGATGTCGCTCCCCGAAAACTCTGATTTTTGATTATCGTGGTAACTTTTTTGCCTTTTTGGCTCCCCATGGTGCCCACATGGATGGTTGGATTGACTTCATATTTTATATGCACACACACTAGGCACATGGATTTGCTTCATATCAAGGGCAAAGCAATTCCACCCTTTTTGGGGGTGTGGTCAAGGTTTAAAAGTGGGTTTGCAAAGAAAAATGGCAAAATGAGCCTCCTCTTCTGAGGGGTGGCTCCCCCGATAGGTCACTACCCAAGCGATTGAAACTTACATATCTTAAAATACTGCATTCAATCTATCTTTGGTATACAATTTTGTTTGGTATCTTTTTTCCTTCATGGTTTTTTGAATTTTTGTAAAAGGTCAATATATTGCTCAAAAACGCTAGTTTTAATTGCATTGTACCGGTATACAACATGTTACTAAAGGAGAGCAGTCTAATATGTCATATTTAATACCTATAGCTGTTCAATTCTACAGGTTGTCAGTTCAAATCCAGGTGATGGCAATGTGAGTGTGCCCTTGGGCAAGACGCTTTGCTATGGACTACCTGGCTTCACCGGGAGCAAATGGATACATGTACACATGTACATGTATGAGAGTGAAAGTGTTCTGTGTTTGATTGTTGTGCTCTCATCATGAGAGTCCAACAGGCAACTAGGGCTGTATGCTCTCCAGTGAGCCCAGTGACCAGGGGTAATAATGTGGGCACCTTGCTTATACATGTAGTAGATTTGTGTGCATACTATAATATGTTATTGGGGCACGACAACTGAGTGGTGTACTGTAACAGAATGATGAATCCAAGATTTTGGTGAAATCCACAGGTTGGTGGCTAGAATCCCGGTCTCTGTGGTACATGTACCTGGAAGGGTAAATGTAGTGAAAAGTGATGTTTCATTACGGTACCTTAAGTTTTACCTTGGAAAGATGCATTTTTCATAAGGATCATCAAGATCCTAGGAGAGTGTTTTTGATTATGCTTTGATTATGTCATGAGCTTTGTGTGCATATTGTTCATCAGACCGGTCATTAGGGGAAAGGGTGGTCTCTCTGTATGCCATGTGCATTCTAACAAAAAAAAACAAAGAAACTTTTTTTAAAAAGACGACAAAAGATAAGGCCCTCTAGTGCTGACACACATAAAATATCCCACCCCCATAGACTGTGTTGGTCTCGTTTCAGGTCACACTTCCGGCGACCTGTCGGGAATGGCATGATGGGGTTTTAACGTTGTAACGATCTCCTGTGATTTTTCACCTCCTTTGATTTTTCACCGGAAATCGCGAAGACCGTATGAATCCGAATCGAGTACTTTTGAAAACGGCCATAATGCACTGAATTCGCGGCAACTACACTGCGGCAAAATGTTTGCATCAGCTGCAGACTACCAGCTACGTGGTGTCATGGCGGTATGGTTTTTCTATTACGTGTAGGTTTACCAGTTTATGTCAGACACAGAAATATTTAAAATTTTATTAACTTTTTGCTCAATCAACATTTCACACAGGTGATAAATGAGATTTTAAGGATTTTTATAGTGAACCCCGAATCGGTAATTTTGAGGTGGTGTCAGAATGGTAACGAAACTGTCCCCACGCGTGATGTCTAAGGTCTCCGGAAGTCAACGAGTCTCGCTCGTTCTCGAGGTCAACTTACACGGTCTATTGTAGGTGCACGTGCCCACTTTTGAAGGCATACAGAGTTCATCCCGCATACAGAGTGCACCCCACCACTCAGTTGTCGTGTCCCAATAACATATTATAGTATGCACACAAATCTACTATAAGCAAGGTGCCCACATTATTACCCCTGGTCACTAGGCTCACTGGAGAGCATACAGCCCTGTTGGACTTTCATGATGAGAGCTCAACAATCAAACACAGAACAGTCTTTCACTCTCATACATGTACATGTAGGTATCCATTTGCTCCCAGTGAAACCAGATAGTCCATAACAAAGTGTCTTGCCCAAGGGCACACTCACATTGCCATCACCTGGATTTGAACTGACAACCTGTAGAATTGAAGAGGTATTAAATATGACATATTAGACTGCTCTCCTTTAGTAACATGTTGTATACTATGTATAATCCAATTAAAACTAGCGTTATTGAGCAAAATATTAACCTTTTACAAAAATTCAAAAAACCACGAAGGAAAAAAGATACCAAAACAAATTTTATACCAAAGGTACATTGGATACAGTATTTTAAGATATATGTAAGTTTCAATCGCTTAGGTAGTGACCTATCGGGGGAGCCACCCCTCAGAAGAGGAGGCTCATTTTGCCATTTTTCTTTGCGGACCCACTTTTAAACCTTGACCACGCCCCCAAAAAGGGTGGAATTGCTTTGTCCTTGATATGAAGCAAACCCATGTGCCTAGTGTGTGTGCATATAAAATATGAAGTCAATCCAACCATCCATGTGGGCACCATGGGGAGCCAAAAATTAAAACAAGTTACAACGATAATCAAAAATGAGAGTTTTCGGGGAGCGACATCTCGAAAAGGAAACGTGGTACCGTACTTTTGATAACAGAATCATGCAGATTGGATGCCAATCTATGTGTATATAAATTTTCAGGTAAAAATTCCCAAGCATTTTTGAGCTACAGGCCTCCAAAAATGTGAAAAACTTCAATGGCACGGCTACGATTGGGAAAAGTGGGTAGGGTAGGCATTTTCTGGAGGTCATATCTCAGCAACGAGTTGGAGTTTGCCTCTAAAATTTTGTACATGTTCATGACATAGGTTGAGGTATTTTTAGAAAAAGTTTCGTCCAAATCCGAGTCGGACCCTGACAAATTTTCTGAAATTTTAGGTGATTTCACACGGAATGACCCAGCTAGCAGTTTGAACGTATAAACAACAAGATGAAGCGAAAAAGTGATTGCAACGACAAGCTAATTTTGGTGAGTTTTACCGATTTGTAAGGGCAAAAACAAACCCCAATTAACATACATTCTCCCCGACGCAAGCCAAATAAATTACTGTTTACCGATTTACACAAAAAAGGTATTTATGAATGGGATTAAAAGTGGGTTTGGCAGGTCTTAAACAACCCAGTTAAAAGGCCGTGAGCTGAATTATTGGCGGACCGCCAATACTTGACAGCAATCTTGACAGCAATTGTTCGATAATTAAACGTTAGTCGAGATTTATTTTTCCAGAAAAATATCCATTCAACAAAAAATTTATTTAGGTGCCACACCCAAAATGCATGGACAATACATCTTTATAACAGCAAACGGCAAAAGCAAAGTGTCCTGATTGGCTCAGAGCGGTAACAAAATGTCTGTTCCACAACGTATGGAGCGGTTTCACAGCTGTCATTTGTCACTAAACATCTCCTGTGTTTGTCCTCCAGATTGGAAGAGAACAATAAAGCCCATTCTTTTCTGCTGGCAGCCACGTGCATTTCCCCACGTGGCTCTTTTGTTCTCTCTGTGACGTAGAACATCCGGGAATGTTTGGTGGTCAACGGTCACGCGCGTACACGCATAAACACACGTAATAAATACTCACCAGTGTACTTTCATTCGAAGATGCTGCATGCGTGCGTTGCGATATGTTCAAATTATTCAGCATGCACTCGGCTTGTAAAAACAAAATGCTTTTACTTGATCACGATTTTTAGCCTGAAGGAATACATTTTTATCTTTATCGATACAACAACATAAAGCAAGGTTAAGTAACAGAGGTACTGCTCCTTTTGCTGTTATCACTCGGGCCACGTGAGTGATGAAAAATGACAACCAAAATGGTGGATGAAAGGTGTGACGTCACCGGAAAGCAATCAATTAGTGCGATATTCAACAGGGGCTCGGACATGCGAATAGCGGAGAGCATTAAAGAGGCCCTGTTGCATGAGAATGATTCGTGACTACACCACTGCTTTCGGATAAAGTTTTATGCATGCATTTGCATAATGAATGCTGATGATATAATATTTTTCTGCTCTCTGCACAGTGAACCTCAAGGTACATCGGGGGAGTCATGAGGGTTAATGGCCGTGCAACTTGCCCAAATGTCGGCATGGACATCGTAACAGCAGGGTGGTAGATCTGCTTGAGAGTATTGAAGTTTGACGCAACAGAGTGGACTGTGCATGCACTCTGTGGTCATACATGTAGCTGGAAAATGAGCCAATAGTCGGCATACATGTACTTCATAAAGGAATGCTACAAAATTGCATCATTCGTCCCTTCACTTTCCCATAATGCTTCGCACATTGGCAGTTTCTGAGAGGTGCAGGTAATATTTTTCCCTGTGAAATTGGTTTGAACCTGAGACGTATGGCAAACGCTTTACCAACTGAGCCCTGCGGGATATATCCTGAGTAGATCTGGGGTCGATTTCCCGAAGCACTACGATCCACCGTAACATGCTATAAACGAAAACAATCTTATAAAGAAAGCGTATAAAGCTGCGGATACTGTGCAGCACAGAACCCCAATCCGATGTACCTCCACGGTACGCAGGCGTCATAAATCAAGTGAATGGATTGTGCATACCGGTATGTGCAACACGCGCGCGAGTACAGTATTAAAAAATACTGTACAACAGTAACAAAAGTGCATGCAGTTATAAACGTTTTTAACACCAAACAGAAACAAATTCTAAATGTAGAATATTTAAAATAATTTACAAATAGTTAAACATGTCTTGGTACACATGTCATCATAAATTGTTTCACGACGTAAGGGGGGGACTGCAAGGCATTTTTCAACTCTTATGATTAAACTAAGTCATTTTAATTTGACCAGTTCATTTCTGGAAAAGGTAGCTGCTGGCTTTACCCACCCTATAGAACCTGTACTTTATCACTTCAAATTACATTATGAGTACCGGTAAAATTTGTTACATTTTTAGCGAAAGTCTTAAAATGTCACACTTGCACTCAGAAGATTGCACTAGTTTATTGTATCTTTACGAACGGGTAATATCAACAGATAAAGGTGGTGTTCTATTAATGAGGCCATACATGTACACTGTAGGTAATCATTCTCTGCAGCCCGGTATTTATAAAAAATTAACACTAGAAGTGTTACAATGTAAGGGGGACACTGTTTTCATGGAATGACCCACTTATACATGTATAACTCAATTACAAACACATGCACTGTTCGCAAAATCTGGTAAAATTTAGTTCAGGGCAATGTATACCAATTCACCTTTAGTTCTAAATTATTTGATATAAGTAATTTTCCTCATGTAAATGCACTGTTAACTTAATTATTACTCTTGTCTTAGTTTTATATTTAGGATTCATAAATACCTTAGACGGAACACGCACATACGCCTGCATTACGAACGCAGTGTTGACACTTTGGGTGTAGGAAAGTGAACACGAAAAGGTATTTATGAATGGGATTAAAAGTAGGTTTGGCCCGTTTAAAACCAGCTAGGGGTCCTGGGCGCTGATAATGCCCGCCAAACCTACTTTTAATTCCTAAATATTTAATTACATATTTGGTTTATTTCAGTTATTCGAGTGGCGTTTATTAAACAAATCTGGTAAATACAACAAACAAGTAGAGTGAGTAAATTTCACTTAACAATCCAAGTCCAACTCACTTCATATTATTTCAAGTTATTTGAACATACGTAATGCATAGTTCCGAGACTGCCTAATTAACCCCGCCCCCTTGGATATTGTTGCTATGCCTCACACGCTATCATCAAAATGGCGACACACACTGCACAAACCAATGGGACTTTCAACGGAAAGCACAGATTCATTGGAGAAAACTCAAAGGTATTCATGTTTCAGGGTCGACAGTTATCTTATAACACACTTAGTGAAGGAAATAGTAATACAGGGATGTCATATCATCCTGAAATACATGCTTTCTTGCCTTGAAACCAAAAATTCACCAAGGTCACCATGTACAAACTGTATGTTGTTGTGAGGCAATGCACTTTGACCGGGTTCGGCTTGATTGACAGGTCGGAACTATGCATTTAAGTAATATCACCAAATGCATAATTTATGAAAACAAGTGTCTCCTATACATCTGCACTCGTACAAGACCAAGGCTGCTTTCGAGCGCTCGTCCCTGGTGCTCCCAGGTGGTGGAAACGTTACGTCACACACATGCTTACACACGCTTTCGGGCGAGCACCATGGAGCACCTGGTGCCGCGCTCGAAAGCAGCCCATGATGAACCTTGCCTGCATCGTTTACCTTTTACAGTGTAATTGATGCATCGGGGAGAATTAATATTAATTAGGGTCTGTTTTGCCCTTACCCGACGTAATTATTAACACTGTATACTCGGTGCTTTCTCAAGACACTACATCTGTATGAAAAACTTCATAGCATGCTCGGGTGGGACTTGAACCCACGACCTCCTGCAAACAAGGCAGACGTCTTAACCCACTCGATCACCGAGCTAGCCGGTGTGAATAATTTCGCAACAGAGATTGCAATAGCTTGCGTCGGGGAGAATGAGTGTGTTTATTAGGGTTTGTTTTGCCCTTACCCGACGTAATTATTACCACTGTATACTCGGGAAAGCACTGATCAGTGCTTTCCCGAGACATGTATGAGCAGCCCACAAATAATTCACTACAGTGTAGAGTTATGCTTCCGGATAACCTCAGCAATCTTTTGTACATCTTCTGGCCTGGTATGGCAACAGCCTCCAATGTAGCCTGCACCAAGCTCAATCCACTTCGAAACCAGGGTCTCCAATTGGGGTACTTTGTACTTGCCAAGTTTCCTGCACAATAAAAAGCGAAACCATAAATGAGTGGTTAGGGCTTAATATAAAGTGTGTATGCGTGAAATGTCAACTAAAATCATAGTCATTCCTATCATGTGGAGGCATTGTGGTCTAGTATAAATGGGTACCAGCATAATGGCATAGTGGTTAGGAAACCCAAGTAACTGCTGGGGGTAGATATGTGATGGACTGTGCATACCACATCACAAAAAGAGCACCTATTTATTTAAACATGTATTATTCGTAAATAAATAATGGGATTCTGATAATGTAAAACTCAATGTATTAACCCTTAACATTTTTTTTACTAGCAATTAGACTTGAATACACTCCCACGTACCTGCCATCCAAAAACTGTTTCCGTTTATCTGGGTAGACAACAAATGGCTTTGTGCCCATCACGCTCTTAGCACTTTCTAGTAACGCTGTTACATTGCACGGATTGCAGCAGTTACATCCTATGGCTACTATTTGATCAGAGCCAACTATTGCTTGTGCACCATCGGCAAATGTCTCACCGTGCCAGAGGTGCTTGTCATCCTGAAAATTAAACACAAAATTAGTTTGTATTTATGACAAATTTTTGGCAAAATTTACCGTGACAAAGTCACCACATACATGTAGTCCGAACTAGCAATTTACCGTAATTTTCAAAATATAAGCCACGGCTTATACGTTGATTTTGCCCCCCCCCCCAAAGTTCCCTGCAGCTTATAGGCCGCGCGACTTATACGCCGAGTTATGAAGAAGAAGAAAATTCTCTGGGGGAAAAATCCCCTTCAGTGCAAAAAAAATTAAATTCCTCCAAATTAAGATGAAAATTCATTGTTAAAGTCAGGAACTGTTGTCCACATTTTGCTAGTCTTGGTGCAAGACGATACTGACCGCCGCGAGAGGGCGCCATACACTTTACTATGAGGACAGGAAACCAGTCTACGTCCGTGCCTGCAGTATCGTCTTGGGACAAATCCTGACTGTTGGTATGTGACACCATGTGACCTTTGACCTAAGCTTATACATATGCATTAAGAGGTCAATTTCACCTGGCATAATGAGACTGCCAGTCTGGCAACTTGCAAAAAAAGGTGGGAGGGTAAAGTTCTGACGACATGGTGTGACATGTAGTCTGTCTAGTGTCATCATGTGTACAATGTATGCGATCGATCGATCGATCGTTGTTGTGTCTTATCACGGAGGTAGGAAAAGATGTCTAGTGCAGTCTGTTGTGAACTGTGTAAACAAATAAACTGCCAAGTTATAATTAAAGTTTAAACAACCATGCCGCCAAGGTGCACTCCAGTTTACTCCATGTGGCCGTGAACACACGTGGACGGACGGACCTGCCCTGGATGGGAAAAAGCATTAAAATGTTGCCAAAAGATTTGCAGAACAACAATGCATTTTGGTTTATGCCAGGGGCTCTACTCCTGCCCCTGTTGTGAAGCACGTTTTTTTTAGCAATAATTTATACTCAAACATCATTGTTTTTTCCTTACAATGACTTACATGTATTAAGCGGGCCTCCCACTGTGCGATTTTGGCCACGAATGTCCTACGAATTGGTACGATTATCGGAGACTGCCTATAGACTCTACACACAATCGTGCCCAATCGTACCTAATCGTAGCTAATCGTGCCTAATTTGTGGCCAAAATCGCACAGTGGGAGGCCTGCTTTAGGCATCAATAAGTGCAAATCCAATGGAAAACCAAAGGATTTTAGTGCAGCAGGGCTTATGTGATGTCCGACTTGTAAATTATTTCGGTCAGCGAGACCGAGAATCAACAGAGAGTAGGAAACATGGGTTGGTGCGAAAGAGCAGTTTAAGAGATGATGTTTATTAGGTTTAAACGCAAGAACGTTTTCCCAGATGCACTCACAAATTTGGATAAGAATGAAGTTGACCATAAATATTTTCGCCCATAAAATGACTGATTTTTAAAGGAGCGTGACCAGAGTTTCTGGAAAATAGTTTTCGATGTAACTTACCAATATTATCAAGTAACTCCCATACACACCTCCCATGTCCCAAAAACCCGAAAACATTCGCAATTTCCAGTAAAAAATTGAACAAAACTATTGAGTATGCTTTTAGCGGATAAACGTTGATACTGGAAAATTAGTTTACAAATAATCGGTGGATTTTCGACGATATCCTCGGAAATATGCGGCCTAGAAGCGCGGGAGTTTCAGTTTCGTAATCAAAAAAAATATAACGGATGTTATGATATAAAAATCTCATGACCCATAAGGTAAGTCCCGGGGAGTTATGGGTAAAAAAAAGTGATCTGGTCAACTCTTCTTTCCCTAGAGAGTTCCGGTGTTTTTAAGGTTTGTCTTCATTGGCGGATCCAGCCTCATTAAAATACAGAAATACAGGAATACAAAGAAAACGCAGGGCTATAGCCCACTGAAATCCATTCTATTCCTGTATTTGAATGAGGCTGGATCCACCACTAGTCTTGATGGTCTTTGTCATTAAACGCTGGAGTGTAAAGTCCTGAATAATTTGAAATTACCACTGGTATTTCATGACGTGACCGGGTCGGCAACACTTGGAGTCAACCGCTCCCGTGACTAACATTGCCAGAACGTGTTTACCGGTACACATCCTCTGCCTGGATGTGTGGTCGTAAATACTTTAGACTTTACATTTAACTTCCTCTTCCATTTTTTTTGTTCACTAAACACTAGGAGGTTTGCATGTAAAACGTGAATGTGAAATGGCTTGAACCCAGGTTCGAATTTTGGTCACGGCAAAAGAGTTATCTTGCCACGAAAGTCACATTTGTGGATTTTTGTTTTCGTCTGTTGTAAGGTTTCCTCAAAGTAACGACCAAGTGCTCACAGCATTCCATGTTCGCATTTTACGTGCATCTAATCATTCATATTATGTCCTTGCATCACAACCCTACTTCATTTACATGGTGCTACATGTAGAACCATGGACAAAGGAAATCCACAGGCTCAACTGAGGGTGACAGTTGCAATAGGAGATTTTTGAGACGCATGTGGCAGTAAACAAACCAGTCCTTCATTATTTACGTCACATTGGAGCTATAAAGTGTGCATGCTCAATGTGACAAACAATAGAAAAGGACCGGTTTGTTTGATGCCAACATGTTTCTCAAAAGTCACCCATTCCCGAAACAACAGATATTGTGCTGAACTTGGCCCGCTGAAAATCAGATACAAGCTTCATAAAGTACATGTACATAGCAATTGCAGCTACATGTACTTTGTGTAGCATGAGCGCCACCATTTTGTTTAGAAAATTTGTAGACAGCTCCGTCGTGTACTCCTTTTGCAGAAATACGTAGTTATTGAGATTCTGAAATAATTTATCGCAGGATGACACATATTCAGTGTCTAAAGTTCAAAGTATTTTTTTTCGTTTAAAGGCACAGGCTCGTCACCAATGCATGAGCGCCAAATTCGTGCCACGAAATACGCAGCTCCATGCCATTTTATGGCACGAATTTGTTGAGAACCACAGACTGTATATCTTTAAACAAACAAAACTTCATACAAAACTACATAGTTTATTTGTATACAACCAGAACAGACTTTACAGTTTTAAGTAAATAATTATACCATGTGTTGGGGCATGGAGGTACGAAAAGTTATGGTTGGGGTTAGCACACTCGAGAAATAATGAGTTTGTTTGCATTTTTAACTGTACAGTATACCGGTACTTTAAGATTGGAATTAACAAGAAACTAATGGGGCCTACATTAAATACAATGTATTTATAAGTAAGTAAATATTGCATGTGAAAAACTTCTGGTCTTTATCATCCTTCGCTAAGAATGAGTAAACGGGCTCAGGTGTTTCACAAAAATTCACATGTACATGTACATGGAAATACGTATTGTGCTTATGTGCTATTTACATGTAGTTGTAAATTTCATTGTATAATACAAGCCCGTGACACTACTTGATTTCCAAAGTAAACGTTTACATTCACTGACTCATACATGTAGGTGACATTTATGCAAATTGCAACAGGGAAAAAAACATTGGCTGTCACACATGTTTAAATTTGACATTGGCAGATTGTAAATACATAGTTAAATGGTTAAAATTGTGTACAACAAACTGGCGTACATGTAGCATGGGTAACATCATTTCAAAACGAACACTGGCTACTTGCAAGGCAGTCATGTTTTCCGTAAAAAAGTCACAATTGTTAAAATTTCTATTTAAATTACTATTAACTATCTAAAAGTGTACATGGCATTACCTAAGTTGTATAAATCAATCACAGCAGCTAGAGCATTGTCAATGATCGTGTATGGCATGCCTCAATACATGTATTTATATGCTTCATAAAAGATTTCCCACATCTACTAAATTCACTATTAGTAAGAAACATAAATCAAATATCGCAAACTTTATACACCTGTGAAACTTGGATCAACTACAGTACAGTACTGTAACTGTCCAATCACTCCACATAGACCTTATTGCAAATAACGCTTGGGTGAGTTTTTACAAAAGCAGCAATGTATTGTGGGAAGGTTTTCGGGGCAGACTTTGCCCTGTTTTCCTTCCCACAATACAGTTGTGCTTTTGTGCAGACTTGCCCAAGGGGTATTACTATTAGCGATAAGGTCTATTACTCCCCATTACTCACCACCACCCCCCGCCCCCCACTACACACAGACACCATTTGTTTAAAAGTAGCATTTGTACGCTAAGAAAAAACATGCATCAAGGATTTAATAAAAATGGAAACACTTCAACCCGTTTCATGTGTTTTGTATTATGTACACAAGGTCTGAAGCAGTGGTCAGCTACTTAATAATTTAATCACTACCAGTACTGCTAGATCCAAATTGTGGTTCAGCATACTCGCCACCCAAGGGGTCCTCGAAATAATCTGATGCAGTGCTGTTGTCGCTTTCCAACTCTGACAATGGTCCATTGTCTGGTGACTGGACACTCGAGTCATATATTTCAGTTTTCATGACTTGCCATACTTGTGATGCAATCTCTTTGCGTGCAAAAGCATATCGATCACAGAAGTCATCAAAAGGAAACACGATGTGACATTCATTGACTACTTCTGTTATTGTGGAGTCTGACAAGCCACAGGCAATACCCTCGCTTGTGTACATGTGGCTGCTGCTGTCTGCCAGTAACGTTTGTTTGTACTCCTGTAGATGTTCCTTTAATTGTGTTACCAGACTTTGTGGCACCGTCACAATTAGATATTCAGCCGATGTTGACTGTCCATGAAGCAGAGCATCTCGCATTTGCTTTTCAGCATAGGAGTGTTTACCAGAGCATTCGCTTCCATCACAAGCACATGTCTGGGCACAAACGTCGCAACAATCATGTTTTATCATTGAGGCATCAGTGTCAGTGTCGCTTCTTGCTGGTGAAGGGAAGTTTTTCTTGATAACAAGCCGTCTGCACTCGCTTCCCTCTACAAAAGCTTTCATAGCATCGCTTGTTTTCCCACCAAGCCCACCACCACGATACTTAACAAGGAGTGCCAAACTCTGGGCTCCATCACGGCCTGCCCTCCCGCTCGACTGCATCAAGTCATCTAGATGTGATGGGTGACCTACCAATATTACTGTGTGAAGACCACACACATCAATCCCTAGACCGAATGCAATCGTAGCAAACAAAATGCGCACCTCTCCATCTTCTCGTGAAAAACTGTCAATGATTTTTCGTTGTACGTCAGCTTCCGTATTTGTGTGGTACATTTCAAAGTAACGATGCAGCTCCTTCGGAAGAAGAAAACGGAAGAGAGAATGAAGTTCACTGACAACTCTGCGAGATTGACAGTATAGAATGCTTCTCTCCATGGAACCGCCTCTCTCATTGATCCCCTGTGCCATCCATTTAAACATGGCTTCAAAGTTCTTGTCGTCAGACTTCAGAACAACATACTTGATGTTCAAGCGTTCAGGGCTCTCCTCTATCATGCCATAATTCCGGAGTGCCAAGCTCTCAACGATCGTTTGTCTCACTTTCACAGTTGCAGTGGCTGTCAAAGCTACAACGCGGGTAGTGGGTTTCACCAAAGATCGCAAATCTCCAAGTCGACCATAGCACTTGCGGAATACTGTGCTCTCTTTTGATGAATGACCCCTGTAAATAAAAGAAAACAAAAATTAAATGTTATCGTACAAGTAAATTAAGCTCAAACTGAATTCACACGAAGACATTCATAATGGCCTGTGGGTATTCACGCTAAGACATTCATTCTTGAGTACATTGTACAATGTAACTTCAACTTGCAAGAAAAAGTGGATATATGGGAACCAGTCTATTAGTATTGGTACACCCGACCTTTGACGTGCATTGTGCGCAGAAAACTCCGAAAAGATTCATTGATGAATGTTTTCCTCTCAAAATGATTAATATACAACTAATGAATTGTTATGAATGCAATGGGAGGAATATTTTCATGAGGTGAAAGATGGAATGTTACATTCAACGAGGAGAAGCCGAGTTAAATGGAACATATTCCATCTTTCACCGAAAGAAAATGATAATCATTTTTGTGTGCTAAAACAAACAAAGTGCTTTTTTTTTACACTGAAATTTTGCACAAACATAGACAACAATCTCCCCAAACTGTCGCTGGTTTCACAACTGGACCAGAAATCTCACCGTCAAACTAACATCTTGCTGTGTTCCATTTTTAATATTAAAAAATAACGTTTTAAAAATAAATATCGTCAGAAAGCATGGAAAGTTTATCATTTATTTTCAGTATCTATTACAAAAGTTGGAATTGAACAAAGCTGTTCCCAGTGGTTTAGACCTAATTAACCTACCATTTTGATACGCAGTGACTTTCGTCAACAAATATTCCGCAGCATCTACTTTTCACCGACTGAAGTAGCTCCTTCCCCTTAGGTCCGCAAAGGGTCTCTGGGCTGGCAAATAATATGGAATACTTGTCTGCTTGCTCAATGACACAATCCGGAATGACCGAGGTGATGTCGGCTGCCGCTACACCGAGCCGACTTACTCGTTCTAACTGGTTCACCGCCAGAGCCTTCAGCGGGAGAACCACAATGACAAGAGCATGGTCGCCGTCGTTCGTACTAGTTTTTCCCTCAGTCTCAGGCCCGTCTTGCAAAAAATCCACAACAAATGGAGCAGCTTGAAATATCACGCTTTTCCAGAAACCGGTAGGTAGATTAATAAACAAATCACTGCCCTGTGCGAATTGCCGGAGAGCATTTATTTGGTGGCTTTTCAGTTTCTCAAATCCTAATTTCCTGGCAGCAAAGTCAATAGCGTCGTCCACGCTAGCCGACATTTTTTCTGAAGCAAGTGCAGTTAGTACATGTACATTATAGCTTTCCCTGTTTGTACCGTAGATGTGCATATTAGACGTACAGGTACCAGACTGCACAGCGCTGGGCTTAACTTATGTTAATAAGCTTCACGTCATAGGTATGCATGGCATAATGAGCAATGCGTGGAATGCGCTCGGAATTTCCCGAGCGATTCAGGATTTGTCCCAAGACGATACTGCAGGCACGGACGTAGACTGGTTTCCTGTCCTCATAGTAAAGTGTATGGCGCCCTCTCGCGGCGGTCAGTATCGTCTTACTGCAGGCACGGACGTAGACTGGTTTCCTGTCCTCATAGTAAAGTGTATGGCGCCCTCTCGCGGCGGTCAGTATCGTATTGCACCAAGACTAACATTTTGCCTGAAATGTGAACAATTCATTGTGTACAAGTGTACACATACATGTACATGTACAAACTTGGTAGTTGTAAACAACTATAAATTTACAAGCAAAGCTTATAAATCTTGCATGTGTACATAAGTGTGAACTCGCCTCCCACCGCGGACGTCCCATTGTTCCTCTTTTGTTTGGACATAGTTTTTTTACCTACTCTTTAGTCTTGTTTGTTTTGTACACGTGGATGTTCGATTGGCAATCGTGGATGATATGGTTCCCTTTGTTAAACCAGAGAAAACGTCCGCGGTTTGAATATATCGAACCCCAGCACCCCCACCCGCATACACAGAGTTGTGGGGGACATCAGAGTGAAAATCACTCTAAAATTACTCTAAATTCCACTCAGAATTAATCTAATTTCCACTCTATTTGGAGTGGTTTAAGAGTGATTTTTCACTCTTTTAGTGAGTTTTAGGGGAAAAAATGTTGTGGGGACACGGAAAATGTCCCCACAATGATTTGTGGTCCCCATACCAGCGGTGAGTAACTGGTCAATGTCCCCACAGCTAGGGAAAAACAAGTGCACCCATACACAACCGTGTTTTTACACACTTACAATGTATATATGAGGTACAATGTGTACACCTCTTTTGTTCCCCTCTCTTCCTTCCCTTTAACCAACTCCATAGAATGACTTAGATACATGGAGTTCCTTTGTTATTTAACCCTTCCTAGGTATCCCATAAGTGTGTAAAACAATAAGCACAAACTTGTGCAACAATTGTCCAATTCACACAATTGTGTGAATCCTAACACCCCTGTAATTCCAAATTCAACTAGGAATTGTCGGAGTTAAACTGAAATACAAGAAACCTAAGTGACATGATGTTCAAGTTTTACTACATGTAGGAAAAAAGATTATATTTTTGCTCACTTTGACGGAAAAACTTATCCAAGCCTTTGTATCGGGAAACTCTTTCAGCAGCTCTACCAATGCTTCAGCCTCAATTTGACACGGGATGGTTTCCATGGCAATAAGCTGTAGTCCTGACTTCACCATTGCATCCAGGTGTGGTCTGTGCCATTCTATCAGCTCCTGATCAAGTTAAAACATTGATCTGGATGAAAAGATCACCCATTTTGGCATATGGCTTATTGCATTAAGTCCAGGCACTGGTATAAATAGTTAAGGAGTCGAGTCCCAAGTCAAGTCAAGCTGCCCTCGAGTCCCAAGTCAAACTGCCTTTGGGGTGGCCAAAAACCGGGAAATTCCTGAACTCCCGCGGTAAACTGAAGTGAAATTAATATATGAACATGTCAACTTTCGTTAATTCGGTAAAACACAAGAGGTCAAAAAAGTGTCTTATATGCTTTTACCCTGGCATCCTTACTACATTGGTGGATGTTTCTTTAAAGAAGGCCTAAACATTATATTGGCTTTGCTGACAGTATGCCGGTAACTAGACTCCCATGAAAGTTTGCAAGATATTGGTGTTCTTGAACCCACGAGAGAGTTTCTCCAAGCATGCTCATTTAATTAACAGACAAATGCTCAAAAAGACTCACCTCTTTTGTTTTGGTGTCGGCATAAACACCACTGTATTCTGAAGAATCATGCTGACTTGCTCCATATGGGCCCAGCGAGCCGGCAACTGTTGGTTTCTGCCGCCCTATAACACAGCACCAGGGAGAATATCTGTCAACCAGAGACATCAAATAAACATGTATCTCTACAGATCTTGATCCAGTGTGCACCATGCCTTATAAGAAGTGTCAATGTTATAAAGTACTTTTCAGCAGAGTCATTAGTTTTTTCAGTTAAAAGTGACAAATCAGCAAAATTGGTGTTACGCATTGGACATTCTTTAGTTGACGCAAACAAGCATTACACGTGGAACTCACACTGCATAAGCTTGAGTAACTTGATTTTGTTTTGGCACAAAAAGTCTTTTACTAGTGGTACCAAATAGTTCATGCCACTGCTCCCCGAGTAGAGATGTGGGGGTCTAGTGGATAGTGTTATTTGTCTTATATACATGTAGTACATACTTGCACTCATTGCCTTTGACGTATGTACAATGAATACCCGAGGGCTACCATTAGGCGGATGTGCACAACAGACTATACTACATCCATCTAATTTATTTGGCCGAAATGCAGACTCTTTAAACCCACCTCCCCCCGTACGCATATTTCATGACGTCACCCATATGCTTTAAAGATAGTATACATGATTGGTAAACTGTTACAAACAGTTTTATCCCCCTGTGTGATTGAAGATATGCATGATTAAAACCAACCTGAGAAAAAACCAGCTATGTAGTTCGTCTAACTTTTGAGAAAACAGTCAAGAAAGGGTTTGCAGTCATTTCGCCCCAAAACCACTTTGCCCTGAACCACGGCCTGTGCACGAAGTGGTTTTGGGGCGAAGTGGCATTTGGCCGATGTAGTGTTTGGACGAAGTGATTTGGGGTGAAATGGCACTTGGGCGAAATGGTTTGGGGGCGAAATGGCACTTGGGTGAAATGGTTTTGGGGCGAATTGAATTTTTGTCTCAGGAGACGAAAACTAATTGTTTTACTCATTTCTCAATACCAATCATGTATACTGCCTTTAACGTTGGGTCTACGCATTGGCTCTAACTCCCCTCTCCCCCTTGGTGCGTACGTACTTTATGGATGACCACTGACAAGCTTGTACCTGAATGTTTGTCTTTATTTTCTGCCCAAAACTCATCCACTGCTTCCACGGCTACTTTTGTTGCTGTTGCATACAATTCAAGGGCTTGTTCCCGATTTAAACCAGTTTCTCCAAAACCCTGGATGCTTGCCTACAGAAAAGCAATGTGATAGACCTGATAGATTAAAAGGTTTTACAAGAAACAAAAGAAAGCAGCGGGTTTCAGGCCAGGCAGAGGAACAACGTAGCAAAATATATTCTTGCAAAAATGAAACGCAATATAAATATCAGTTCTTGATCAGAACAGAAGTTGGTTGAATACAGGGAACTTGTGGCGCTAACCATGGCAGACACTGATCGCCCAATCGCTTTGGGATTGCTTTCAAGATAGTTTCTCGATACGAGTTTGGGAAATCTGGATGCAGTGAAAAACAACTTGGCTCCACCGGGATTCAAACCACAGACCTTCTGCTTAACGTGCAGACGCCCTACCAATTGAGCTACATGTATGAAGCCAACTGTTGGTCTCAAATCATGATATTGCAGTTGTTCTTCACGGATTGGGACTGGCTATCAACGTGGACTTAGCAAGCCCTACAGAGGGATAAATCCTTCAATGAGACAGTTTCTCTTCAGTGATTTTCAGTGGTTTTGTCCAAGTGAAAGTTTTCCTGTTTGAACAAAGTGATTCCTACATCAATGACATGTGAAATGTTCAGTTTCTGCGATGAGCTGACTTCTGGAGTCACACTTCTCAAAAACAGCCTTACGAGCTCATCTTTCAGGCAGAGTGGCGCACCCTGCCTCAGTGGCTCTTATGGAAGCTGGTGCAGTTAGTCTTGCTCAAAGGTGTTAATGACAGATAACTATTGTTACTTCTCTAATCTTTTTTTTTGAACGATACATGTGTCTTTCCACAGTAATGGGGTACATTTGAAAAATAAGTCAATAATTCCTTTCAGATGTCTTTAGTTTATCTCAAAATTAAAGAAATTTCCTCTCAGGAGATAACTTTTTCCCAAAAAGGTAAGAAATTGCAGCCACGACAGACCATTTTGTGACATTTTTTTCTGTCTTTGTTACATTGTACATACGTAATAGGACAATTTGTGCACGGTGTTTTCACAAATGTGTGTTGTAGGACTATTGTTCTTATTACTCCTTAGTGCAAAAGTTATTTCCAAAGTTTAGCTGGATAAGACATTTGAAGTGAACTGGGACCTAATAAGATCGTGAATGTCACTCATCAACATTATAATTGTTAATTTTATTGGTGGAGATTTTGAGAAAAACCAAATATGACAAGCTACTGTACATGTACCCTGGTATGGCATATTATGCACACATACATACATGTACCACAACCAATACATTACAGTGGTATAACAAAACATGTAATGTACAGTAAAACCTCGAAGAACAATGTTAATAAAATACAACTTCCTGCTTATAACAAAACAAAAAAATTAGGTCCCAATCATTCCTAATAATAGTACAAGGCTCCTGTCTCCGGTTTAAATGCCGATAAGGCCCTGATGATTTTTCTCTCATCCCAAGTTTGGTTGTTTCATTTTAATGGTGATCAGGCACCATACCAGATGTTGTGTTCGGCTCCTGTTATAACAACGTCAAAAACCTCTTAATTAACGAGGTTGGACTGTATCTTTAATTAGGGATTAAAAGTGGGTTTGAATGGTCTTAAACATACATTTAAAACCGGATAGAGGCCTAGACGCTGATCATGGCCCAAGCCGAAGGCGCGGGCCATTATCAGCGTCCAGGCCCCTATCCGGTTTTAAACGGATTGTTTAAGACCGGCCAAACCCACTTTTAATCCCATTCATAAATACCTTTTATGTGTAATTCGGTAAAACTCACCAAAATTAGCTTGTCGTTGCATTCACTTTTTCGCTTAATCTTGTTGTTTGTACGTTCAAAGCTGTGCGTCGTTGAGTTGTTTATTCGATTGCACGCGTTATGCTACACTGCAGATATGTTGTGTACGCGCACGCAGACGAACCGGTAGATGTCGCATGCACAGTGCAAATTTTGCTGTCGGGAGCATGCAGTTTCTGCGTGTGCGAGTTCCATACGCTTACCATACGCTGGTTTTAAACAGTGGTTTTTATCATTCATTTAAAACCGGCCACGTGATGTGTTCTCAGCCAATGAGGATGCGTAAACTGTCTAAGGTATTTATGAATTTTTGTTATAAATAAAAAGTTGCATTTAGTACCTGATACGTGGCCGTTGAAATTATATCAGATCCACTCTCCAGGAAACTGAAAGAAAAACGGATTATATTACTATCATATACCTCAAATATTCATCAGGCAGCCTCGGTATTTCATTGGTTCATTCCAATAACTCAACTGTGTGTTTACTTTTTATAATTTCCCCATGTCTTTGCATGTGCGTATTAGTGTTGTAGTCGAGTCACCAATATCGAGTCCGAGTCTCGAGTCATTAGCCTCGAGTCCGAGTCACAAACTAATGAAACTGAATCTGCTATATTTTGTTCACACAATATGTGAAATGATGATGTATATACTCATCACTTCTTGCCGACCAGGGGCCAATTTCATAGAGGTGTTTAAGCACAAAAAATTGCTTAAGCACAAAAAACTCTTGCTCAGTAGAGTATGTTACCAGTGAAATCCTCATGTGATAGAAATATTATATGACCAGTTTTAGAGGACTGTTTCATTACAATGACAATCACATGAAATTTTTGCTGGTAACCTCGTTTTATCAAGTAAGATTTTTCATGCTTAAGCAATTTTTCATGCTTAAGCAGCTCTATGAAATTGGCCCCTGGTGTAGCAGTGTACATATTCACACATCTGACTTTTTTCCCCCCAAGAATCCTGCATTTTTTAAATATGTGACTCGTGAGTCACAAATCACCATCATTTTCCAATGTGACTTGAGTCGAGTCCGAGTCCAAAAAATTGTGACTGAAGTCCAAGTCCTGGACTCAAGTACTACAACACTGCATGTTACATATAAAAACCAGAAGTGACAAAAGTGCCTGACTAAAAATCAGTGTGAGGACATAACAATTATTAAAATTTCACAACTGGGGGAAATAATGGAGCATCATAGAATAAGCAGCATCTCGACATCGTGAAAAAAAATTGTGATTCAGCTAGACTTTACATTCACCTTTTATGCACAACTTTAAGAGCATTCAGATCTGACAGTAAAGGTCTTGCACTCCATAGAGGGTCTTCCTGCAAAAAGACAAAAATAAAACGCAAGTATGAATACCGGTAAGTGATTATTTTTAGGGATTATGAATATGACCCAGGGACCGCTGGGGTGAATAAATTCGATACAAATGTGGACAGATATCCATGAGTTTAGTGTATGCTGGATATTCTACAGTCCATGGGGCATATTCAACATGTCTAGTCTACGGAAGTACTGTAAAAGCCAATATTTTCGCGTACAGATATTTTCGCGCATTTCAACATCACTGACATTTTCGCGAGTTGTTATTTTCGCGGATGGAAATTATATTTCACAGAATTGCCTTATTAAAATTACATATTTTCGCAGGGTGTTATTTTCGCGGGCTCTGTCTGGTGCGCGAAATGCACGAAAATAAAACCACCGCAAATATTTCAGCTTTTACAGTACATCATATGTGACCGACTCTAGCAAAACCCGACACTTCTCGGCATTTCCCATTACGTGATATGGGCCCACAACCTTAACAAATGGCCTCTGGGACCAACTTTCAATGTATCGGGATACATTCAAGATTTGTTTTGTTGTTTGATCTGATGAACTGTCTCAAAATTCCTCATATTATTGACAAAAAATTAAATAATCAACTAGTTTGTCAAACTTTAAAGACCAATAGCTCCATTTCACTTTTTCTGATCTGTCATACTTTAATTGGTCATAACTTCGCCAAAAATTATCAGAATTTCCTCAAACATGTTTTAAAAGATACCTTTTTGTATGCACACTAAGATATGATACCAAAACTTAAATTTTGAATTTTCATCACAAGTGTTGGGTTTTGCTGGAGCCGGTCACATATACCAAAGCGCACATCGGGAGATAGCTCTTGGTCTTATAATTTCACGAGAAACTGAAGAATTTGTGTTTGGAACCACAGTTGTTGATACTAATAAAGACCTGTTTGGTTTTTTTTGCACACAATGGAATTAGCATATTCATGTTTTTTGGTACAGCGGACATTTGGCTACTAATATGGACCGGTTCCTAATCCTATCGCGTATTGCGGAATGCCATCTCCAGCACGAACCAATCGATAAATGTCAAAGGTCCGCTGTACTAATTTTTAATGATACATGTATGCTAACTCCATTGACATTGTGTTCGTAAAACCCCGAACAGATCTACATTGTATGGTCTTCCATCTGATCATTCGGCTGTTTATCTGTAGTTCATCTTGTGCACTAACTGAATGCAACTTTTGAAGAAAATGT
This sequence comes from Henricia sp. BOLD:AAB3569, assembly GCA_037783545.1. Taxonomy (NCBI): domain Eukaryota; kingdom Metazoa; phylum Echinodermata; class Asteroidea; order Spinulosida; family Echinasteridae; genus Henricia; species Henricia sp. BOLD:AAB3569. The sequence goes on along the minus strand of JBBELK010000306.1, from coordinate 64,352 downwards.
GATTTTGCTTTAGAAAAGCAACATTTGCAACAAAAGTGCATGTGGAAAGTAGGCCCTATATCTCGGAATCGAATTATCTGTTGATTCCAGGAGCCAGGAGGTGATTTCCTTAAAATCTTTGTTCAATCTATAAAAAAAAATACCCTCATTAAGTCATTTGTTACAATAAACCTTATCGACGTTCTCAATGCATTATGGGATTGGATGACAAAATTGCCCGGCGAAATGTGCATAAACCTATGAGGCGGACACCAACTAGGCAACTTTTTTACTCATTTTCACGAAAACCAAAAAGAGTTCAAGAATCAACCTCCCACTACTTTATCTTTGACACATATCAAACATACTGACAAACATGTCCCGAAACAAAAAGGTTGCAAATGCGAGAAATCATCGGGGATTCCCTTCGTATCGGTAGTCCGAGTACCACGCTCGCAGCTCGGTATGCGCTATGCAACACACGCCCTACGAGTCCGTCATCGATCAGGCCACCCTGACTCGCAGTGCCGATACGGCGTGCGTTGGGGAGCGCATACCGAGCTGCGAGCGTGGTACTCGCTACCGATACGAAGGGAATCCCCGATGATTTCTCGCATTTGCAACATTTCTGTTTCGGGACATGTTTGTCAGTATGTTTGATATGTGTCAAAGATAAAGTGGTGGGAGGTTGATTCTTGAACTCTTTTTGGTTTTCGTGAAAATGAGTAAAAAAGTTGCCTAGTTGGTGTCCGCCTCATAGGTTTATGCACATTTCGCCGGGCAATTTTGTCATCCAATCCCATAATGCATTGAGAACGTCGATAAGGTTTATTGTGATGGTTTCAGTGTGAAGCCCCCATTATTGCATTGCTAAACACGATGCGTGCCGATGTTTGGTGGATTTACACCGAAATGGTGACCATGGACATGTCATGGTCATGATGGTGACCGGTCAGGAAAACTTACAATGCTTACAACACCGGTGTATTCCAGCTCACTGCCAAGTCCTCCATCCAATATTTTTACACTCATTGTTCTACTAAAATACGTGCGCTTTATCGAAAATCTTTAAAAAGTGTTCCTGTGAACTGGAACCTGGAAAATTCGGCCTAAAGTTAGACCTATCATCAGATCATTTACTTATTATAATTAGCAGTTTTGCCTGACACGTGTTACAACGTTTAGATACTAGGTCTAGGCTTATGCTTTTTCCCAGCAGCGCCACCAAGAGTCGATCGACATTCACCATATATTTTGTGTAGGCCTAGCTCGACATGAGCGAGTGAAAATGGGGAAATTTTTGTTGAAAATCACCACTTTAACCTCGTTTGTGCTTTGCAGTTTTGTGTTACTTTATTTTTATCTAGGTGTGGGACAGAAAGAATTAATTTCATTATTCGGTGGCACACTAGTTTACAAATTGGATCCGTGGTGGCCGAGTTACCCCTCAGTTTTCACAGGACAAGTCTTCAGCGCAGCCGTTGATGACGGAAAAGGCGAAATCTATGTCTCGCAGGTTCGTATTAAATGTCGTCGGAACGCATTATGTACATATCCTATCCCTACGGTGGCTGATTTCCGCCAACAAAAATACTTGGTTTTATTACAGCGTTATAACGCCATATTACGGCGTTAAAACGCCGTAATATTACAGCATTATAACGCCGTATTAGGGCGTAATAACACCGTATTACGGCGTAATAACGCCCTAATACGGCGTTATAACGCCCTAATACGGCGTTATAACGCCCTATTACGGTGTTATTACGCCCTAATATTACGGCATTATAACGCCGTAACAGGGCGTTATAACGCCGTATTAGGGCGTTATAACGCCGTATATTACGGCGTTTTAACGCCGTAATTTTACGGCGTTATAACGCTGTAATTATACGGTTTAACACCTAGCTGAGGTTAGCCGCAAATAAGTGACCCGCTGAATCGTGTGCCCAAACAGCCGCCGTTTAGAAACACATTCAAAAACTTGGAATACATCCACCAGAGGATGCTTATCCAACGAGGCTGCATGACTGAACCATTTTACAACTTTTGTGCTTTAAGCCAAACAGGCATGGAGTATTTTGTGTCCACAACTTGTCAACCTTAATTTTTAGTTCTTTCAATCCAAGGAGAAAAGCAAACTTTTGGCATCTTCCACTCAGTAATTAGTTCATAATTAAACAGTTATAAATTGATGCGTAACTGAAGATTTTCACAAGGAATGCTGGAACTTACATCTTTGACAAAATAAAATAAATAAACGTACTTATTTAACAATTTGTAATGCATTTGTAATGGATCTTACTTCTTGACATGCTTCAATTTTGCTTTAAATTTATCGACGCACTGTACTCGGTACCTAATTAAAGAGTTATGAAGACCATTTTAATTTGCACCAAGAAGGTATAGGTTTTCTCGTTCAAATTTAGGAAAATACGTATATTCATGCAATTTGATCAGGACGCTATTTCTCTAGCTCTGGTTCTCATTCATTTTACGCTATTCGTTTAAAGACATTAACATTTGTTTGCTCAGACACCCAGATTAGAACTTGTGTAAGAAATTAAACACCCGTGGGAATTTTGTGGTGAAATCAAACTACTACATGTACTTCAGATAGATCGAGGGGACCCTATAAAGAACACCAAAACACATGTTGAAAGTCCTAGAAATTACTCTAAGTTACCCCAATTTTACTACTTTTGTTGCAGAATTCACAGGTTGTATATTCTGGGTGTATTCGGTTCAAAAGACGCAAATTATATACTCTGACCAAACGATCGAGGAGCCTTACAGATGTAACATATTATATCGGTCAGTAACGTATGAACACCTCTTGTTGCATAGCTAACTGCACCAGCCTCTGTAAGAGCCGCTGAGGCAGGATGCGCCGGAAATGCTTCGTTGAATTTCTCTTCTAGGTCTGTTTGGAGACGTGGGGCTTCAGAGGTCGGCTTATTCCACGCAGGCTTAAAGTTATTGTCTGATGTTCTCGGCAAATTTGATTTTGTTTTTCTCCTAACGGATTTTAAAAGCATTTACTTTATTTTAACGACAAAACATCATACTTTATATTTTAGACCATGTGAAAGACTTGCCCAGGTCTAACTTCCCGTGTTTGGTATGTGGTGCGCGGCGTGCGGTGCGCCCTCTGGATTGGTGGCCTGTCAAATTCCTTTTCTGCCGACTATCCGAGACACATAAAACATAATAAAACATATTGGACAGGCCACCGGTCCGGAGGGCGCGCCGCGCGGTGCAGACCGAGCACGGGAGGTCGGACATGGGCAAGTCTACGCCTTGAATTATTGGCGGACCGCCAATAATTCGAAATATTAATAAAAATAATAAATAAATGCATTCTTCTCTTAATGCGCTTCACAAAAAGGGGTTGCAAAATCAACACACGAGGTAAGTTTTACAGAAAAGATTATTACAGAATGATTTAAGGTGTTTATTGACAGTAATTGTTCGATAACTAAACATTGGTCGGTTTTTGTCTCGTTGATGTCTCATTTGAAAGCGAATAATTTTTATTTGTAGAAAATAATTTGTCGAGGTGCCACATGCACCCAAAACGCATGGATTATATTTAAGTTGGAACCCAACAAAATGGGTTTTCTGAGATCCCTTGACTAGTTATTCGTTTCTTTTTTTAAAGAATATTTTAAAGAAGCATGTTCAGACCCCTAAATTGACTGCCCCCACGTTTTCTCGTGAACATTCTGAATTTTCGCTAACTTATTCCGTATAGGTCCATTTCCACGGATAACTGCTGATGTAATGTATGGTAAACCAGTTTATCCACAGAATTGCATTAAAACTTATGATAATCTAGGACATTTGTGTATGCACTTCATTTAGGAGAGGATTTCTCAACTGATCTAGGCTAATTTGACCCCAAGGAATAACGTGGGATGTGTACCAAATTCGCTATCCGGAACGAAATACCCGAAAACGACCACGCCCTTTTTAAGATGGCCACTACTTTTTGTTCATCAAAAGTGCTGCTTCCGACAGAGTTGTATCTACTGAATTCCACCGATATTAACTAATATGACCCCGGGGAACAACTTGGGATGTGTCTCAAAATCGCTACCTGGGGAGAAGTATCCAAAAATGACCACGCCCTTTAAATGACCATGCCCCTTCTTATCAGAAGTGCTACTTCCGACACAACTGTACACGTACATGTATCTATACTGAACACGAGTGATATAAACTAATTTGACCCCGAGGAACAACTTTGGATTTGTGCCAAATTCACTATCCGTGGAAAGTACCCGAAAATTACCACACCCTTTTAAATGACCACGCCTCATCTTCTCAGAAGTGCTACTTCCGACTTTGTCAAACTACTGACTCAACTGATATAAGCTAAATTGACCCCGAGAAACAACTTGGGATGAGTGTCAAAATAACCATCTTGGGAGAAGTACCCGAAAATGACCACGCCCTTTTTAAAATGACTACGCCCCTTATTTAAAGTGCTAATTCCGACGTCGCTGTATCTACTGAACTTGACTGATACAAGCTAATTTGACACCGAGGAACGACTTGGGATTTGTGCCAAATTCGCTAGCCGGGAGAAGTACCCGAAAATAACCACACCTTGTTAAAAGACCACGCCCATTCTTATCAGAAATGCTAGTTCCATCATAGATGTACTGCTGAACTCAACTGATATAAGCTAATTTAACCCAGAGAAACAACGTGGTATGTGTGACAAATTCGCTATCCGCGGAGAAGTACCCGAAATTACCAATTACACGGTTTACTTCTTTGTGAGTGCACTATAGAGCAAGAAATAGACATATGTACAATTTTAGCCTGGAAAGTAGTTAATAAATATTTGGCAATTCCTAGACTGGTAGGCCTACAAGTAGTAAAGGGTGGTATATATGGTAATGGGTAACATTTGTGGCGATTTGTTCTCTAATATCAAAATATACATATATATTCAGTTCTGAAGATACAACTATATGTATGTCGAAAGTAGCAATTCTGACGAAAAAAAGGGTGTGGTCATTTAAAAGTGCATGGTCATTTTGGGGTATTTCTCCCCATGGTAGTGATCTTGGCATATCCTTTGTTGTTCCTCGGGGTCATATTAGCTTATATCGGTTGAGTTCTGTGGATGCAGCTATGTCGGAAATAGCCCTTCTGATAAGAGGTGTGGTAATTTAGAAGGGCGTTGTCATTTCCGGGTACTTCTCCCTTAACAGCGAAAATAGCACACATTCCAAGTTGTTCCTTAGGGTCAAATTAGCTTTCATCAGTTGCGTTCAGTTGATTCTGACAAAAAAAAGGGGCGTGGCCACCTTTAAAATGGCGTGGTCATTTTCAGGTACTTTGTCCCCAGGTAGCGATTTTGGCATACATCCCATGTTGTTCCTCGTACGTGAATGCGAAATTAGGTCATATGACTTAGAGGCCCTATAAGATGGGTTCGAATATTGGTCACAGCAACAAAGTTATCTCTCTACGAAAGTCATTTTCGGGCATTCCTCCCCGCATTAGCTTATATCAGTTGCGTTCAGTAGTACATCTATGATGGAAGTAGCATTTCTGATAAGAAGGGGTGTGGTCATATAACAAGGTGTGGTCATTTTCGGCTACTTCTCCCGGCTAGCGAATTTGGCACAAATCCCAAGTTGTTCCTCGGGACCAAATTAGCTTGTATCAGTCGAGTTCAGTAGATACAGTGATGTTGGAAGTAGCACTTTAAAGATAGTATACATGATTGGTAAACTGTTACAAATAGTTTTATCCCCCTGTGAGATTGAAGATATGCATGATTAACACCAACCTGAGCAAAAACCAGCTCCGTACATCGTCTAATTTTTGAGAAAACAGAAAAAAAAGGGTTTGCAGTAATTTCGCCCCAAAACCACTTCGCCGTGAACCATTTCGCCCTGAACCACGGCCTGTGCACGAAGTGGTTTTGGGGTAAAGTAGCATTTGGGCGATGTAGTGTTTAGACGAAGTGATTTGGGGCGAAATGGCACTCGGGCGAAGTGGTTTGGGGCGAAATGGCACTTGTGCGAGATGGTTTTGGGGCGAATTGAATTTTCGTCTCATGAGACGAAAACTAATTGTTTTACTTATTTCTCAAAGACTATAGCACTTCAGACAAAACCATTTCCCGGGAAATTTTGTACGGTCATCATGTTTATATTGTGTAAGTTAGGCGTAAATCTGTGAACGTTTCTGATTTTGAGATACCAATCATGTATACTGCCTTTAAATAAGAGGCGTGGTCATTTTCGGGTACTTCTCCCTAGATGGCGATTTTGACACACATCCCAAGTTATTTCTTGGGGTCAAATTAGCTTATATCAGTTGAGTTCAGTAGTTTGGCTAAGTCGAAAGTAGCACTTCTGAGAAGATGGGGCGTGGTCATTTAAAAGGGTGTGGTCATTTCCGGGTACTTTTTCATGGATAGTGAATTTGGCACAAATCTCAAGTTGTTCCTCGGGGTCAAATTAGTTTATATCACTCGGGTTCAGTATAGATACATGTACGTGTACAGTTATGTCGGAAGTAGCACTTCTGATAAGAAGGGGGCATTTTTGGGTACTTCTTCCCAGGTAGCGATTTCGGGACACATCCCAAGTTGTTCCCAGGGGTCATATTAGTTAATATCGGTTGAATTCAGTAGAAACAACTCTGTCGGAAGCAGCACTTTTGATGAAGAAAGGGGCGTGGCCATCTTTAAAAGGGCGTGGTCATTATTGGGTATATTCTCCCCAGGTAGCGATTTTGGGACACATCCCAGGTTGTTCCCAGGGGTCATATTAGTTAATATCGGTTGAATTCAGTAGAAACAACTCTGTCGGAAGCAGCACTTTTGATGAAGAAAGGGGCGTGGCCATCTTAAAAAGGGCGTGGTCATTTTTGGGTACTTCTCCCCAGGTAGCGATTTCGGGACACATCCCAAGTTGTTCCCAGGGGTCATATTAGTTAATATAGGTTGAATTCAGTAGAAACAACTTTGTCGGAAGCAGCACTTTTGATGAAGAAAGGGGCGTGGCCATCTTAAAAAGGGCGTGGTCATTTTCGGGTATTTCGTCCCGGATACCGAATTTGACACACATCCCACGTTATTCCTTGGGGTCAAATTAGACTAGATCAGTTGATAAATCCTCTCCTAAATGAAGTGCATACAAAACTGTCACAGGTCCTCGACTATGATGCAAATTTCCGCGGGTTTTGCAAGGTGACGAATACGGTTACGAAAACTTAATTGATAACGGTGGCATTATGGTTAGGTAATTGTCAAGCTTTACACAAAAAACATGTGACCTTTGGGCTCGTCTCTTATTGTGTTAAAACAATGGGTTTTGGGTAAAAACGGAAGAAGGTATGAACTTCAAACTTGGCGTAGTCTTGTATCTTAGGCTACAGACACTACAGTTTGTGTAACGTCACCATGTCGTCATGTATTATTTTGTAAATGATTTAAAAATACCTAAAATGCTGATTTTGGACAAAAAAGCAATCTAACTCGAAAACAGCATAAGATATGGGCTTGAAATTTAGATTATGCTTAGAGTTGGGATCTTGGTGTTTGTCTGACGTCAATATGACCAGCTACAAAAAAACATATGCAGCACGATATGGGGCCGAGGGTACTCCCCTACCATTGTTCCCCATTGTGTCTCAAACATCCTTTCAGTTTTTAGGTGGGTGGGGTGCGGGGGTTGGTGCGTTAACAAAAGGGAAGAGTGTGTTGAGTCATATAGGGGCATTAGGAGGAGTCCTTAGGCCCCAAATCGTGCTGGGTATAACAAAATCGTAGCAATTACAAAAAAAACCAGTAAGAACTAGAGCTTGGCGTTTGTTTTTTAATAAACGCTAGGTGATCGGGTGACATGAACTTTTGAAATTGGTTGAAAACTTGAGTTGGTCGATGTTGCAAAAGAAACATTCACTTATCGATTGCCAGTATTGGAATTTTCAAGACATGACTCTTTGACTATTCAACGCTAAAATTGTGAATCTGATGACGTCATTATTGGCACAGTCAATCTCATCACGACGTCACTATTGTGTGCACAAATTGTTCAAAGTTGTACTGAAGAACAAGTTCTTTAATGTGGTGAAATAATCTTTCCAATATCTATTAGAGTTCTCAAGATTTTATCATTTGAGATCATATTACGTAACCACCGTGCATGTGATGACGTCATCATTGGTATAGTCATAAAGTACACATGTGTGGGAACATTTCGATTTGTAGAACTATGGTCAAATTCCCTACCACTTTGGCTCTATTTGCATTCAAAATGCTAATTTTCTGTTAACTTCCGGTTTAGACCGGAGGTAGGGGTCACACAGGGGTCATGTCAGTGTATGATTTGTTTAGTTCATTTAGACCTATAATGCTGTGAAAGAATTGTTCAAGTATCTATTACGGTTCTTGAGATATGAATTTAGGAAATAATAACCTTTGAATTTTGGTAATTTGACACCTGTGATACGACATCATGACGTCACACTTTTGTGCACAAATTGTTCAACAATTTGTTGAACATCAAGTTCTTAATTAATGTGAGAAGGAATAATACAAATATCTGTTGTACATGTAGTTCACAAGATGCAGCATTTTTAAACAATTCAGCTTCAATATCTTGCGTAATTTGACACCATATTACGTAACCACCGTCGATGTGATGACGTCACCATTGGTATAGTCACAAAGTCCACATGTGTAGGAACATTTCGTTTCGTAGAACTGTGGTCAAATTATTTACCACTTTCGCTCTATGTACATTAAAAATACTAAAAAGTTGATATTTTCAAACAACTTCCGGTTTGAACCGGAAGTTGGAGACACACATGGGGTCATGTCAAGGTTTGATTTGTTCACTTCATTAAAACCTATCATGCTGTGAAAGAATTGTTCCTATAGCTATTACGGTTCTTGAGATATGAATTTTTGAAATATTTAACTTTGAATTGCTGTAATTTGACACCTGATGACGTCACGATGGCGTCACACTTGATGTCATCATAATACTATACATACTGGTGAAAGTCTGCCATATGGCCTATGTCTGTATCTAATTTTGTCAAGATTCAGCTTGGTTTCTTGGGCATTTTTGCTCAGTAAGTGAAAACATTGAGATTTTCGTTTTCGTTGAACTTTGACCTCTAATTGACCCGAGAAGGAAGGGTCAGATGAAAATGCACACACTAAGAAATTTGTAGCCCATGATCTGATGTATAAGTCTGCCAAATACGAAGATCGTGGGTCACGTGGTTTTCGAGACGGAAGGATTTTAAGACATGCATATTTTGGTTATTTTGGGGGTGTAATTTGATACTTGATGACGTCACACTGACGTCACGCTTGATGCCATCATAATATTATACTTGCTGGTAAAAAGTCTACCATAGGACCTATGCCTGTGCTTAGTTTCTTCAAGATTCAAAATGGTTTGATGGACATTGCTGCTCAAAATGTGCAAAAATTTAGATTTTCGTTTTCGTTGAACTTTGACCTCAGATTGACCCCGGAAGGAAGGGTCAGATGGAAATGCCCACACGAAGAACATTGTAGGCCATGATCTGATCTATAAGCCTGCTAAATACGAAGATCATAGGTCACGTGGTTTTCCAGACGGAAGCATTTTAAAACATGCATTTTTTGGTCATTGTTGGCTTGTAATTTGATACCTGATGACGTCATTATGACGTCACACTTCTATGCACACCTTCACATTGTGGTTGATGTTCCTACCAAGTTTCAAGTTGATAGCTTGAACCGTTTTGAAGAAAACCTCTGGAAACGTTTGAGTGGAAAAAGAAGAAAAAGAAAAGGGAAAAAAAACTAGAGGTATGACGTTTGTTGTTACAAACGCCAGGTGATCGGGCTAAATGAACATTTTGTGATGAATTTCAGACGTTGTTATCACCTGTGGAATGGCAAAAATGGAAGTTCAGCAGCCGATTTCACGAAACTTTACGCAATTGCGCAAGTCCACTTACGCCATTACTTGCGCAATAACTTATGGCGTAAGTTTCGTGAAATCGGCTGCTGTATACACTAATCCGGTAACTAATATCTCCTCCCTGCATATCCGCCATAGCTGGGGGGTTGATAGCTTGCACCGTTTTGAGATATGAATTGTTGAAATAATAACCTTTGAAATCTTGTAATGTGACACCTGTGACGACATCATGACTCCACAATTTTGTGCACAAATTGTTGAACAATATGTTGAACATCAAGTTATTAAATGTGGCGAAGGAATCATACCAATATCTGTTGTAGTTTTCAAGATACAGCATTTTTAAAACAATTCAGCTCCAAATTTGCGTAATTTGACACCACATTACGTAACCACCGTCCATGTAATGACGTCACCAATGGTATAGTCAAAAGGTCCACATGTGTGGAAACATTTCGTTCCGTAGAAATATGGTCAAATTCACTACCACTTTGAATATATTTGCATTCAAAATGCTAAAAAATTGCACATTTTCGAACAACTTCCGGTTTGGACCGGAAGTAGGCGTCACACAGGGGTCATGACATCGTATGATTTGTTCAGTTCATTTAGACTTATCATGTTGTGAAAGAATTGTTCAAGTATCTATTACGGTTCTTGAGATATGAATTTTGAAAATAATAACCTTTGAATTTTTGTAATTTGACACCTGATGACGTCATGATTACGTCACACTTGATGCCATCATGATACTATACATGCTGGTGAAAGTCTGTCATAGGGCCTATGTCTGTATCTAATTTACTAACGATTCAGCTCGGTTTGATGGGCATTGTTACTGGTAAGTGTAAAAACTGAGATTTTCGTTTTCGTTGAACTTTGACCTCCAATTGACCCCAGAAGGAAGGGTCAGATGACAATGCCCACACAAAGAAAATTCTAGAACAGAATGTCGTCTATAAACCTGCCAAATACGAAGATCCTGGGTCACGTGGTTTTCGAGACGGAAGCATTTTAAAATATGCATATTTTGTTTTTTTGGGAGGTGTAATTTGATACTTGATGACGTCACGATGACGTCACGCTTGATTCCATCATAATATTAAACACGCTGGTGAAAGTCTGCTATAGGACCTATGCCTGTACTTAGTTTCTTAAAGATTCAGCTTGGTTTGATGGGCATTGTTGCTCAATAAGTGCAAAAATTGAGATTTTCGTTTTCGTTGAACTTTGACCTCAGATTGTCCCCAGAAGGAAGGGTCAGATGAAAATGCCCACACGAAGAAAATTGTAGGCTATGATCTGATATATAAGCCTGTCAAATAGGAAGATCATGGGTCACGTGGTTTTCCAGACGGAAGCATTTTAAAACATGCATATTTTGGTCATTTTTGGGTTGTAATTTGATACCCGATGACGTCACAGTGACGTCACACTTGTATGCACACCTTCACATTGGAGTTGATGTTCCTACCAAGTTTCAAATTGATAGCTTGAACCGTTTTGAAAAAAAGCTCTGGAAACGTTTGAGTGGGAAAAAAAAAATAAAACAAAAAAACTAGAGCTACGTCTGTTCGTTGAACAGATCGTAGGGCTTTTTCGCCGCTTGCAGGGGGTTGGGCGAATGTTGCGTTTTTTAGATGAAAATCAATTGTACATGTATTTATTTTGTTGTCTGTTAAATTTATTTATTTCTTTTTGGGGGTAGGTCGTGCGTACGACACCGGCGTACAGTGCAATATTTTAGAATGATCTATTTCATGACGTAAAAAGACTGTCAAGGTGATTGACCTTGTATATTGTATTGATGTTTAAAAATTTGTCATTGTAATAATGACTTACGATGACGTCATCACGTCATTATATAATACATGTATGTCTTTAAGGTAATCGCAGACAGCATATCTTTGAAGTTTTGTTTCCGATGTTGAGTTTTGCAGAAATAAGTCATCCAACTGTGTACAATTTAAAAGCTTTACAAATCAATATTGCACAAGAAACGTTTGTAAAGTTTCACACAACAGGCATACTGACGTGAGGCGATGTTATATATCAACCTGACAATTTTAGACAAACTTCCCCACAGACATCTGTTAAAATTGCGTTTTAAAGAATGTCATCATGCCGGTAGAGGGCACTATTACGTACGATGACGTAACCTTTTTTTTGGAAAGTGTGATGGGCTTTGGCACTAAGACTGTTGAACCCACCTCAACACCTCCTACCATTTTTAAACTAAGGGCCAGTTATAGTTTCGACTGGAAGTGAGGAAGGTGTGCACCGGAAGTGCGCAATGACCGGTTTCTACCGGAAGTGAGCAAGGTCACAGGTTATGGCGATATTTTTTGGATACCCCACCCTAGTCGAACTCAAACACCTTTGACCCCATCTAGATACCTCTTACCAGTTTCAAATGGCAAGGCAAAGTCTTTTTGACCAATAGGGAATGAGGTCAAATGTGAAGGCATGGGGGCATCTGAAAGACCTTATTAATGATCGTATATGCCGAAAGAATCAATATCGTAGGTCAAACGGTTGATTTTTATAAATGTTTGCATATGGAAACATTAAATTTCATGCCCCTTTAAACTTACACCTGATGACGTCATGATGACGCCATTGTTAGGTGCACACCTCTTCTACTATGTCTTTGATGTTACCAAGTTTGTTTAAGAACAACCTCAAGTTTGGGAACAACCTTAAAAAGTGCCGACAACGCCCATGCGTTATGTCAATGGGGAAACAAATCAGAAGAAGAAAAAACGGAAAAGCCAAAAGTTAACGACGTTTGCTAGTGATCGTATATGGGAAGGAATCAAGGTTGTAGCTCGCATTTGTTAATATTTCATATTTATAATATTTGTATCACCTTTAATCTGACACGTGATGACGTCATTTTGAGATCACCAGTTAAATACCTTTGTCAATGATCGTATATGGCGCATGAATCACGATCATAGGTGAATCGGCTGATTTGTTACGAATGTTTGAATATGGAAAACATTAAATTGTATGCTCATTTATTCTTATACCTGATGATGAACAGTTTTTGAGTTGTGTCAGTTTGCCTGAGTGTACTGCTATACAGATCTGTCACTTCCAGGTGTTTGATGAACTGTGAGATACCAAGTCATGGCGCAGGTAAAAACGTTCGATTACTTAATTAGCTCCTTGAGGAGTATCATAACATGTAGGTTCAGGATTTATACTAAGAGTGTCTTGAGCCAAATTTCATATAAAACAAAATAACATGTACATTATGTAAATCGTACAGAATCCTTCATCGATTGAGAAAAGATTTGTTTAGATTTGAAAATATGGCAATTTTCAGTTGTTGTACTTTTAAAAACATCAATTAAGTTACTGTAAAATTAGTACTGTTTGTCATAATGTCACATGCCGTTATAAATTTAATATTTGAAAAGTTTATCCTGAAAACGTAGTTTTTGAGTTGTGTCAGTTTGCCTGAGTGTACTGCTATACAGATCTGCCACTTCCAGGTGTTTGATGAACTGTGAGATACCAAGTCATGGCGCAGGTAAAAACGTTTGATTACTTAATTAGCTCCTTGAGGAATTAAATATTTGAAAAGTTTATCCTGAAATTAAATATTTGAAAAGTTTATCCTGAAAACGTAGTTTTTGAGTTGTGTCAGTTTGCCTGAGTGTACTGCTATACAGATCTGCCACTTCTAGTTTAGAGGCAAGTTTAATTTCCCTTTGCGAATTATAAACTGTTCATTTTTACTAAATCAATACTCATCTGCTGTCTCACGATGTAGTCAGCGAAAAAGATTGTTAATTTTTAGTTTGTTTTGTTCACATTTGGGGTGGAAATCCGATGTTTGCTCAAAAAACTTATATATGCCTATATATATTAGTCATCAAATGTATAAATCAAAGCACATAATTTGTTAAGATTGAAAAGAGTTTGGCCAAGAAGGAACAATTTCGTAATTAGATTGGTTTAAGATGGTTTAATAAAATCATGACAATGACGTAATGATATCAGGCCTATATTAAAGGCACAGGCTCGTCAGCAATGCGCGCCCGCCAAATTCGTACTCGAAACACGCAGCTCCATGCCTTTGCTATGGAGGGCGCGCATTGCTGACGAGCCTGTGCCTTTAAGCTTTGCACTTTACTAAACCTAAAAGGAAGAAAACAAACATTGGAATGAATGCTTCACGGCAAAACTACGACATTCCCTCAATAACATACAATTACTTTCTTGTAGAGAGTGGACTCTCTTAAATAAGACTGAAATAACATAAAAGATTGTATCCTACTCACATGTCCTTTTGTTAAACCATTTTCTGTTAAATTACACGTCCGTGGTAGACACAGTTAAAAGACTGCTGCGCCTCCACGCAAAAAGTTACCGTGTCACAGTCTCAACCGGCGCCGTGTCACACAGGGCACACGTACTAGACAGCTGCGGTAAAAATTGATTTCTGCGAAGTTTGCTCGCATTGAGAACGGTCAAATATAACACTGGTTACTGCTCAGTCAACCGAAAACATAATGACATGATCATGGTGTCATTTTAAAGAGGAGATTCAACCCTAACAGTTGATATCTCCTGTTTATTCATACGCGCCCTACTTTAGTTACAATTAGCAATAATATTTCGGTTTCGTTTTATTTTTATCCACCCTGTATATACCCTGTATAAATTTTAACTTGGCTGAACTTTGGCCTTCAATTGACCCAGGAAGAAAGGGTCAGATGAAAATGCCTACACAAAGAACATTGTAGCCCATGATCTGATATATAATGTCTGCTACATATGAAGACCCTGCGTCATGTGGTTTTATAGAGGGAAACATTTTACGAAATGCATATTTTGGTAATTTTCATGATAAAAATCCACTTTTGTGCCATTTTAAAATTATTACAATTACGTAATCATTGACGTCATGGTGACGTTCTACATGGTGGTGGACGTTTGTGATGGGGCCCATGCCTGTACCTAGTTTTATGAAAATCAAGCATGGTTCAATAGCTAATATTGCTTCATAAGTACAAACAAATACAAAAAATGTGATTTTTGAATTGGCTGAACTTTGACCTTCGATTGACCCAGGAAGGAAGGGTCAGATGAAAATGCCTACACTAAGAACATTGAAGCTCATGATCTGATCTAAATGTTTGCCAAATATGAAAACCCTGGGTCATGTGGTTTGGGCAAGGGAATCATTTTAAAAAGTGCACATTTCGGCAATTTTCTGCTTTTTAGGCATTTTTAAAGTGTTATAATGACGTAACGGATGACGTCACAATATAGCCATTCTTGGGTGCACACCTCTTATACTATGTCTTTGATGTGACCAAGTTTGGTTAAGATCAATGTTTGGGAACAACCTGAAAAAGCGCCGACAACGCCTATGCGCTTTGTCTATGGGAAAAAAATCAGAAGAAAACGGAAAAAAAAAAAAAAAAAAAATCAGAACGAAAACAAAGGCTTTTTCGCTGCAAACGAAAAAGCCAAAAAGAAATCGTACGAGAGTAATAGGTGATCGGGCTGTTGGCCCGATCACCTAAAAAACAGTTTTGAGTTTAAAGAAATAAACCAAAAAACCCAAAAAAGAATGTTTGGCCAAAAAACACCCGAACTCGAAAACGAGTTTCCAGTTAGGAACTAGAAACTTGGTACAGTCTTCGACTGACGAGTGGGGATCCTGACGCTTCTGTTATATCATGAGGACGTCATCGATTGTTCCAATACATGTAATATGAAAACAAAATCTTAAAAGTGTATTTTTGGAGGAAAAGGCAGCCAAACTCAAAAACGGAACAAGGTATGAATTTGAACTTGGTACACTCATAGCTTCTAGGGAAGGGATCCTGATGTTTGTGTGACATGACGTTGACGTCATCGGTTGTCTAATTTATAATAATTTAAAATTCCTTTAAAGTAGACTTCTTAAAATAAAAATTAAGTTTAACTCTAAAACGAAGCAAGGTATAAACTGGAAACGAAGTTCAGAGTTCAGAAAGGGACACTGACGATTCTGTGGCATCACGATGACGTCACGGATGATTTTTTTTTGGGGGGTGGGGGGGGGGAGCAGCCTAACTCCTTGGCGAAAGAAGGTACGAACTTCCAACTTGGCAATGATGATAGTCTTGTACCTCAGGCTAGGGACACTACAGTTTGTTTGACGTCACTATGACGTCATGTGTTACCTTGTAATGATTTTAAAAGACCTAAAATGCTGATTTTGAACAGAAAGCACTTAAACTCGAAAATGGCATAAGATACAAGCTTGAAATTCAGTTTATGCTTAGAGTTAGGGATCTCAGTGTTTGTCTGACGTCATTATGGCATCACCAGTTACAAAATCATAAACATTAAAAACAAAATGGGCGTGGGGATAGTTGGGCAAAATACACCCTATTTTGAAAACGGAACAAGCTATGAACTTGAAACTTTGTACAGTGGTATGGATCTTAGAGTCGGGATCCTGACGTTTCTGTGACATCATAACGTCGTCAGCGGTTATGTAATTTGAAGGAAAAAAGACCTTTGACCTCGTTGTCTATTGGCCAAATCTTTGTTGGCCTGTAATTTGAAAGTGCTAAGAGATAAAGGATGGGGTTCAAGGTATTATGGTTTGGCATTGTCTAGCTTTCCAAAAATTAAGACCATGACCTTTGACCTCGTTTCATATTGGTAAAATGTTTGTTGGCTTATAATTTGAAAGTGATAACACGTACAAAAAAGTTTAAAGTATTATGATGAGGCATTGTCAAACTTTCCAAAAATTAAGACCATGACCTTTGACCTCGTTACCTATTGGTCAATCAGTTATTGGGTTATACTTTAAAAATTGTAAGAGATACTTGTCCGGGGTTAATGGTATTGTGGTTAGGCATGGTCAAGTTTAAACAAAATGAAAACGGTGACCTCTGACCTCGTTCCCCATGGGTCAAACAGTTTTGTCTTATAATTTAAAAGTGGCGAGAGATACCAAATGCGGTTAGGTATGACCACTGACCCTAAATTTTATTTTATTTTATTGTTTATGGGGAAAAGCTCGGTGTTTATCTGAGGATAAAAAAAGACCTCTAGTTTTTCTTCCTTTTATGGTCCAAACTTTCTCTGGACCTGATATCGAAAACTAAACATGGCATGAACTTAGAACCTGGCCTGAGGGTATGCATATAGTCGTGAGGTAATGATGACGTCATCCGGTAGCTATTTATAATATTTTGCAAATCCCAAATTCGGTATTTGTTATAAAATGCGGCCTAACTGGAGAACGGAACAAGACATGAACTTAAAATTGGCTTAGTCCTATATCTTAGAAAAGGGATCATGAGGTTTGAATGACATTATGATGACGTCATCTGCTACCCGATTATAATGAAAATACCTTAACAATTTATTTTTTAGACAAAAGCCAGTCTATGGTATGGACTTCAAACTTGGTACAGTCTTGTATACCGGTAGGGGCTTGAACTTTGTGTGGTGTCATGATGACGCCATAGGTTACATGATTATAATAATTTGGAAATACCTGAATAGTTAATTTTGGCTAAAAAGTACGCAATGACATTTGGATTATTTTTTTCATTTGTCAAATCAATCGATGCAAAGTATTCATATGAATGTGATAAGATTGATGGTCATGGTTCCTTCATGCAAGCACTTTAAAAGCTTTAAAATACATGTATACGCAAAGACAATGTTAAAATATGAAGTCTTGAACCTTGAAACTTCAGTGGGTACAGTCCTGGACCTTAGCGTAGGATATAGTTTAGTAACTTTGGTGACGTCATCGTGACAACACTTTATTTCAACCTCTTTCAATACTTTATTTCAACTTTTAACCTCTATCCTTTACATACCCTTAACACCTTGCGTCTGTAACTTGTTTCAGACGCAAATCGTCTAGTTTTCGGTCCTATTTATTGTAATGCTCATTTGTAAATAGGGCTCTTTTAAATGTCTCATCAGCATATTAATCGGACGAAAGAGAAAGTAATAATAAACATCCACGGGGGTAGAAAACAAACGAACAAAAAATTAAATTAAATAAAGCCCCATAATTTGCAGTGGCTCAAAATATTACTGCATGAATTGCAAGAATATTCGACTATACAAGTGTTGATAGCAATGGGACCAAACATAGTTTACTTAAAAATAGTTTGCAAATGACTTTTACCATTCATTCAACACAAAAAAACATGCATTGATTTTTCAAGGTTTTCTGAAGTATTACTTATATGTGGCTAAAATTTCTACTAGGCAGTTTTAATTATAAACATTGTTCTTTAGTTGAGCAATGCTGTTGTCCGTGGAATTAGTCAAAAACAAACGTTTCATCTGCAAATGATAAAATGACCTTTGAAGATAAATTGCACACTTTGTAGAAAAACCACGTTTTTCCCCCATACGAAGAATTTTTTTCTGAACGACTTCTTCTAAACGAATATCACAGAGGCCCTTTAAAACCAGCATATTATTATACAGGATTGGTAGTTTCCCAAATTGTCAAATTCGACCAGTAAAACCGTACTCAAATACGTGGTTCCAACTCTCCATTGCATGATTCCGCCTGAGATTATTTCTTTAAATAAGAAAACGATAACTGAAGATATAAACTTGTGGGCACAAAGTTTTCTTACAAGGGCGTCCTCATGTGAACGAAGTTATGCCCCTGGCTACAGCTGCATGGCTGCGTTTACCATGCAGTATAGCCCGGGAACCAACCTAAATAGGATGGTGGTTTCGCGCATTTTCTTCAAAGGATGGACGTTTTCATTGTTTTCTCAGACATTTCCTCCATTGCTCAGTTTTCCAAGTATGTATACTGGCTTTAAATTCTCTAATTAGGGATATGCACTAGATTAATCTAAAACAAAAGACATGAAGCTTCCCCAAAATTAGGATTAATTAGAAAAAATGTATAATTAAAAACCAGTAATTTGTTTATCTTAAAGGGTACAGTTTTTAGAAAGACGTGCGTTCTAATATTTTGTTGACAATTAAAGAGGTTGTTTAATCCCTAATTAGGTTCTAAATATAGAAAGGGGGGACCTTCAACTGCCCAATTACAAACTAATTACTGAGTGGAAGATGCTAAAATTTAGTGTTTTCTTGAAAGCAACGAAATATAATAATAACTTTATGAGTTGTAAACACAAAATACCCTTAGCCTGTCGAGATCAACGCAGTTTTCAACTCGTTGGATTAATATACTCTGGTGGGTGTATTCTGAGTTTTCGAATGTGTTGCTAAACGGCGGCTGAAAGGGCAAATAAACCAATTGGCCGCCCATCGCCCGAATCGGCGGCTAACCTCAACTTGGTGTAAACCGCAAAATTACGGCGTTATAACGCTCTATTTACGGCGTTATAACGCCATAATATTACGGCGTTTTAACGCCCTAATAATAGGGCGTTATAACGCCGTAATTTTACAGCGTTATAACGCCATAAATAGAGCATTATAACGCCCTATTAGGGCGTTATAACGCTGTAATATTACGGCGTTATAACGCCGTATTAGCGCGCGATTATAACGCCGTATTAGAGCGTTATAACGCCGTAATAGGGCGTTATAACGCCATAATAGGGCGTTATAACGCCGTATTAGGGCGTTATAACGCCGTAAAGTTATGGCGTTATAACGCCCTAATAGGGCGTTATAACGCCGTAATAAAAAAAAGTAGTTTTGTTGGCGGAAATCAGCCACCGTATATCCCAGACCGACCGTAGGCTACGTCCGATTACGAGGCCCTATGTTTAAAATCAACGGGACAAGCCTAACAAAATGCAAATGTTAAAAAAAAAAAATTGTTCACTGTGACGGATCTAACTTAGGGCCAGGTATATGGGTGTGCATACATGTGGTTGAAACCCGGACTGAGGTATACCGTATAGCCATGGTGGCCGGAGGTCGGAGGTAACCCGGCCCGGAGGTAGAAATGTTTTATTTTTTTTAAAGTTAGACATTAATTTTTATAACTTTAGCGAATTTGGAATGACCGTTTGAAAACAGGGACACTTCATTCATGGAGGTTGGCTTTTCCTACCTCCATGCTTAATCCACACTTTGGGCAAATTTGCAATAGGGAAAGTAGCCTACTAAAGTAGGCCTATTCCAGCTGTATGATCGCGAATTTTACATCAACCTCCGCTAGATATTATAAGCGCAACGGAGCTCCGGGTGGGGACTGGGCAAGCAAACAATTCGACTTTTTAGCTCACCTTTTGGCGAAATGTGATCAACCGGCAGACGAACAGATATTGTTGCTATATTCACAGAGTATCATTTTCCTTGTTTGCAGATCTCTTCTAGTTCTAACATAAATTTTCCATGGACAATGACCAAGACCATGACCAAGATGGAGGTGACATGGGCCTAGGATTAGGAGCACCCAGCATGCCCAGGCGCGGATCTGGCGGGAGGGGGGTTGGGGTCAAACAATAATAGGTTAAAACAAAATCCATTTTCTGGAAAAATTTGAACTAGCTCCTCTAATTCTTGTTTGTTTTGCATTTAAAATTAAGATGCTTTTTTTTTCAATATTTCCCCTTTTACATTTGCAGCGTGGAGAGAAAGTCCCCCCAGTTCTGGTCTTCAGTAAAAAAGGGAAATACTTGAGATCATTTCCTTATGATCCAAATGTCATCAACATGGTTCATGGGATGCGAATGTTTTACAATAAAACATCGGGCAAAACAAGTCTCTGGATGACCGATGTTGGGAATGGTAATTAGTGTTGTTATATCTTTCTGAAATGTGAACTGTTGTATGGTGTACATAGGTTGTATTTTGAATGGTTGTTATCAATTGTCGAAAATCCATGAACAGGGTCGTATCAAAGTTTGAGTGCTGGCTAAATAATAAATTGAGGTTTTATAGACGCAGGCTCGTCAATACACCACGCACAAATTCGTGCCACGAATTTCACCGCGCTCCATACCTTGCCCGAGTTTGGCAGCTGCTCTTACAATCCCAGAGAGTGAAGGCTATTGTGTTTATGCATTGTTAGGCTAATAATAGTCAGGGGCTAGTTTATTTCATGAGGGTGTCCTTGTAAAAAGTGTGTGCGCACACATTTAAATATAAATTAATCTTCGATTATCATTTTCTTATAAAAATATAATAGGCAATATATAATTGCAAATCCTGTCTACAAGCTTTAATTAAAGGCACAGGCTCGTCAGCAATGCGCGCGTGCCAAATTCGTGCCACAATACGCAGCTTCATAGCAAAGGCACGGTGCTGCGAATTTCGCAACACGAAATTGCCGCGCGAGCATTGCTGACGAGCCTGTGCCTTTAAGTTTTAGGATTTTTGTCAAGTTTTCAAATTGTTCATTGAATCCTTTTAGGAACACTTGGCCACACAGTAAAAAGTTTCTCTCCAACTGGCACACTAGAATATGTTCTTGGCACCTCGGGCAAGGCAGGCAAGGGGTTATCACCACTGCAGTTTGACCAGGTGGCTGATATTGCATTTAGTGACAATGGCGAGATGTATATTGTGGATGGCGACGGAGGCATGAACAACAGACTCATCAAACTCAAACAAGGTTTGTATTGTTAGTTAAGGTTTGTTTTGCACTTACACGACGTAATTATTAACACTGTATAATTGGTGCTTTCCCGAGACACTATGAAAAATTTCATAGTGTGCTCAGGTGGGACTCGAACCCACGACCTCCTGCAAACAAGGCAGACCACTCGACCACCGAGCTAGCCGGTGTTGAATGGCCGGTTCGAATCATTTCGCAACGGGGATCGTGATTAATCAGAAATTAATTTAGTTTGTGTCGGGGAAACTGAATGTTAATTAAGGTTTGTATCGTATTTCATATGCGCAAAGACTTGCAGCTCTTGAAGATCCCATTAGGCCCTATGTCATTTGCAATGACCCAAAATTTTACTTCCCGAGTTGACAAGGAAAATATTTACTCAAAGTGTTGATAGGAACAGTAATAAACACGACAAGAGTTTACCTATTTCTTTCCAACTTGGTTCTTTCTGCAAGAACTTGACAACTAAAGGTGTTTTTTCATGTGTGCACACTCACTTTTTACCTAGTGGAGCCAAGTTGTTTTTCACTGCATCCAGATTTCCCAAACTCATAGACATTTGTCCACATTTGTATCAAAATTTCTGAAAATATTTTTCTGGTTAATGACAGATTTCCAGGTTGCATGGCATACGGGTATTAACGGCACGGCCACTGGTCAGTTCCGCATTCCTCACAGTGTTGAGCTAGATGGCCTGGGTCGTGTCTGGGTAGCGGATCGGTTGAACAATAGGCTACAGGCTTTCAGCACAGACCATGGAAAGTTCATGGGAGAATTAACGTCATGCTTCGGGAAAGGCCAACCATCTTCCGTCAGGTAATTGGTCCATGAGCACTTGGGTAATCTCACTGGCCTCTGGTGGACATTTAAAAATGTTTAAAGATCATAGAGGTGGCAGGTAATGGCAAGCAATCGTGCGACAATCGTGCCATTAATCATGACTGATCGTGCAAGTTTGAGAGGCATGACTGGTCGCAGCTAAAGGCACGGCAACCTCACTTGCCATCAGTTGCAACCAGGTACACAGCCATCTTGCGACCACCATGCCACTGTCATGACCTGCGGTACCATCTGTGGCACCATCTGTGGCGCAATCTGCAATCACCTGCGACAAATGACAGGTAGACGTGCGACGTCTGTGCAACTGTCCGCTTGGCCGCTACTAATGACAGGCAGTCGCGCATCTGCCTGCCACAGGTCTCAGATGAACATGCCTTCATGTCAGGGTAGTACGTGGTGCGTTTGGCTGCGATTTAGTGGCACGACATGTCGCGCCACTACCCACTTCTAATTGCAAACTGGTCGTACAAGTGTGACCGCAGAACACAACTCGTAGACATTTTCTGTGACCAGGCTACAACAGCCCTTGTCACACAATTTCCCCCATCCGCAGCCCATCATGTCACGGCCCTAATGTGACCATAGCATAATGAGCTGTTGATGTAGGTTCCATGAAGTGAATATGTTTGTCAAATAATTTGTATAAGGGAATATTTCAAAGTATAATGTCAACCTGAGTTTCAATATTTCAAGTGATCTGAAATAAGCACATCTCAACAAATTTTGAACCAGTGTTAAAGCACATGAATTAAAAATGTTGAAACACCCTATAAAACCCTGCTTGAACAGGATCTGCATTTTGTATTTATTTATTCACGAACGTCTTAATTGCTAGTTTGAACATATTTACATATGAATATAAATTTAAACTTAAAGGTACATGTAGTATAACAGCACAATTTCCACTGGTAATTGAAAGCATAGGTCGAGAAAACTGCCGTGTAGAAATTTCAGCCACATAGATGCAGTATTTTCAGAAAACATGAAAAATCCAAGTACGGTTTTTGTGCATGAATGAATGGGTCCAAAGATTGCCTACAGGCGATCTTTGGAGATTTAAATAATTTTTAAATCTTTCTCATGAAGGGGCGCAATTCGGACGAAATAATTTCACAGGATGATTACTACATATTGCCATCTTGATAACAAGTAAGCTCAAAGATAATAATTTTTTGGAGGGTAATTACCAAACAAATAGACAACCTTTAATCATGTATTGTCACATGTACATGGATGACAGCATTATTTGTTATTTTACCGACAGACTCAGTGCAGACCACACCCACTTCATTGTTGTCCAAATTCAGACCAATCGGATTCTCTTCATTGCATCGCCACGGCAACCAGGGTTGATTGGCAATTGCAAAGTGCTCGGCAGCATCCAATTGGGAGAGGATGTACATCCACATCTTGTTGCTGTTAGCCAATCAGATGGCTCCTTCTATGTAGGAGAACTTTGGGCCAAAACGTGCCAAAAGTTTATCCATGTTGCATAGACAATTTCGTCACCGACACCACAAACTGACACCCAAGTGTGCAGTGGGGGCCATGCAGTTATACGAAGTGACACACATATATGTGAATATGTTTAAATACACACTTATATAGGTACCGAGGGAGGGTTATAACAAAAGGAACAAAGGTACCCCGTAAGTCGGTCTTTGTCTACTTAGTACCTGACAGAGTAAAACTTGCGTTAAGTCTATGGAGTTGGTGAAGACAAAGAAAACGAAGGAGGGATAAAGGGAAGGAAGAGGGGGGGGGTTGGGGAGGGGGAGGGGGGGGGGGGGGGGGGGGGGGGGGGTTGGGGGGGGGGGGGGGGGTTGGGGAGGGGTTGGGGAGGGGGGGGAACAAAAGAGGTACCCCGGGAGTGTCTAAAACACGGTTGTGTACACAAACTCTTCGCACACTGTCTGGAAATACAAAGGTTTTACAAAGTGACATGCAAGTTTTGTTTTGCCCCAAATCTCAAAATTTAAGGGACCGTACCTCCCAAACCACTGGACCCACTGACCTAAAATTTCAGATTTGGTGCTGTGGAATGCCAATTAATATACAATTTTTCATCAAAATCGAAAGAGGTCGGGTTTATTTTTTGGTGAATTGACATGGAATGACCCAGTGACCTAGGTTGTTAGAAGATAACCTATTGCATGCTTAACTCAATAGGGTACATGTATGTTGTTACCATTACTCTAACTACAACTTGAGGTTTTGGGCATTGGAAATGATGCTGATGTGAAATCATTACCCAACCATGCCCATACGCGCATAAAAACAAAATAAAATAAGCTTGACTCACGAATCTGGCAGGATGAGAAGTGCGGATAAATGACGTCACGTGATTGGATGTTTACTCACTGCGCGTACGTCTTCAACAAAAAAAGTAATTCGGTTTTTTAATTGTATTTGCCGAAAAACTGCAGGCTGAATTATGGAGAACTTCACATCCATATAAAAGAACTGGGTTAACAATTTGGTCAAATAGTTGACATTGAATATCAACTGGTGTTGTTTTGGCTTTGAGACTAAAAAGCACGTCTGGCTTGGTCCACCTGTTTCTTAATAGCTTTATTAAAAAGACCTGATTATAGTTTAATTGAACTCCTACAATGTAAGTCGTGAACAATCTCAAGTTTTGAATCCCCCAGAAATAAAATGTTAGGTTGCGATGCATGTTTTTAAAATTCAAATTATAGTTCAAATATGTTTATTGCCCGAATAAGTCTGTAAAGACTTTTGTTCAAGAATCTGGCTTTATTCGACATATATTGGTATATCAGGGAAAATTATGGTTTTGGAGAAATTTCTCTTAACATTTTGATGACAAAAAAAATACTTGCAAATCTACAAGATGACCTAAAATTGCAGTTTAGTCCAATATTTGTGAATAATGTTCGCCAAAAAGGCCCTAAAATGTCTAATCATGTCTCGTACATGTTCCCCAAAGGGGATTTGCACCCTCATCTACATAGGACCCAAAATTTCATTTTAATTCTTGGTCCAGTTTTATTTTTCGAACCGCCAGCGTCGTCTAGCTGCTAGCGAAAAAACGGACTTCCGTCTGCAAATAGTCAGACCCCTTTCTGTGGGAACCAGACCAGTCATATGCCCACTATATATCTACGAGCATCGGACAGGCGTGAATAAGTGCCCAAAACCATGCAAATGAGGTGCCCTAAATTTGCAAATGTGCCCAGAAATATGCAAATAGTGCCTAAAACTATGCTAATGATGAGAGGCGCGGTTATACGCGTCCCGGCTCCGTTTCCGTTCTAGTTTTAAATGGAGTTCTGTGACGGGATCAAACCAACGTTAGTAAACCACACGTTACTTTGGGGATGTGGATCGAGCTTCTATTTTTTCTATTTTTCAAGATGAAGACTTCTCTCATACAAACGATTCCTTAATATCTCAACCCAGTTATAATTCCCTCGTGTCACGTCTTGGCATTTATCGCTGGCGTTTCCGTACGGTTTTATAATTAATGTGAGGTGATTGTCCCATCACCGGCGTTCTGCCTTTCGCAAGCACGTCTCGGTGGTATTTTTGTTGAGTTGTTGAAATGTCTCAAAATCGCGCCTAAAATCCGGACCGTAGTGCTCCACTTTGCGCCAGAATGTTTGGTTGAAATGCTGATAGAGCAGCGCGGTTGAATTTAAATATTTTGGCCCTTAAATCCGGTGTGATTGCCCGGCGAACACTTGCCTTTCTTACATACTTATAAAAGTAGATGATGTCATCCATGTCCCAGCAGAGGAGTCTTTTTAAAAGGATATGAGATTCGTCAAAATATTCATTGATCATGACCAAATCCAGTTCGGAGCCAGCGCAGCGGTTTTTTTATCCACAGCCGTCAGATTCTGAAAATCGGGAGGATCTAACCCCAAATCGCGCATTTGTTCGTTTCTAATGCGGTCAACAGGAACGATTCTGGATTATGTCACTGAAGAAGACCTTAAGACTATAAGAGGGTACTTGTGGCGAATTCTACGACCGATCTTGTAGTAATCGAAAGCAGATTCAAGTCGTGCTGCGGTACGGTCTCTCTGATGATTGTGAAGTAGGTGGCGTTTGGTATATCAACTCATCCATGGCTGTCTGGTTGTAGCGGGCATGATTGGCCAGGATATGAAACTCGCCGTAAGCCGGCCATACTCCTGTCCGGTTCTTGGGCCGAAGTTGGTACACACAGGAGTTATTAAAAAACCTCGTCGGTGTCGCAGAAGATATGGGTCCTTTTTAGAAGGGCGAAATTTAGGTCTCTGTTGTTGAGCCGTATTGCAGGAGCATCGTGGTGATGGTAGTACTGCCAGTTTTGTGTGTTTTGATAAAGGCAAGACGGTGTGGTACCTACTTGTGGTTGCCAAGCAATACGAAAATTACCCCAGACGTCCTCTAGCTCTGTATAAGTCAAAAAACAAAATAAAGGACTGCACAAAATGAAGTTCGGAACGGATCTTTCGGAAATCTTTGAACAGACCGGAATTGGAAGAGAAATTAATCCTTCCGGTTCATTTTTAAAAAACAACAATTTCTGTGCAAGTTCTAAATAATGTCAGAGTATTTAAATTAATTTAGAAACAAAGTCACACAACACAGACTTTAATTTCATAATGGCGGTTTTGGTTGTATTTTATACAAAAACTAATTCAGACAAGCATTTAGGCCTTATTGTTTCTCCTCAGGAGTCGGTGTTCTTAACAAGTCATGCATTGTACGATTGAACCTTTCACGTTGTGAATTCCCTTGTGGATGGTATGGCGTTGTGTACGTGTGATTTCACAATGTGATATTGCAAAGTTATTGTGTGATGAGTGCGTCCTTGATCAGAGTGTATTTGTTTTGGAACGCCATATATTTCAAAATTCATTCATTCATTCATTAGAATTCGAGCTGTAGTTTTAGCTGTCTGATCCTTAGTGGGTATGGCAACTGTACATATGTGAACTTTGAAAACACATACGGCAGGTAGCACGTGCACACTTGATGAAGGGTAGTCCCAATGTAGGGTCGGGAACATCACGATACAAAACCCCATCTATTCACTCTTTCACTTCCCATTGTTGTTAACATTTTAACCTGAAGTGCTAATTTTTTTGCCTTTTTTTATAATTTTTGAAATTTAAGTCATATATGCGTGCAGTTGGCGTATTGAAAGAAAAAAATATATATACAAGCAAGGTCGTACATGTCAAATAACACTTTCAGAATGCGTACAATATATCGTATATGTACGACTTGGGCAGTAAAAGAGTTAAACCATTGCAAATGGTTTAATATAGCTCCTTCCAATTCCCTGTGTGATTGAAGATATGTATGAATTAAAAACAACCTGAGCAAAATCCAGCTCCGTACTTCGTCTAACTTTTGAGAAAACAGTAAAAAAGGCTTTATACGGTCACTTCCTGAACCACGGCGCTTGTGTGTAACCTGGAAAAATGACACACTGGGGACTAACTCAATAAAACTCAATAAAAATGACACCGGGGATCTAAGGACCAAGTCGCGAACTGTTTTTAAAGAAAGGTTTAATGAATAACGACACCAACATGAAACAGACCAAATAATCAACTAAAATTAAACTAAACTAACATCTTTAACTTGAAATGCACCAACACAGTGTAAAGTAAAAAAACCTAGAGGCAAAATCAGGGAACCTGTAAACAAACAAAACCAAAAGAGCAAAGAATTAATTACATGGATAGAGCCAAAACAAGGGGCCTAGATATATGGACTTATGAATATTCATGAGGTAATAAAACCACTAATCCTTAGCCAGGCACACCTGTGTCCTTCAATGGGTCAGGACAATGGAATGCCAAAGCACATGTTTTTTAAAGTACAAAAACTATACAAGAGTCAAGGTAAAGTCCAGAATTTCAAGTGTAAATGATGCAGGGAGAACTTAAATTCAAAATGGTTTTACAACTTAAACGCAGAGGGAAGTTATGTTGTTTCAACTCAAGTATCGTACTACTGACAAGAAAACCCCAAAGTATAAGCTGTAAAAATAACACTTTTAAAGAAACCACTATAGACTAATGTTATAAG
This sequence comes from Henricia sp. BOLD:AAB3569, assembly GCA_037783545.1. NCBI lineage: Eukaryota > Metazoa > Echinodermata > Asteroidea > Spinulosida > Echinasteridae > Henricia > Henricia sp. BOLD:AAB3569. The sequence goes on along the minus strand of JBBELK010000306.1, from coordinate 35,972 downwards.
TAAAGTTGAAAATAACAAGAAAACTCATCAGGGATGTGCAGACACGCTTAGAAAAACAGCAGAAAAAGGCACACAAAGTTAGAGAGATAAAACGAAATGGGTCTTCTCTCTACGCTGCTGGTCTGCACACTGGACCATGTGCTTGTGGTCACAGGGCCAGTGACCTCTACAACAATAAACAGTTAACAGGGGATGCACTACAAAAGACACGGGTCATACACAATCCAATGGGGCTACATGGGAAACTAAAATGACATTAAAAATATACTACAGGGGATGCACACCTATGAGAGAAACGGACAATTATTACACAATTTAAAGGAAATTATTTATAAACAGTTTTCACCCTTCTACATGTGCACGAAGTATTTTGGGGCGAAGTGGCATCATACGAAGTGGTTTGGGGCAAGGTGGCTTTTGGGGCGAAGTGATTCAGGGCGAAATGGTTTTTTTGGCGAAATGAATTTACGTCTCATGAGACGAAAATAAATAATTGTTTTACTCATTTCTCAAAAACTATAGCATTTTAGACAACCATTTTAGGGGATGTTTACTACCGTCATCATGTTTATTTTGTGTAAGTTATTTGTAAATCTGTGAACATTTCTGATTTTCGAGATTACCAATGACGTGTTCTATAATTAACTTTCATGACAATCTCGGTGATTTAGGCACATTTGCTCTATGTCCCGCTGGATCTTGTTAAAAGTGGCGAATATATAAACCAATATCTGCATCTTCTTATTGTAACTTTTGCAGATAGAAAGACCGATGAGTTGAACAGTAAGCAGTTTTTGCCCTAGCTCCCTTAAAACAGCACAGTGAAGATCAACATGTACATGTATGTATGTAGATCACTGGAACCCAAATAGTGTCATATCTTGGTTTTGCGTCTATGAGTACTCGGAAGCAACGTCTGGAGATGATTTCCTTGATCACTCGGACCATCTGCCTGTCTTGCAGGACACCATGTAGTTTGAGGAGGAGGCCACGGTACCAGACGGTGTCATATGCAGATGAGAGGTCAATTAGAACCGCTCCGCACTTCTTGTTCTCTTCAAAAGTTGTTTCAATGTGATCTACTGTGGCCAAGACCTGGTCTTCGGTATTTCGCCCTTTCCTGAAGCCTGCTTGCTCATTTGGGAGAAAGTGTTAAAGCACTGGTTCTATCCTGTTCAGTATGAGTCTTTCGAAGAGCTTAAGAGATACACAAAGAAGTGAAATAGGACGATAACTCTTTTGGTCATCGCTAGGTTTGTTGGGCTTCAAGATAGCCACAACATTGGCTTTCTCTACAGGAGGGGAATCCTGGCAGCAGAGAGACAGCGGGAAAGGAAGTGCCTGAGCCACTCATAAACACAAGACCAGCATTGTACCGTTTTTCTGTAAGGATGTTATCGGGACCAGGGGCTTTTTTCTGACGTGAGCGAGTCAAAGGCTTGCTTGAGTTATGATGAAGTGAAATCAGTAGTGAGGCATCGGTCGGCCGAGGGGGCTTTCCTGACTTCCTACAGTTAACTTCCCGAGAGAAGGTCTTGTCAGGGGAGGAGTACCTTCCATTTTTAATCAAGGTAGGCCTACGTGCAATTGAGTCTGCAGTCTAGTGACAGGACATGGTTACCTCTTTGCAGCTCTGCCAGTAAGGCGGTTGATCATCTGCCAAGCTTTGCGGCTTGAGTGTGTAAAATCAATGCTGTCTACTGCTTCTCTCCAGCGGGTCTTGCGTGCCTCATCAAGGTGAGACTTAAGCTGTGAAGCAGCCTCAGCCGCGTCTGCGGCGTTTGTGAAGGCACAGTGAAGCCTTTCGCATTTGTCGTCCCAACCAGGAGTGTACTTCTTTCTGCAGCCGCGCGGAATAGCAGCTTTGGATGTTGTGCTAATTGCGTCCAAAAAGGCGGCGTATGCTGCCTCTACGTCGCTGTTCCATGGAGAGGGTAGGTTGGCTGCTAATTCATCCGTCTTTTTTTCTGTAGCAGTCCCAGTCTGCTTTACGAAAGTTCCATCTCTTTGCTGTGAGTGGTTTGGGTCATTGACTCGCAATCATGGGTGAAAACGTAGGGTTGCGGTTTGAACCTGGGTGCGGTACCTGTGCCCTTGGGCAAGGCACTCTAAAACACTTGATCCATCCTTTTAGCGATTGTCAAAAAGAAGGGTAATGTCTAGTTTCGAGGCCCAGTTGCATAATTCCTCGCCATTTCTTGTGCAATAGTTGTAACCTCCATACAGAGTGTTGACAGTTGAAGTCCCCAGAGTAAATCACAGGGGAAGGTGCTTGTGGCAGGTCACTTGGGACGAGCTGACAAGGAGGAGGCTTGTAGATATTGATGACATATGGAGCCCTTGCATCTTGATCACGTGCTACTGGAGTTCAGCGTCCTCGTCAGATGTTGCGATCACGGTGCAGTCTGCGATATTGGATTTCACATTGGTAGCGATGCCATGATGTTGGCTGGCAGTAAAAGCATGGAGGTGAAAGGACGTTGTTATTGGTGGCTATGTGATGTAGTACATATCCCTCTTTGCTGGGGTGAAACCCTCAATGTTGAGTTGTAGGATCCCTGGGATCAACATTGGAATGGTTGGAGTTCGGAGAAGGTGGCTCAAAACTTGGGAGAAGGGTGTTGAACAAAGGGCCAGGGAGTACTAAAACTCGGCGAAAGAGAGTATTAGGCCGCGGACCTGACTCACAAAAAAAACGTAAGATAATCTCGAAGGTAGAAACTCGAGGTAGGGTAGGTAGACCGAAGTAACAACTCGTGTGCCGTCAGGGACGTTACCAGGGTGGATCGCGAGGAGGTCAGTTGTCATGCCACCCCAAACAATTGACATCAATACCATTCATTTGTACAACAAGTGTAGGACATTTGTAGGACTGTTGTACCGTTACATTATTGGCCCTTTTGGGGGTCCTTGCATCCCTCTCAATCGATGGTCCCTGGTCATTGAGAGCACCTAGTTTCCCTGCATGGTTTGACGCAGCAGCCAAGGATTTCTTTGGTTCGTCAATAGTTTTATTTGCTTGTTCTAGTTTAAGATGGTAGCACTTAGAATCTGTATGGCCAAATACGGCCGCAAAAAGAACACTGACCTATTAACAAGTCTGTCTAAGCTTACATGTACAGTATCCGTTACTTGGGTTGAAGTTGCAGTACACACAATTACGCATGTGATCTTGCATTTGCTTATAAGTCCGTTAACTGTTTCTTTTGCTGATCTAATTGTTGTTGTTGTAGTGGGTTGAATAAGGCACTTGGCATCGTCGTGCACTTTGTGCCATGAAAGTTAAAACTGCGTAATCACATCTAGCCTCATGTTCACGACAATGACGAAATAAGTGATGCCGGCGTTAAACTTAACCCAGACTTACATTTGTTTGTACACGGAGCATCAGTGCTGATGGTGCACAAAAGGAGCGCTGCGAAAACAAAATTACAAAGGCGCAACAAAATAAAAAGTGGAAAATGCATGGGTTTAGGCCTACAGGGCGGGAGGAGCACTGACAATCTTCCAGACAGCAGTGCCACAAGGGTCCCGCAAGGCCGGCCGTTTCCCAAGTGGGAGCACAGGTATACCCTTATGGGGTATACTTGTTTGTTACCCTCCCACACTTCCCTTTGTCTACCCTTTGTTCCCTTTGTCAAAACTCTTCCCATAGGTAAAGCACTGGTCAAACCTTGTGCATGGGGTACTAAGTAGACAAAGACCGACTTATGGGGTACCTTTGTTCGCCTTTGATCCTTGTGGGGTACCATTCTTCCGGGTACCCCATAAGTGTGTTAAAACAGATTCATGCACCCTCCCCAATAAATAACAACCTTTGGGTGCGTTGATCCATGAAAACATTTTGGATATTAACCGAGAACAAACCTGCGGCCCTCGGATATTCAAGATGCCGGCCAATATGGCTGCCAATATGTTTTCTACCCTCAAAAATTCATTTTTATGCTATCCCTTTTTTACTTCACATTTCATAATTGCGATCAGCATGGCTGCCAGGAGAGGGGCCCGACTAATAGAGAAAAATATCTGCTGTGCTGGCTGGCCTAGTGCGTTTTCCCTTCCTCGCTGAAAGGATCCTCCACTAAAATATCCAGTGAAACTGAAACTTTCCCCAATGTAGCATTGGCATATTGGATAGGTGTCTCCCTGCAGTAGACCCAAGGGATGCATCTTTATGGAAATATCGCACATAAGAGACGACTGTCCATCCTATATAATCCCTCTGTATCTGGCTGGTTACTATCATGGTTACTATCATGTTGAGGAGTGCTCTATAAGCACATTCAATTAATAATTGTATTGAGTTTGGGGAGGGGGAGAGGGAGGGGGGGAGGTTGTGAGGAGCCTGGTCCTTGAGGGGTTTTGGATTTGACCACTTTTGGACACTAAAAACAATGGTTTTTCGACTTTATTTACCTATTTTGTTTAAACCCTCACGTTTAGCAGTTACTAGGGACCCCCAATTTTGATTTGTGAACAGAAAATCTTGAATTTTCCTTAAATAATTTAGTGTTTTTGGTGCGAAAACTAAGGACTGTCGAGAACCCCCAAGGACCAAACCCCACAAGGACCAAATCCTCTAACTTCTTCATAGACTTGTGCACAACCCGTGCACCCCAAGGACCAATATATATATATAATCCTATGCTGCACCGCACCGCACGGGGGTCCCCATAGATACTCGAATAGTATGGGATGTAGATATATGCCGCAACCAAAATTACAGTTAGGGTTGTACGAACCATCAGTAAATATGTGGAGGTATTATGCACCTATCAATTGTTTCCCCACTCCCCCTTCCTTCCGCGCTGCCCACCCCCTAGGTGGGGGTTTGGTCGCGGCGTTTTTTATGCCCCATGTATTTGTATACAAGACGCGCATGTTTTGCACCCGAGGGTGGGGATTTTTGTCACCTATAAATGTTGCCCCAGGGGTGGGGATTTTGTCACTGAAAAAAACGACAATCCCCACCTGTCTTAGGTGGGGTAGCCGGGGGCGAGATCGAGGGGTGGGGGAAACAATTGATAGTGCATAATTGTACCTATAGGTAGTGTTTATGATTTAATTACTGATGCTTCCTTTGTCATTGATGTCAATTAGATGTGAGACACGGCAGAGGATTCCATTGGAGATTGTGGTTGGTATTAAATACTGTGCCAAAAAGGGAATGCATTTGTCTCAGGGAAAGTATATACAGGGGCCGGAATTGCAGGACTGACTCTCGCCTCAAATGGCGTTTTGTGCGTGGTTTGACTCCATATCTTAGCAAAATATTTTTTTTACCAATTATCTTGTCCAAGAGATTGGTCGGGGTGGTTTTTGTGCGTCTATGGCCGTTATGAAGGTTATACACCCTCACCTATATAGCCACCGACACCATCAAACTGTTACGCGTTTATTTGTACTTTGTACATTTGCACGTGTATCATAGCCACTAGGTGATTTGTGCAGTACCAGACAGATACAGATACTCAGTGTGCGCAAAACTCTAATCGTCGTGGGTTCTCAGACTAAACTATTGGTGGCGCTTTTTAGGCAATTCACGTATGTATCGCACACTAGGGCCAGGGTTACGTGCAGTAGGCCTACTAGCCAAACTAGCAAATTTTAGTGTAAAATTATGAATTCAAAATCTGAGATTCATGTCGATGTGGTGAGTGACGTCATCTGTCCGTGGTGTTGGGTCGGCAAGAGGCGTCTTGAAGAAGCCATGCGACATAATGAAGGTTTGTCTAAAGTTGCATTTGTGCGGTACCGTGGCCGAGTCGAGTGGTCATCCTGGTTGGTGGATGTTAAATCTCAAACGCTGCAGTAATGTTTGCAAAATTCAAGAAATATCCGAAGAAAAAGTCGAATGAGGGCGGCACACATTTTGCTTCTAAATTAGACTTCACCTAGTCCTTTGGCATAAAATGGTACAATAGTACGCCTACCATTAGCCTTCAGCGAGACAAATTATTAGCGATTCGGCTTGCATCAATGGACAATAATTTGGGTTTTGTGTTTGTTTTTGCTGTATACGACCATATAGCTCCATGATACGACCACCTCAAACGCTGCAGTAATATTTCTGCGTGAAGCATATTGGTCTCCCTGAAAACCACCTCAAACGCTGCAGTAATTTTTCTGTATAAAGTACACCGGTCAGGGCGAAAACCACCTCAAACGGTGCAGTAATATTTCTGCGTAAAGCCTATTGGTCTGCCTGAAAACCACCTCAAACGCTGCAGTAATATTTCTCAATAAACTACACTGGTCAGCTTGAAAACCACCTCAAACGCTGCAGTAATATTTGTGTATAAAGTACACTGGTCAGGGCGAAAACCACCTCAAACGCTGCAGTAATATTTCTGCGTGAAGCATATTGGTCTGCCTGAAAACCACCTCAAACGCTGCAGTAATATTTCTGCGTGAAGCATATTGGTCTCCCTGAAAACCACCTCAAACGCTGCAGTAATTTTTCTGTATAAAGTACACCGGTCAGGGCGAAAACCACCTCAAACGGTGCAGTAATATTTCTGTATAAAGTACACTGGTCAGCTTGAAAACCACCTCAAACGCTGCAGTAATATTTCTGTATAAAGTACACTGGTCAGCTTGAAAACCACCTCAAACGCTGCAGTAATATTTCTGTATAAAGTATACTGGTCTGCCTGAAAATCACCTCAAACGCTGAGTAATATTTCTGCGTAAAGCCTATTGGTCTGCCTGAAAACCACCTCAAACGCTGCAGTAATATTTCTGCGTGAAGCATATTGGTCTCCCTGAAAACCACCTCAAACGCTGCAGTAATATTTCTGCGTGAAGCATATTGGTCTGCCTGAAAACCACCTCAAACGCTGCAGTAATATTTCTGCGTAAAGCCTATTGGTCTGCCTGAAAACCACCTCAAACGCTGCAGTAATATTTCTGTATAAAGTACACTGGTCTGCCTGAAAATCACCTCAAACGCTGCAGTAATATTTCTGCGTGAAGCCTATTGGTCTGCCTGAAAACCACCTCAAACGCTGCAGTAATATTTCTGTATCAAGTACACTGGTCAGCTTGAAAACCACCTCAAACGCTGCAGTAATATTTCTGTATAAAGTACACTGGTCTGCCTGAAAATCACCTCAAACGCTGCAGTAATATTTATTTATCAAGTGCTGCATGGTCTTTAAGCATGAATGCACCTATCAATTGTTTCAACCCCCCCCCCCCCCCCCCCCCCCCCACCCCCTCCGCGCTGTCCAACACCTAGGTGGGGTCTGGTCACGTTTTTCATGCTATAGGGTGGGGCATTTGACCCATTTTCTGTGCATATGTATACAAGACGCGCATGTTTTGCACCCGCGGGTGGGGATTTTGTCACGCAAAAAGTGACAATCACCACCTCTCAGGTGGGGTAGCCCGGGGGTGGGGGGAAGGAGGCTGGGAAACGATTGATAAGTGCATAACCTTCAGTATAATTAATTAGCTGCTTGTCCTCGAAACGGGATCCCTTATCTTCTACAGTAAACAGTTAATTGAAGCTGAATGGCCAGAGCTGCCATAAAATGTTATGATAATGGTTGTTTGTTTATGTCGTCTCCGTTGGTGGGCAATTATGTTTAACTGATGGTTCGTTGAAATAAAAGCTGTATTTTCTCCCGTGACATAACTGCTCCACGCCGATATTTACGTAAAAAGGTATTTTAACGTAACTAAACTTGTACAGTAACTTCAAAACCAGTAACTGTTATTATCTGTGTGTTTACTGTTTTCGTTTAAAGGAGCGTGAGCAGATCACATTTTGAGCCTCCAATTTTTTCCATGGGTGTGGAGATTTTGATTCCATATGATGTGTCATAGTTTTTCGCGGCCCCAATTCGTATATTGAGGGATATGGTCAGCAATGTAATTTTAAATTCACCAATGTAATTTGTAAACTGCATGGTTACATAAAGCAATACCGTGATTACTCCGACTTTTTTGCTTCCACATCCAAATTGGAAATTGCAAATTTCCTGTTTGCCCGTATAAAAAAGTACGTTGGAGAGGTATTTTATATGATTGCTAGCCTAGGTTAAAACATAATAAATTTTCGGGAAAGTTTTTAACACGTTCCTTCAAAAAACGGGAAGATGTCAATTTACACAATCAGTTGTATTTTATTTATTTATTTTTTATTTATTCCCACACAACCTCCCGAGAGAGAAGTAAAATACCTTACGACATCAAGATACTCAAATTAAAATGGAGATAATAATTGTTTAATACCATCAAAGTCATTCTTAAACAAAAGAAACTTGATGCTATCACATATACCATGATTAACACTCGAATTATCCTTAATAAAATAATTTTACTTTGCATCAAAAATTGAATTTACCGGAGAAAACTTACTTTTGCAATTCTCAACACGTGACACCAAAGTACCATTACATATAGTAGTTGACTTATCGCATGTGTTATGACAATTTAACAATTGAGAATAAAATGCTCTGGATGCAGAATCATTATTAAAAATTTGAGACATAAGGCCCCAACTGTAAACCCTTAATAATGCCACTCACTTTAGGCACTCCAAATAGCATGCAATAAGGGTGTACTATGACAAAACTTGGATATTCCAAAAACAGCCTTCAGGAGCTTATTCTGAAACTTATCAAGCTTATTAGCATAATGATTACTTAAATTAACACTCTGACATCCATAAGTCAATATGGGGATTGAAACGGAATTCCACAAATGAACTTTGACATCCGAACTGGAACAACCCTTACAAAGCCTCGCCCCTTGTAGGGATAAAAATGCCATTTGACATTTCCTCATTCTTTCTTCCATGTGACTCTTACAATTTAAATCAGAAGACAAAGTGACCCCTAGGTAAGTAATATGATCGAATCATTTAAAAACCAAGCAGGTTCATTGTGGGTCTTGTGGATATGAAGCGGGACTCCCAATCAGAGGTTGTGGGTTCAAGCCCCACTTAATTCGACCAACGTGTCTGTGTCCCTGGGCAAGGCACTTAATCCCAGTTGCCTCGTCAACCCAAGCGATATTTGGGAAGCTGTTAAGGGGAATGCCACAATCTAAGTGCTGATAGGGTTGAGCGCCTGGCCAGCAGCCACCTAGTTGAAGCGAAATGGTTCTGGTGATTCCCTGATGGCAGCGGTAATAATGGCAACAGCGCCAGGAGCACCCCGCAGGGTGGACATGAGCGCTATATAAGAATCCACCATTATTATTATTAAAATGATTCTTCCCAAAAGTGCAGCAAAATGTCTTATAGTGAGATTAAAACGTAAACCATGTTCCACAATATAATCATTTGTATAATCAATCAACAACTGAAGGCCAGATGGGGTCATGCTAAGAAGTAATAAATCATCTGCATAACAAAAAAACATTTAAATTATAACGAGCTATAACAAAACCACAATTGATATTATTTAGGCCATTCACCAAATCTTTATAAAACAAGTTAAAAATCAAAGGAGAGGAAAGTCCTCCTTGCCTCGTGCCCTTACAAATATTAACTCGTTTACCCAGACTGTTATGTTAGCCCATTTAACCTTAACGGAAATATCATAATACCCAAAATAAAGACATCTCCACCAATCATCACTAATATCATCAATTAATTTATAAAAAATGATGTCATGTGCATGGGATGGCGTCGAAGGCACCCTCAGCATCTAATGAGCATGCAAAAACAGAAGATCCACGGTTATTGCAATATTGAGGCAGCAGCCATAGCTGTGCCCCTATACCATTAACAAACCCTATACTGTAAATTATAAAACTTAACATTAGAAGATTCAAGCAAACATAATTTAAACAATTTAGACAGTGTATTATAAACTATAACAGGACGATAACTTTCAGGTACAGACGGGTCGATGTTAGGTTTCTTAAGAATAGGCACAAGTGGCTTAGTGTGCCCATTTGAAACTTCCCGGGCACAAAACCAAATTTAATACAGATATTACAAATGTTAGCTCAAATGTCTGGAAGACCAGAGTTAACACAAAATTTTAAACGCTCTGCTGTTATACCATCAGGACCAGGGGCGGAACCCCCATTAAGTGTGTTGATTAATCTAATGATGGCTTCCCTATTAAAATACTTAACGTTAAAAACAACCCCATTCAATTCATTGAGTTTTAACTGTACCGCCGTCTTAGCTCCAGAAAGAGTACATGATGCTGCTGAGTTAACACAAAGAAATTTGGACATGTAGCACCGTTAATTAACAGAATAGTATGGTTTTGTATTCAGCCATGCACATATAACAAGAAAGCGCCCTTCTGCCTTTTAAATATTGGTATGTTTAGGCCGGAATTAAAACGACAAACCGCTATAGTCACAATTCGTTATTTCACTAAATTTATTTATTTCAAGCCAAATTCTCCATGGTGACTATACTAAAAAAGTAAGCGGGTAGCGAAGTGGAACCCTACACTGACCTCTCATAGGTTGGTAAGGACCGCTCAAATAAGTAAGTACCTCAAACAAAGGATAAGTAACGACGTTGCAAGGATTCTAAACATGAAAGAATGTTTTACACTGACAATAACAGTTTTCCGAAAGTCACATTCATTTACATTTCAAGTGTCTCCCTAATTCTTGAAATACAAGTTATTATAGAATAATTTACAGTGAATGAATTTGCAAAACCTATTGATTTTAATCTTCTCCAGTTTCAGCAGAACAACAAAAACTATGCAAATTTCCACGACGCGATTAGAGCGACAGTTCAAACGCCGGGACGCATCTCTCCCGAAACTGCAGTATTCATACGCGCTGGCCAGTATACTATCCACACAAACCTTACACTGTTATGCGGCAAGTCATTATGTCCTCTACGCAGGAATCTTACTGCAGTGTTTGAGGTGGATTTCGCGCTGACCAATATACTTTATACATAAATATTACTGCAGCGTTTGAGGTGGATTTCACGCTGACCAATGCACTTGATCAATAAATCTTACTGCAGCGTTTGAGGTGGATTTGGCGCTGACCAGTGTACTTTATACAGAAATATTACTGCAGCGTTTGAGGTGGTTATCAGGCAGACCAATATGCTTCACGCAGAAATATTACTGCAGCGTTTGAGGTGGTTTTCGCGCTGACCAGTGTACTTTATACAGAAATATTACTGCAGCGTTTGAGGTGGATTTCACGCTGACCAGTGTACTTTATACAGAAATATTACTGCAGCGTTTGAGGTGGTTTTTAGGCAGACCAGTGTACTTTACATAGAAATATTACTGCAGCGTTTGAGGTGGTTTTCGCGCTGACCAGTGTACTTTATACAGAAATATTACTGCAGCGTTTGAGGTGGTTTTCAGGCAGACCAATATGCTTCACGCAGAAATATTACTGCAGCGTTTGAGGTGGTTTTCGCGCTGACCAGTGTACTTTATACAGAAATATTACTGCAGCGTTTGAGGTGGTTTTCAGGGAGACCAATATGCTTCACGCAGAAATATTACTGCAGCGTTTGAGGTGGTTTTCAGGCTGACCATTGCACTTTATAAAGAAATATTACTGCAGCGTTTGAGGTGGATTTCACGCTGACCAGTGTACTTTATACAGAAATATTACTGCAGCGTTTGAGGTGGATTTCACGCTGACCAGTGTACTTTATACAGAAATATTACTGCAGCGTTTGAGGTGGTTTTTAGGCAGACCAGTGTACTTTACATAGAAATATTACTGCAGCGTTTGAGGTGGTTTTCGCGCTGACCAGTGTACTTTATACAGAAATATTACTGCAGCGTTTGAGGTGGTTTTCAGGCAGACCAATATGCTTCACGCAGAAATATTACTGCAGCGTTTGAGGTGGTTTTCGCGCTGACCAGTGTACTTTATACAGAAATATTACTGCAGCGTTTGAGGTGGTTTTCAGGGAGACCAATATGCTTCACGCAGAAATATTACTGCAGCGTTTGAGGTGGTTTTCAGGCTGACCATTGCACTTTATAAAGAAATATTACTGCAGCGTTTGAGGTGGATTTCACGCTGACCAGTGTACTTTATACAGAAATATTACTGCAGCGTTTGAGGTGGATTTCACGCTGACCAATGCACTTGATAAATAAATCTTACTGCAGCGTTTGAGGTGGATTTGGCGCTGACCAGTGTACTTTATACAGAAATATTACTGCAGCGTTTGAGGTGGTTTTCAGGGAGACCAATATGCTTCACGCAGAAATATTACTGCAGCGTTTGAGGTGGTTTTCAGGCAGACCAATATGCTTCACGCAGAAATATTACTGCAGCGTTTGAGGTGGTTTTCGCGCTGACCAGTGTACTTTATACATAAATATTACTGCAGCGTTTGAGGTGGTTTTCAGGCAGACCAATATGCTTCACGCAGAAATATTACTGCAGCGTTTGAGGTGGTTTTCACGCTGACCAGTGTACTTTATACAGAAATATTACTGCAGCGTTTGAGGTGGTTTTTAGGCAGACCAGTGTACTTTACATAGAAATATTACTGCAGCGTTTGAGGTGGTTTTCGCGCTGACCAGTGTACTTTATACATAAATATTACTGCAGCGTTTGAGGTGGATTTCACGCTGACCAGTGTACTTTATACAGAAATATTACTGCAGCGTTTGAGGTGGTTATCAGGCAGACCAATATGCTTCACGCAGAAATATTACTGCAGCGTTTGAGGTGGTTTTCGCGCTGACCAGTGTACTTTATATAGAAATATTACTGCAGCGTTTGAGGTGGTTTTTAGGCAGACCAGTGTACTTTACATATAAATATTACTGCAGCGTTTGAGGTGGTTTTCGCGCTGACCAGTGTACTTTATACAGAAATATTACTGCAGCGTTTGAGGTGGTTTTCAGGCAGACCAATATGCTTCACGCAGAAATATTACTGCAGCGTTTGAGGTGGTTTTCGCGCTGACCAGTGTACTTTATACATAAATATTACTGCAGCGTTTGAGGTGGTTTTCAGGGAGACCAATATGCTCACGCAGAAATATTACTGCAGCGTTTGAGGTGGTTTTCAGGCTGACCATTGCACTTTATAAAGAAATATTACTGCAGCGTTTGAGGTGGATTTCACGCTGACCAGTGTACTTTATACAGAAATATTACTGCAGCGTTTGAGGTGGATTTCACGCTGACCAATGCACTTGATAAATAAATCTTACTGCAGCGTTTGAGGTGGATTTCACGCTGACCAGTGTACTTTATACATAAATATTACTGCAGCGTTCGAGGTGGTTATCAGGCAGACCAATATGCTTCACGCAGAAATATTACTGCAGCGTTTGAGGTGGTTTTCGCGCTGACCAGTGTACTTTATACATAAATATTACTGCAGCGTTTGAGGTGGTTTTCAGGCAGACCAATATGCTTCAAGCAAAAATAATATTACTGCAGCGTTTGAGGTGGTTTTCAGGCTGACCATTGCACTTTATAAAGAAATATTACTGCAGCGTTTGAGGTGGATTTCACGCTGACCAGTGTACTTTATACAGAAATATTACTGCAGCGTTTGAGGTGGATTTCACGCTGACCAATGCACTTGATCAATAAATCTTACTGCAGCGTTTGAGGTGGATTTGGCGCTGACCAGTGTACTTTATACAGAAATATTACTGCAGCGTTTGAGGTGGTTATCAGGCAGACCAATATGCTTCACGCAGAAATATTACTGCAGCGTTTGAGGTGGTTTTCGCGCTGACCAGTGTACTTTATACAGAAATATTACTGCAGCGTTTGAGGTGGATTTCACGCTGACCAGTGTACTTTATACAGAAATATTACTGCAGCGTTTGAGGTGGTTTTTAGGCAGACCAGTGTACTTTACATAGAAATATTACTGCAGCGTTTGAGGTGGTTTTCGCGCTGACCAGTGTACTTTATACAGAAATATTACTGCAGCGTTTGAGGTGGTTTTCAGGCAGACCAATATGCTTCACGCAGAAATATTACTGCAGCGTTTGAGGTGGTTTTCGCGCTGACCAGTGTACTTTATACAGAAATATTACTGCAGCGTTTGAGGTGGTTTTCAGGGAGACCAATATGCTTCACGCAGAAATATTACTGCAGCGTTTGAGGTGGTTTTCAGGCTGACCATTGCACTTTATAAAGAAATATTACTGCAGCGTTTGAGGTGGATTTCACGCTGACCAGTGTACTTTATACAGAAATATTACTGCAGCGTTTGAGGTGGATTTCACGCTGACCAGTGTACTTTATACAGAAATATTACTGCAGCGTTTGAGGTGGTTTTTAGGCAGACCAGTGTACTTTACATAGAAATATTACTGCAGCGTTTGAGGTGGTTTTCGCGCTGACCAGTGTACTTTATACAGAAATATTACTGCAGCGTTTGAGGTGGTTTTCAGGCAGACCAATATGCTTCACGCAGAAATATTACTGCAGCGTTTGAGGTGGTTTTCGCGCTGACCAGTGTACTTTATACAGAAATATTACTGCAGCGTTTGAGGTGGTTTTCAGGGAGACCAATATGCTTCACGCAGAAATATTACTGCAGCGTTTGAGGTGGTTTTCAGGCTGACCATTGCACTTTATAAAGAAATATTACTGCAGCGTTTGAGGTGGATTTCACGCTGACCAGTGTACTTTATACAGAAATATTACTGCAGCGTTTGAGGTGGATTTCACGCTGACCAATGCACTTGATAAATAAATCTTACTGCAGCGTTTGAGGTGGATTTGGCGCTGACCAGTGTACTTTATACAGAAATATTACTGCAGCGTTTGAGGTGGTTTTCAGGGAGACCAATATGCTTCACGCAGAAATATTACTGCAGCGTTTGAGGTGGTTTTCAGGCAGACCAATATGCTTCACGCAGAAATATTACTGCAGCGTTTGAGGTGGTTTTCGCGCTGACCAGTGTACTTTATACATAAATATTACTGCAGCGTTTGAGGTGGTTTTCAGGCAGACCAATATGCTTCACGCAGAAATATTACTGCAGCGTTTGAGGTGGTTTTCACGCTGACCAGTGTACTTTATACAGAAATATTACTGCAGCGTTTGAGGTGGTTTTTAGGCAGACCAGTGTACTTTACATAGAAATATTACTGCAGCGTTTGAGGTGGTTTTCGCGCTGACCAGTGTACTTTATACATAAATATTACTGCAGCGTTTGAGGTGGATTTCACGCTGACCAGTGTACTTTATACAGAAATATTACTGCAGCGTTTGAGGTGGTTATCAGGCAGACCAATATGCTTCACGCAGAAATATTACTGCAGCGTTTGAGGTGGTTTTCGCGCTGACCAGTGTACTTTATATAGAAATATTACTGCAGCGTTTGAGGTGGTTTTTAGGCAGACCAGTGTACTTTACATATAAATATTACTGCAGCGTTTGAGGTGGTTTTCGCGCTGACCAGTGTACTTTATACAGAAATATTACTGCAGCGTTTGAGGTGGTTTTCAGGCAGACCAATATGCTTCACGCAGAAATATTACTGCAGCGTTTGAGGTGGTTTTCGCGCTGACCAGTGTACTTTATACATAAATATTACTGCAGCGTTTGAGGTGGTTTTCAGGGAGACCAATATGCTCACGCAGAAATATTACTGCAGCGTTTGAGGTGGTTTTCAGGCTGACCATTGCACTTTATAAAGAAATATTACTGCAGCGTTTGAGGTGGATTTCACGCTGACCAGTGTACTTTATACAGAAATATTACTGCAGCGTTTGAGGTGGATTTCACGCTGACCAATGCACTTGATAAATAAATCTTACTGCAGCGTTTGAGGTGGATTTCACGCTGACCAGTGTACTTTATACATAAATATTACTGCAGCGTTCGAGGTGGTTATCAGGCAGACCAATATGCTTCACGCAGAAATATTACTGCAGCGTTTGAGGTGGTTTTCGCGCTGACCAGTGTACTTTATACATAAATATTACTGCAGCGTTTGAGGTGGTTTTCAGGCAGACCAATATGCTTCAAGCAAAAATAATATTACTGCAGCGTTTGAGGTGGTTTTCAGGCTGACCATTGCACTTTATAAAGAAATATTACTGCAGCGTTTGAGGTGGATTTCACGCTGACCAGTGTACTTTATACAGAAATATTACTGCAGCGTTTGAGGTGGATTTCACGCTGACCAATGCTGACCAAATAATCTGTAATGTGAGATAATATTTTCAATCAAAATCAAATTTTGTTTCTCCAAGTCCCTACATAAGGACACTGATGAAAGATTATATTTGAGTTTTGGCAGTTTGGAGATGATTGAGTCATACAATTAAACAGCACAATGTTTTCTCGGACACCTACATGTATTACTAAAACTGGCAGTGGAGTTGACTGAAGGAGGACGGGGGCCCAGACGTGGTGAAACCTAGGGAGTGGCTGTACTGGTATATATTGCTGTTGATTTGATTTTTTTTTAATAGGAAAACTTCGTTTTTGTTATGTCGTGCTTTGCTTGCTGTTCAATTGTTAATTCTCTTGGCCTATCTCTCTGGTGGGATATGGAGAAACAAAATTGTTTCTCAGTGAAAACTCTTGAACGTAAAAAGTTAAATTTACTTATTTAAAACACGAAAATATATCAGCTCAGGTCAGACTTCCCGGTTTTTGATTCAATGAAATGCCCATCAAAAACGGTACCGTATCCTATCAATTTCCAAAGTATTCGAGAATAAACCAGTTGAAATTGCAATAGACCGATCCAGTAAGCTCCGCCCATTTAGAAATTGCCTAGCAACACGCCACACATGTGAAGCACGTTTTAAGATTAAGTTTTGGTATGTTTTACCGGTATGTGTATCTTTTACACAAGTTATATTCCTTTATTATCCCATCTGTTCTCGCTTCAGATAAATTTAATTTTGTTGTTCGCTGGGAGCCATTTTTGTTGAGACCAGAAATGCCGGAAGATGGGGTGCCAAAACCTCCGGGATTCCCCAGTGCAAGGTACATGTACACGTATTAACCTTGATTAAAGTAGTCTAGGCCCTAGACGTTGTTATTGTTTCATTTTGAAC
Source organism: Henricia sp. BOLD:AAB3569 (assembly GCA_037783545.1). Lineage (NCBI taxonomy): Eukaryota > Metazoa > Echinodermata > Asteroidea > Spinulosida > Echinasteridae > Henricia > Henricia sp. BOLD:AAB3569. The sequence goes on along the minus strand of JBBELK010000306.1, from coordinate 19,002 downwards.
GTCCGTCCCGAAAACCGATCGCCGCGAGACAGTCAATAACAACGTCTAGGGAATCTCGTAGTGACAGCGCCGTGCGCGCGCGCACCTGTTATGCATAATGTTATGCAGAGCGCACTGTCGCCTGCTTACTATGCATGTATGCACGATGTCTAGTCCCCTGTGTCCTCACATCGTGGCATGACTGCACGGGGAAGCCGTGGGCTGGGAAAATCTTAATGCCCTCGGCAAACCTTTTCGACACGGCAATTTAGAGATTTTGTTGCAGGAAAACAATTGTATAGGACATTGCAAATAATAGGTACTGTTCCACAGATAATCGAGGCCACAGTTGAACCTATTTGCCAGTTTAAAACCCGCCGGTTCGGGAAAATAATCTTTCAAGCTGTACATTTTTTGGGAATGAAAAAAAAAAAAGGGTGAAATTAAAACACTGCTTGTTAATTTCAGTAGCTTGATCGTGTGTTGAACTGTTTATTGGCCTAAATCTCTATGGCTCAGAAATAATCTGGAATATTTGACAGATACACATTTCATTTTACCATCCCATAACAGAGAAAATCGCTCACACCATGGAGCTATAAATAGCTCCATGCGCTATGCTTGACGAAATCTGGAAGAAAGGAACTCGCAAAAAGCAAATACTGCACATAGGGCGACTCGTGCGGGCACAAAAACATAGGATCGACAAGAGAGAAACATTTTTTCGTTACATAAATTCCCCTTCCCTCCCAGTGGGTTTTCAAAATGTCAACTTAAAACCAGCAATAGCACTGTCATAAGATAAATCCTTAGGCCTATGCTAGGGACTTGGAAATCCGTGACATCATCAGTCGCGAAACTATTACTTCAACTTGGTCAAATCCGTAACCGAAGTTTGCAAGCTTGATAGACTGCTGCTTGAAATTGCACTTTAGTTTCTGTCATTCAATCTGCCAGGCTGATTTATTTTTGGTACAAGCCTATTGGGGCTGGTTTTCTTCGTATTTGTGCCAAATATCACGGGAGCGCGTGTGGTCTAGTGGGTATGAAGCGGGACTCCCAGTCAGAGGTTGGGGGTTCGAGCCCCACTTCGACCAACGTGTCTGTGTCCCTGGGCAAGGCACTTAATCCCAGTTGCCTCGTCAACCCAAGCGATATATGGGAAGCTGTTAAGGGGAATGCTACAATCTAACTGCTGATAGGGTTGTGCGCCTGACCAGCAGCCACCTAGTTGAAGCGAAATGGTTCTGGTGATTCGCTGATGGCAGCGGTAATAATAGTAACAGCGCCTTGAACACCCTGCAGGTTGGATATATGTGTGCTATACAAATCTAATCATTATTATTATTATTATATCACGCAAATTCACCTGTGCAGTGGTGAGTATTTCCGCCCCAAAATATCACCAAAATCACATCACAATTTTTAAAGTTGCTGTCTATTAATTTTTATTGTCGATTCCGCACGTAAATTTGGCACATTTTAACAAGCATAAAACACAAACTGCTTGATGAATTTTTGCAACAAAAGTATTTTTGATAGCTGTTGCAACTTGTGTGTTGTGTGAAAATGGTTTTAACTCAAAATATGGTATTTTTTTCCCGTTGGGCTCTCACTGTGTATCGGGCCGGTATATAATTTTTTTATTTTTTTAAAAATCCTTTTTGTTTTTAGTCGGGCATTATACTCTATGCAAAATTCAAAACTCCTGCGGTCTAGATGGATTTTTCCCTAAGTATTTTTTTCAGACCGACCGAAGCCTAACCGCCAACGTCGGCCAGGTTATGTTACTTCGCCATCCGTCCGTTGCAAAGAGTCTTCGCCTACCCTTGCAACCGCGGGAGCCACCCGGCGAAATGAACACCGCGTACCGGTCAAATCAACCACGGCGCGTACAAAACAACAAGAAACTTTCAAATCAACACGATATAAGCGCCGAACGTACATGTACGGTGCATGTACCAGGCTATTTGCTCGTGCGTTAAGAAAAATCTACCCGTATCTGCATACAAAACTAACGCATGCGCACTAATTTTCCCCCTGTTTCATTTTGACAAAACGATATGGTGATAGGACTACGAACGAGTCTATCGTGTGATTACGCCCTCTTGCGGCAGTCGGGTAGCCAACACATAATGACCGTCTAGGGCCTAGACTATGATTAAAGTTGAACTTGAAGGTGACAGTCAAACTTGGAAAATTTTATAACTGGGAAAAAACAAAACTAAGTGGGAAGATCACACGTATATCGCTTCACAAATCGGTGAACATTTCCATGTTCCCACAGCACCCATAGGTTTGTCATCCAATCTCATGATGCCTTGAGAACGTCGATAAGGTTTATTTTAGCTCAAACCATTGTATTTTAATGTTTCACAAATAGAACCTTTGCACGGACGGCCATGACAGAGGGCAGTCACATTGTCACCGTGTGTCATTCACGAGTAGGCACTTTGTGGATATGTCGTCACATCATTTATTCCCCTGGAGCGGGAGACTATGTCTCTGGAGCCTGGTTGTAACCAGTCTCCCTCTGCTCAAGTCCTGAGTCGAGTCGAGTCAAATGAAATGGCCTCTGAGTCCCAAGTCAAGTCAGGCATGCTGGTCAAGTCGGTTCAAGTCAAGTACAATGTAGTCACAACAATTTGTTCAAGCTTATTTCAAAATGAGTCGAAATGCTCAAACTGGTTACTATGGCCAATAATGCTCCATGTTAAAAGAAAGCTTAGTGCTGAGGTCCTCAAAATGACAAAAGGTTCAAATTTATTTTTGGCAGACCCGAGTCAAAAAAATGTACGAGTCTGAGTCAAGTCAAGTCATTTAAGGCTCTAGTCTCAAGTGAAGTCAAGTCATTTGGGGTTCGAATCTCAAGTCGGGTCATCAAGTCATGTCAAGTCGGTGAAAATCGGGACTCGAGTCGACTTGAGTCAAAGTCATTACAACCCTGCTGGGCAGATGCTCTACCTAACCAGCTGAGCTAGCTATAGATCTAAGGCACTTGGTATACATCATCATGTACTCCTCGGGTTTTCCCTACATGTACAAGCCCAATTTGTCTCTGTGTTGCTAATGATATACATGTATTAGAGCATCTACCCACAATCGGTGAGTCAGAGGTCTCAGGGTTTGAATCTCTATTAAAGCCTATAAAATGTTTCTCTCATTCCATATTTGGCCGTTTGTGCAGTGCACTTCAACACTTACAAGATGTTGGCAAGTCTATTGGTATTGAGTTCAATGCGAAGAGTCAAAGAATTCCGTGGACAGTACCTGCTCACACTTTGCTTGAGTTTGCCAAGGAGGTAGATGGGGGGAGCATGCAGAACAACCTCCAAGAAATCATCTTCAAGGTTGGGAAAGATATTAAAGGCCCTATAGACGAACCCGGTTGCTAAGGACTCCTTCCCTGCAAGTCCACCATTACTGGGGGCCATCCACTGTCGTGAACTGGGTGCACAACGCGCCCCCTTCGTGTACACAGGCTTCACAAGCTTACAATAAATGTGCACAATTTTTCGAAGTGACACATAATGTACATAACAGCTTATCATCAACACAAAACGCACAGTTCATGGCACTGGAGGGCCCCCAGTTATGACGGACATACAGAGAAGAGGACTTCAGCTCTCGGATTGGTGTAGTAAGATGATCTGTTTTGGGGAACAAAACCATTATATTGTAACGCCGGTCCCAATCGGCCAGCAGAGGGCACCAGCACCACTTTACACAGAGCCCCATCGACTTGCTGAGGGCGCTAACACAGCTCCACACGGAGCTGTGTGGCGCGAGCCCCTGTTGGAAGGTTGAGACACCCGTCTCGCGGAAGAGGCATCCCCGAGCGCCATTGCTGTTTTCGGTTGTGAAACGAGAGGAGGTAGCAAATAAACCACGAGTGAATTGCTCTGTATTGGAAGGTTTCCTGTGTGTTCTGTCTTGTGCGTTAAGTTGAAATAGCAAGTGAGAAATACTTGTTACACTGGCGGCAGCGGTGGGACGACGCTGAAGAAAGAAACAGGAAAAAGCAAGTAAAAGTCGCGTTTTTGTTTTGGTTGGACGAACTCACGCAATCGACAACATGGTAGTAGACTCGCGACTTATGGACCAGCGACTTATGGGGAAATCTGAGTTCTACCCCCGTGCAGTTCTGGCGTATCGACTCCGCACTGCACCAAGCCACGTGGCACAGCTCCACCGGAGCCCTGCCCACCACTAGTTTACGGTGCGGAACCTCCGGGTCGACTCCGCAACGCACCAAATCACATGGCACAGCTCCGCTTGGATCCCGCCCACCACGATGGTACAGAACCTCCGGATCGACTCCGCATCGCACCAAACCACGTGGCATGGAGAGCCGCTCCGCACTGCACAACTCTATAGAGAGCTGCTCCTCACTGCACAAACCTATAGTGCGGAGCACGAAAATCATCTCCGCACTGCACAACCCTATGGAGAGCCGCTCCTCACTGCACAACTCTATGGTGCGGAGCACGAAAATCAGCTCCGCACTGCACAAACCTATGGAGAGCCGCTTCGCACTGCACAACCCTATGGAGAGTAGCTCCGCACTGCACAACCATAAGGAGGAGAGCTCCACTCGGAGCTCCGCACTGCACAAGTTAATGTTGTGGGACCAGTGGTTCAGCCTCGCGTAAAGAAGTACAGCAGGGAGGCACCCCCTCTGACCTGGAAAAACTGGTCCCTCATGCAGGTGCGGTGGCCCCGCAGATCGCTCGACAGGCAGCACTACCACCGGGGATTGGAAACCAGGCCAGGACGGTTTCGCCTGGGGCCCGAGGGTAGGAGCTGCTATGAGGTCCCCCTCGGAGGGCCGACGACCAATGATGCTCCCAGATAAGTTTGATGGGGTCTCGTCGTTGTCCGATTACCTCATCCACTTCGAGAGCGTTGCAACGGTTAACCAGTGGGGCGGTGGCGAAAAAGGCTATGTTCTTAGCCTCCCATCTGAGGGGCTTGGCACAAGAGGCCCTGGCCGACATGGCCCTGGAGGGAGTACCCTAGCATCCTGGAGTACTTCGAGCAGCGGTTCAGGGTCTCGGCCCAAATTCCTTTACATCAGGCCCGGTTGTCGATGCGCACCAGGGGTCGGGACGAACCTATCAGCAGCCTGGGGCAGTCGATCAGGCGGTTGATTTCCAAGAGCTACCCGAACCTCCCCACGCAAGCGCAGGAGGACCTGGCTCCCAGTGCGCAAGCCGCGGTCAGGCCGTCAGCGGCCCGCTAGCGGCACCGCTAGCGGGCCGCTGGTGGCAGCCACCCGCGGACCGCGGACCGCTAGTGCTCCGTTGGCGATTGAGGAGCGGCAGTGGCACTGGTGGTTTGCCACTGGATACCGCTAGTGGTTCGCTAGTAGCTCGGGAGCTGTAAAACGCTGTTCGCGTGCCACTTGCAAGCCACCGGCGAACCGCCGGTGGTTTTTGGTCGGTGTGCCGATGCCGACCGGCCGCTTCCCAGCCGACGGCAGCCGACGGCGGTCCGTCGGTGGCTTGTGCACTGGGAGCTGTGGAGGCTTTCAGGAATGCATAAGGCGACGAACAGCTGCAACCGCCTGGGTCGATTTAGAGGGTATTTACATGCACCAGTGCATGTAAAATTTTATCTGTGCATGCAAAATTCAGCAAATTTTCAAGACAAAAATCACATTTGTGCATGCAGATTTTTTTGTACAAATCGACCCCTGATTACGCCACGTCTTTTCGAGAAAAGCGACGACCCTGACCGAAGCAGTCACCCTGCCCACGGAGATGGAGGCTTTCCTAGACTCCCAGGTGCACAATAAGAAAGGGAAACAAGGAACCAGGGATGTAAGGTCGGTAGTGTACCTCCACCAGACAGGAACACTGAGAGCACAGGCTACGCGCGTAGACCGCTCGATGGTGGAGTTCTTCGGGTGCCACGAATTTGGGCACTTCCGGCGTAATTGTCCGCGTAGGAAACAAGGATTCGACAGCAATCCGAGGAGAGGACAGGGCGAGTCTCAGCCGGCCCAGCGGACAGCTGAGGGAAGACCACCAGGACAAGACCAGACGACACCGAAGGCGCCGCTGGGGGGAAATTACGTCGCAGGAAAGGTTGCGTCCAAACCCGCCCGTTTCCTGCTTGACACGGGAGCCAGAGTGAGCCTAATCTCGGAACGGACCCGAGAAGCCCGACCTCCAGCCTCCGCCCCCGACCCTGAGGCAAGCGGATGGGAGTCCAATGCAGGCCTAAGGGAGGGCTAAATTTGAGCTCCAGATCGGAGATCAGGTTTTGAGCCACACCTGCATCGTAGCCAATATATAGGGCCGAACATAATCCTGGGGATGGATTTCCTGTCAACATACCGCTTTCCTGAGAATACCGTGGTGCCGGCTGGACACGAGGCAATAATTCGGGGAGCCGTTAAGGAGAGACAAGGAGTGGGAGTGGGGATGGTGTACCCAAATTTGGTGTCCATAGACGGTTGCCCTGTGGCAGTTGCAACGGGCCTAGTAGACACAGACAGAGGGACCGTGCCTATTCGCGTTTCTAACCCGACGTCGGACCCAGTGACAATCTACAAGGGAACACGTCTGGCACTGTTCTCGCCCTTGGATGCGCAAGACATTGATCTGGAACCAGACCACCCTGAACATGGCTTTAATTACCTCCGCTCGGAGGTCAGGGATGCGGATGTTGCCGGTGAGGGGTAAGTGTCGGACCACTTCCAAGAACTATTAGGTAGAGGGGCCGTAGGCTTGAATCGTACCGAACGTGCGAAGTTAGCAGGACTGCTGACAGAATTCTCCGAGGCCTTCACGGGTCCAGATGGTCGGTTAGGGAGGACCGAGCAGGCCAAACATAGGATCGACACAGGGGAGCGACACCGATACGACAGACAGCCAGAAAGATGCCGATCCACAAGCGGATGGAGGCAGAGAATCAGGTAGAAAAGGTGCTCCGCGAAGGAGTGATTGAACCCTCCACCAGCCCGTGGTCCTCGCCCATTGTGTTGATAAAGAAGGACGATACTGTGCGATTTTGCGTCGATTACAGGAAAGTCAACGAGGTGACAATCAAAGACGCTCACCCCATTCCCCGCATAGAGGATAACCTCGATGCTCTGAGCAGGGCCAGATGGTTTAGTACCCTCAATCTAGACTTAGAGGGACTTCGCCTGGACAGCAAATCGTCAGTCGGCTTTCGAGCGCCTCAAAGACGCACTGACCACGGCTCCGGTGCTGTGCTATCCTAGTAGGGAACACAGCTACGTCCTAGACACGGATGCCAGCCACTGCACCATTGGAGCGGTGCTCGCGCAAACGTGGGAGGACGGGGATTGGGTCGTCGCTTATTGCAGCCGCACCCTCACCAAGGCTGGCTGTGGTCCACTTCGTTTACTACTTCAAGCATTACCTCCTGGGTAAGCGGTTCCTTCCTAAAACCGACCATAGATGCCTGCGTTGGTTGTTCCAGTTCCGTGAGCCGGAAGGACAGACAGCGAGGTGGATTTAGAGGCTAGGATGCAACGAGTTAGACATCCAACATAGACCCGGCAAGAAGCACATCAATGCTGATGCGGTCTCCCAGATTCCGTGTGGTCAGTGTGGTTAATCGAGGGAAGAGAGCCAAGAATGCTACCAAGGTCAGACCTTTCATGCTTGAAGCACGGCGGACGTGAAGCACGATCAGCCACCCGGCTCCGAGGAGAGACAAAGCGAGAACCTGGTGGTCGGGGCCGTAACGGGTCAAGGGTGGCTAGGAGGAAGCCAATGACCCCACGCCGCCGGACGGACTTGCCCCAGTCTGGGACCACGAGGAACTGGGCAAGGAACAGCAGAGCGATCCCGAGCTCCTGAACATTCGACGGTGGCAGCAAGAATGCATTCCCCGACCCAGCTGGAATGACGTTGCCGCGATGGATGACGGGACTAAGTTTTGGTGGGCAAAATGGAAGAGATTTCGGGTAGTGGAGGGAATCCTGCAGATTGGCTGGAAAGTAGTGATTCCGCAATTGAAGGTGAAAGACGTACTAAAGTTGGCCCACGACAGCAGGATTTCTGGTCATCTGGGAGCCCACCGGACTACCGCCCGGCTGAGACAAGCCCTGGTTTACTGGAGAGTAATGCAAGTAAATGTCACGCGTGTAGGTCAAAGAAGCCACTCCCGCGACCCCTGAAGGCCCCCTTCAACAGTACCTGGTCGGTGCACCGATGGAACGCATCGCTAAAGACCTTACGGGTAGGTTCCCGAGGACACGGAGCGGAAATTCCAGCATCATGGTGGTGGCCGACTACTTCTCAAAGTGGGTCGAAGCCTTCCCGATCCCCGACCAGACGTCAGAAACGGTGGCGAAAGTCCTGGTGGAGCAATTCATCACGTGGTTTGGCACCCCCAAAGAGATCCACACGGATCTAGGTATAGGGAATTCGAAGCGGGGTTGTTCCAGGATGTCTGCAAGCTGCTCGGCATACGCAAGGCCCGCACTACACCATTCCATCCACAATCGGACGGAATGGTGGAACATTTCAACCGGACGGTTAAAACGATGTTGAGCCTCTTCTTGGACGAACGACAGGACGACAGTGATGAGCACCTGCCATTTGTAATGATGGCTTACCGGTCGTCCCAGCACGACAGCACCAAGTTCACACCGAACATGCTTATGCTCGGGAGGGAGTTGGAACTACCACTGGACCTTGTGGTGGGCTCGCCGGAGGCTGACCAAGGCCTCCCAGTGGAAGAACACAACTAGGTAGTTGACCTGAGGGACAAACTGGAACAGGTTTGCACGCCTTCACTTGCAGAAGAGCCAATCGTATCAGAAACATCAGTACGCTCGACGCATGGCCAGGGCTCGTTACAAGCTGGGCCAACCGGTATGGCTTTACACCCCAAGCAAGAAGGTCGGTCGAACACCTAAGCTACAGTGCTGGTGGGAAGGTCCCTACGTAATCCTCAAGGCGATCGACTAGGTCACCTACAAGATCCAGAGGTCCCGCCGGGCTAAAGCCAAGGTCGTCCATTACAATCGCCTGAAACCATACCTGGGTGAAGTGACGACGGGATGGTGGAAAGGAAATCAGCCTGACGTTGCGACTCCTGGCGGAGAGGAGGCCACTGGGACGGAGAGAGACCTACTAGACCAGGAGACGCGGCCGGCCAGGAAGGGCCCGCGAGATGAAGTGGAAGCCGGGGAGCGGGCAGGCACTGAGACAGAGGAAGGCCCGCTAGACCAGGAGCAGGAAGGGGCGGCCGAGGACCTGGGGATGCAGCTGCCACAGGAAAACCCAGAGGAGGACGCGGAAGCCGGAGACTCGGAGGCGACCCACCAAGAGGGCACACCACCAACATCTGTAGGCGAGCCTGAACCCGCTCCTTGTAAGGTGACGGAAGATCAACAAACCCACCCGTTATTGCCATGCTATAACTGACCCTTGTCCTTCTCCCTTTTTCCATTCCAGAATGAGCCACGTCCAGTGCAGCCACTGCGACCGGCAGTTCACTAGGTCGGGGAACCTGAGGCGGCATCAGTCAAAGGAGTGCCCGGCGCAACACCCGACGATGCCGTTCGAGTGCCCGTTCGGTTGTGGGAGGGAGTTACTGTGCCTGGCGACTAGGGAGGGTGGCAACCGTGACAGCCACCGGCGAACTGGAAGTGTACACCATCGACGACGAGCTGGACGGTGAAGGCAGGCAGCGGAGGGGGGCTGGCGACCACACGGAGCCGCCCCCAGCCGCTGCGGCACCCTGGCCGGAGTCCAACCTGTTGGAGCCGCCAGTTCGTGGGGGAGATAGCACCACCTCGGAGCAACCCCCGGTCGCTGCTGCACCCTAGCCGACTCCACCTTCCCCCGGCCTCTGGCACAGGGGAGAGGACCATGCCCGGAGAGCCCAGATGTCGCCCTCATCGCGCCATCGGCACCACAAGGGGACCCGGTCCCGGACGAGATCTCCGCCGCATCTGCGAAGGCATCCATCAGAAAGGAGCCGTTGCCGTCCGGAACGATCCCGACTTCTCCTTCCCCTGCGGGCCGGTCCCGCCCCGACTCGACGAGGCGCCGTTGGACGAGCCGGCAGCGTGCCCGGCCTGACATGCAAACTGAGCAGGTGAGGCCCGTCAGTCCCCTGCTACCCCTGCCACACTGGCGGTGGGACTGCGGCTCCGAATTCCGGCCGGGGCCATCATCACTTTTCCATGAGGGTCTCGCTGGGGGGTCGCCGCCATGGACAGCCCCCTTTGCGAACATTCCCGAGCAAGTGGCAGCTACAGCACCACGGGGTGGGGGTCGACACGCAAGGACACTAGCTCTTCCGGGCCCGCGTTTCCCACGTTTATGAGGTGCCCGGAAGACTACTACGGACGTATGGCGCTAAACAATACGGACAATATTTCGTTGACCTGGCGTGGTCAGCCAGCCTTCGCTGGGAGGATTGTTGCCCCCCGGAGTGCCCCCACCCCCGAGATACCCAGAGAATGTCCCCGCGCCTTTTGGGAGCACCTCTTTCGCCGTACAACGACACAGCGGGGACCACGCCCCCCATAATTGGGGTGTCGGGTGTTATGGCCGAGCGGTCTAGCGCGTCGAACTTAAATTCCTGTGCTAGTACTAGAATGTATGTTCGAATCCGGGCCGCGACGGTTTGTGGCACCTGTGCCCTTGAGCAAGGCACTCAACCACACTTGCTCCCATTCCTGTAATTGGCGGTTCTCCGCTGTTGGATATGGTGAATGAATAAATAAATAAATTGACTTTTGCAAACTTCTGTCCCTTTTATTCCCACCCCTGTTGTTTCCTTGTTGTTTGGGGATCGTTTCTCTGGCAACACATCGGGTTCGCTGCCGGCTTTGAGGACAAAGCGGGGTCCGCGAAGGGGGCAGTGCAACGCTGGTCCCAATCGGCCAGCAGAGGGCACCAGCACCACTCCACACGGAGCCCCATCGACATGCTGAGGGCGCTAACATGGCTCCACACGGAGCCGTGTGGCGCGAGCCCCTGCTGGAAGGTTGGGAAACCCGTCTCGCAGAGAGGCGTCCCCGAGCGCCATTGCTGTTTTCGGTTGTGAAACGAGAGGAGGTAGCAAATAAACCACAAGTGAATTGCTCTGTATTGGAAGGTTTCCTGTGTGTTCTGTCCTGCGCGTCGAGTTGAAATAGCAAGTGAGAAATACTTGTTAAAATATATTTCCAACAAAACCATTATAATTCTATAACAAACATGTATTACGTATGTCTTTTATGACATAAGATCTGACAAAAGCAGTGAGTATATCGAAATAATTGGTAATACTTCTCCAAAAAAGCCCTATTCAAGCGAATGACCCCTAAATCAGATCTAAAGAAAGCAGATTGCTGATATGAAAAGTGCCAGACTATTTAGGCCTAGATGTATTTGGTTCTAATCCTCATCTTGACAACGATATGTGGAGTGCAAACATAACTGCCATCTTTCCAATCAGTAGTATGCATTCTATTATTATAGACATGGTTCACGGGACACGATTGAAACGCCCTTGCTCTTGAAGAGTAAGGTCTACTTCTGGACAATTCCACAGTTACCGGTACTTGTAGTAATGTGACACATTTAGCAATTTACTGTAGTTCTATCCTCTGTTACAATGTATATCAACACACAAGCCTGTCAGTTCTACATTTTGGTACCATCAATGCATCTCACCAACATCTACTGGACAGTAATAACTAAAATTATTTAGCTCCATTTTGTGAATTTTAATAAAGATTTTAATCTTGGTTAGTAACGTTACAAAAAAGGACATGAAAAAAATACATGTCTTGAAACAAAAAGTTTTTTGAAATGGGACACAACTGAAACAAACCATTTATTGAATTGCTTGTTTATTACTGGCATATGTTTTTGTAAATGCCAATTCACACCTACTTAACAGTTTCAAGAACTATTGAAAAATCGTGGTTTAATGTTGCAGTTAGTCACGTTACAGCTGTCCCATGCCAACAAAATTTGACATTTCCCACAAGAAAATAATTTTGTGGTACATTTTTTACAACAATTCAACGCAAAACATGTTTTTGCAGAATCTTTTTTCCTAAGCTTTCATTTAAAGTCTGTTTGTACGCAAATATATAATTACAAATTTATAGAAATGTCAACACCTTCATGGAATTGCCCTTACAAATTTTCTTTCTAATATACATGTATATTATTTGATACAGTACAATGGGCAGACCGTGGCCCCATACTTTGTTTGTGCATGTGCATCTCTACATGTAACTCTAAAGGGCATTTCTTTTTGCACCTATACCTAGGGTTTCTTCACGGACGGCTTGCTTCCCGACCACAACAATCTCTTAAAGTTTGCAGCAGAAGTCAGCCTTGATGTTGAGAAAGCCAAAGCCTATATTCAGGATAAACGTCACCAGAAGGCTGTGTATGATAGAGCAAGGCATTGGTCGCACCAAGGAGTTACTGGTAAGACTAGGAAAAACGGGGTCACCCATGCATGAAGATGAGAAAAGGTTTGTGTTACATCTGAAACATTTCTTACCCTATTGTTTTGCCCTTGATACATGAATAAATAATACTCGGAAATTACATCAGTTGAAAAAATTTTAGAACTCAAAATAGCCTTTTCCACATGTCAGTGTCTGGTGTACTGACATACTTACTTTCACATGCACATGCACTTATATCCGCTTGACCAGACTAATTTTGTATTGCTATGTAGTATTCACGGAAGGTGTGAAGTATGAAGCGGGACTCCCAATCAGAGGTTGGGGGTTCGAGCCCCACTTCGACCAACGTGTCTGTGTCCCTGGGCAAGGCACTTAATCCAGGTTGCCTCGTCAACCCAAGCGATATATGGGAAGCTGTTATGGGGAATGCCACAATCTAACTGCTGATAGGGTCGTGCGCCACCTAGTTGAAGCGAAATGGTTCTGGTGATTTCCTGATGGCAGCGGTAATAATGGCAACAGCCGCCTCGGAATATGTCTACATAGATACATGTAGATGGCGCTTTACAAATGCTTGTATTATTATTTAGTACAGAATCAAACTGATCATCGTGGGCAGTGGCGTCACCAGAGGGTTTAAGTGGTAGCACAGCACATTGGTAGGGGGGCACGCAAAGCAGCGTATGTACATGTACATATAGTTGTGCAAACCTCAAGTTTTATTGGGGGTTGGGGAGGGGAGGGGGGGGGGGAGGGGAGGGGGGGGGGGGGGGGAGGGGAGGGGGGGGGAGGGGAGGGGGGAAGGGGGGGTGCGCAGGCACATGGAGGCAAGACACTTTATAGAATCGCTTCATTCGATGAAGGAAATAGCTTCATTCGACGAAGCAAATTTGTAATGTGAACGGCTCCCTTCATTCGACGAAGCGATTTTCAACGTTTTTGACACGGCGCTGGAAAACCACACAGCGCGTCTAGACAATTAAAGCTCAGCGCTTGATACACAACGCACATGTAAGACCCCCCCACGATCTTCGTTAACGGACGCTCTTCGTTCTTCGTTAAGTGATATATAAACACACGCTTCACTAACTAACGATGATTAACTAATCTTCGTCGAAGTGATTTCTCTATTGAGAACACGGTCTTTGTTGTTACTTAATAATAGTATGTCACTTTATATTCTAAAGTGCACCTCTATTTGAAAGCGGAGAATTGGAGAGCAGTTGTCATCGATTCATACATCTAATTATCTTGTTGCTTCAAATTGCAGGAGTTCCAATGTTTTATATGAATGGACAGCCCACGTTTTCAGGAGCACAAGAGGTGGACGTCTTCACGAGAATGTTCGAGCGAGTTGCGACAAAGTTCCCCAACCAGAAACTTCAGATTCCAGCTAATATCTGAGGTGACTTACTTTTAGCAACACCAATTTTTGCATCCTATCTTACATGTACCGGTAGGATGAGACATTTTAAAAGTCTGTGTTCAGATTTTTTGAGAAAATGGATTTTGTTTTAGCCTAAGAATCATATAGAATAACTGGGTCTTTCTAGAGTCCAAAAGTGTGACATATGTGTCCCCCGTTACACGCGTTATTTTTAAAACCATTTTGTTATGAATTTGTATGAATGTGTTCTTGATTTACAAAAACAAGATGTCGGATGTAAAAAGGGACACCAAAAATGGACCCCTAATTTATAGAAAGACCCAACCCCCCAAATTACTATTCATGGAAAGAAAACAGGAAGTTTGCAATCTGGATGTGGAAGCAAAAAGCAAAAAGCAAAAAGGTTGGTGTAATTATTACTGCACTGGTTTATGGAACGGATAAATGAGTTTTACAAAACATGATTTGCAATTCTTTCAAGTGTCGGTTAACCGTTTGGTGGACACTAAAGGTTGTTGCTGGTGTATATAGATGCATGTGCAATGTACAAAATACCCCTAGGCCCTCAAAATAATCGTTGAACCTTTATCTGGTCAACATTTTACTATGACCCAAATAAATTTATTTTAATTTCATGAAGTCATTACAACTAACCCTCTAACAACTATTGTAAATTCTTTAAAATTAGGTTTTGTTTAAACGTTCGGCAAAACCGGTTAATATCCCATCTCAACGATCTGTTGAAATCCAAAACCAGTCAATTACGAGGTTGTTTGAATGTTAATGTTTTCATTAACATAGTGACCCATTGCACTCTTTCAACAGAAGAGAATGTTAATTTGAAGGGGGAAAAAAGAAATTCTCCATCTTGGATACAACATTGTCGCTGTCACAAATACATGTAGTCTCCTCAGAGCAAAGTCCTGATTTGATGGTCTTCTACAGGCATTGTGACGCTTGGGCAGTCCTTGACATCTCAGTCTCTGTGCAGTGTTTTATCTAGCGACCCGTCCACCCATCGTTTGGACGGGCACTTTACGAAATGAACAATAAAACGTGACAGATGGATTTGGTTTAAAATGTATACATAATTGAGCGACTAAACTGCATTTTTGTTTAGAATAAAAAAACACGTGGCGAGTCGCGACGCTTGTACGCGCACACAGTTCGTACGTGTGCCCCGGCCCACATGACAACGATTTCTAACTTGCCTGGTGTCCATAACTGCTTTATGCGTTTGTGCACAGCACAGCACATATAAAACAACTCACTGTCCACCATCCGTTCCATGTTTTACCAACATTCCCACTGGACTGTAGTGCCGTGATCGCGTGCGTCGCTGCAGGTCAACTCGACTGCTTACTCGACTCAAACCAACCGTGACGTCGTACCAACCCAATCGATGTACGTGTACTAACTCGACTCACAGGAAGGGTACTTTTTAACTGCACCAAAGTAGGACAGGCAGTTTTGGAAATCCTAGATGAAACACTGTCTATGTGTATTGTTGATTCAAATTGGAGATACTGCTAGTTGACACATTAAAAAGGTGTGCAACACTCCTTACTGATTGTCCAACTTGAAATAATTCTTAAGCTCCTGCATGATTTTAGTTGAAAAGTTTAAGGAATTTGACAGTGCTTGTCAAAAACATGCAGTCTGAGCTGTATTTGCCTCTGAGCTGTATTTGCCTCTCACATTTGTTTATAAATGTGAAAATGTATATTAAAGGAGGTTATGTTATATAGAAATAACAAAGAAAACAAAAATTGTATTTTTGTATTTAAAAAAAGTGACATGAAGAGGTGTTTTTTTTAGAAAAATCAGTGTTTTAAAACCCCTTTTGCCGAAAAGAAAATGTTAGCACGATTTATTTAAGAATAGCTTTTTTTCCCCAACAAAATCTAATGTTTTTAAAACAGTTTTTTACCCAAAAAATTAATACAGCTTGCTGGTACATGTAACCACCAATTTTTTATTCAGCACATCTGCATTACGTATGTATGTTACGAGCTTTTTTACATTAAAAGAAAACCAGTACATTTAAATATTGCCTATGATGGTACTTGTAATATAGACACAAATTGCAACATCTTATGGTAAACAATGTATAAAGTACAATGTATAAATGTATTTATAAATTTGTATTATTCATTAATCAATGCTGTAAAATATTGGAATGATATTAAACATAGTTTATAAAATAGATGCTTGACTGCATTTTTGATTTGTAATCTTGCCATCTGCTCTGAGAATTGTGGGTGAAATGAACACTAAAAAGTGCTCTATTTTGAGGGATAATTTTCAGATACGATTGCCTTTCGGTAGTGCTTATTTTAGGAGTGCGCTTTTCTAGAGCCACTTCTCTGAAAAAAGATCAGTGCATTTTTTTTTCTTCGAAAACTATTGCAATGGTTACCCGAGTGAAAATTGAAAGTTCAGATCATGAAGATGAATAACATGATTGGAAAACGGTTACAAACTTTTATATAATTTATGAGGATGGTTTTCAAGGGTGCACCTGTCAACTTAATCGGAAGTGTTGAAAGTCATGCTCAGAACCACAATTCTGTGTTTAAATTGGCGTCTCGGGAAATCGTGTTAATGTAACGGATCTGTTGACTCGGCATCTTGGGAAATGTCAAGGCATAGGGTTCTGCACGACTTTCAACACTAACATAGAATTGTGACATATGGTCCGTGTTACATGAGCTTTAACTACTTAGTGATTAAAATCTTCACAGCACCAAAAAAAAAGTCAATTGTGGGTAGAATGCAAGACAGAATACATGTAAGTTGTGCTGAAAACTGAACATAAATTTATTGAGAATTACAAACGTTCTAAAATAATCAAAATTAACACCACACACTTTGGTCAGATTAACTTAATAGATCTGGGGTCGATTTCACAAAGCGTTGCAAGTACCAAATCCATCGCAACTCGACTTGAAATAAGATGACATAACAGCCAGTAAATCTTGGCACAATCTGGTAAAATTAATATCGCCGTTGATTGTTTATTCATTCGACAGGACATCGTCCGAAATTGGTGAGTTTTACTAACAAAGTGCCAGGAAATAAACACTGCATTATTTAGAATGACCCAGAGTTTTACATGAGTTGGAAAAAAAGCCTTACTCAAACTTAAAGTGTTTAAAGCAACGTAACAAACACTTACATGAGTTTATTCCCATCCAAAAAGGTAATTGCTGTCAGAAATTAACAAAGGTTTTTTTTAATGTGTGCACGCATGTTTTTACCATTCACTTAAAGGCCCAGTGTATCATTTGCAATGACCCCAAAAAGTAATCGACGAGTTTACAGGGGAAAAGTTCTGAAAGTAAAGATTGAATTAATACTATCCAATGAAAGGTTTTCGCTCAAAATGATATAATTTTACCAGAAAATAATCCGTAAAGATGAAATTATTTAGATCGTTTGCAAACGATTTACTTATTTTTGGTTCGCACATAGATGCGGTCCAAAATGCATGGGCGCTGTGTACTCCCGCGTGCGTGTTCCAACGCGATGCATTTTTATGGATCGCGCGCACACGCAGTATATGATGTGCGCCACAGAGTGCATGACGCAAGCCACATAGTACCCGATCAACTGAGAACGAATATTTGAAACACCCCGCCAAGACTAGGAAAACGCATATGGATTTTCATGTTTTTTTTTAATGTGGTACATTTGACAAAGCTGAAATTTCTTCGGATGATTTTGTTGATGTCTTTCTTTTGATTTATAATGTTTTTATTCGCAGAATCGTTCAAAAACAGATCATCTACAGGGCCTTTAACACAAAAACCATACTACATGGACTTTGAGGGTTCTTGATCTGAAGCACTGATGATGCATCTACAACTTTCTGCAGTCTAGTTTACTACATTCTTCTTTAGATTAGATGCTCTTATTCCATGCAGAATCCAGCCTAGGAACATTAGAGTACTAACGTGAAAATTTCACCCTTTGTGCATGATTTTTGAATTAAATGAACGGTGAAAAGAAACAAAATGTCTGCAGACAATTTCAAAAAAAATTAAAAAAAAACCTTAAGTTGGCAATTTCTTCCACAAAGGTACCATTTTACATGGAAATTAATCATGTGATGTTTGTTACCATTGCATTCAACACTTGAGTTGGGTTTTTATTTTTGCGAGTAAAATGTTGGGTCAGTGCAAATGATGTTATAAGCTTTAACATCGTTTAAAATGGGCAAACATGGCAAAGAATGACATTTTTGTGCACAACTTTTTGTGTATGGCTATTAGCCTTTAGCCAAGGTGATATGCACTTATTATCAACCACCGCCCCCTCCCCCCTCACACTGTTCACCCCTAGGTCATGTAGGTGGGGATTTGCTTACATTTTTCATGGCCCAGACTGGAACATTTGATACACAAATCAAGTTGTCGGCACACATGGGAGCAAAACATGCATGTTTTCCCCCTGGGTGGGGATTTTATCACCTATAAATTTTGGCTCAGGGATGGGAATTTTGTCAATAAAAAAGTGACAATTAATGATACGGTATCATCAGAACCATGATAAAAATTATGTGATTTGAACACACTAAAATCTTTCCCTACTTTTTCTTTGCTTTACTAGCGTAAGGCTTTGAGGTTACCTGCGCAGCAGTGGCTTGTTGGTCTCGGAGTGCCACCCAGGACTGCCACATTAGGGCGCCAGGCATGGCAACCCAAATCCCATTAAAGAAGACGAGGTAGACCCAGAGAAACAAGAAGTTGCTGGTGTCCAGGTTGGGGCTACCAGTGAGCCATTCTGGACAGAACGTCATCCAACCTGTAGAGGGAACATTGTCAATGTACATGTGTAAGTTGGTCAACACTGGGGTTAATTTTTTATTAGCCCTCCAACATGCACCGCGCATAAAATTAGCTACTGTCTTATTTCAAGTATTTCAGCTAGTTCCCTGGCCATCCTGCACGATATAAATGTAGGCTTAGGCGACTCCAGCATTTTCTGATTCCAAAAAGGAATCGCGATTCCACTCGGAATCAATTCCATTTTTTTTAACGGGAAAATGCTATTTAAATACTTTATTTTTACACTTTTGATTTGTATGCCTTTTGCCTTCTACTGTAAACATCCGTGAATTACGTTCCTACTAAGGTGGGAATTATCAGAGGCTGAATGGCTTCAGAATTGCTAGGTACATTGTTGGTCTAATTTCTGGAATCAAATCTAGATGAAAGGATATCAA